>JBAMIG010000020.1:4923725-4943128 GCA_037177335.1 Kiunga ballochi
AAAGTAGACAGGAGCTGTGCGAGTTAGAGTTTTGTAAGCCATAAGCAAAGCCTTGAATTTGATGCGTGCTGCAACCGGGAGCCAATGGAGCTTGATTAGCAGCCTAACCATAAGATGTCAATAACAGAACAGAATAACCTAAATAGCCTGTCTATTCAATGCCAAATATCTTCAATTTGGAAACTAATTCAATACCAAGTCTATTCATTCTTCTCTGCAGCTTTTCTGCAAGCTGTCAGCACAGCTTGATTGCTCTGTTTTACTTGAAACCTTTAGCCTCAACAAAACTGGCCAAAACAGGATTAGAAGTAACCAGATCAATAACTTGAGTCAGTTTGTCCCTCTGCTTCACCATTGCATAATTACATGCTTAAAGCGTCCATCTCACTCGCATACAGACTCCCTGACCCACTCTGGAAAGGTTGCGTCAGACACATAAACACCTTGCACTGCTCTTTCTCATCTCTCTTAGCGCCGCAGTCGTGTTCCTTGTCTCCAGCGCCGACACCCAACCATGTTTCATCTCTTGCCGTCTCTGCCTCAGCCATTAAGAATGCAAATTGAGAGTGACAGAGCAATCGTGAATTCCATCACTGAGGGACAGAGTGAAGCAGCTTGGTCAATAGCAAGTTGAACAAGTGTTTGTGATTTAAGTCTTTTAGAAGCTGTGATTGTGCATTTTTTTAACTAGTGTGCATATGATGAGGATTCATGACTTTCCCGGTACCCTGCCTCTTACCTGATCTAGGGATTATTTTGCATTTGTCCCTGCAAATCTATAAATTGGAATAAGTGCATAAAAAGATGGATCTTTTGTGTTTAAACAGATATTATCTTTTAAATCTCAAAAAGTCTGAAAGCATAACACTTTATGTATTTATATAATGAAAGTGAACATGATGTATGGCAAATAAATGTGACATTTTAAAGATCTACATAAACCACTGATAATCTAAAACCAATATCACATTACAGTTCAAATCCATCTGATCTTTTGTTCATTTATTTTTGCTAATGCAGCTGCATAGATTTTAATTATCTGTTATTTTGTGAATTTTTTTTTCCTTTTCAAATCTGTGACTCAGCTTTAAAATCCACCCCATAACATCTACATGCTGCCTGATGCAGCCCCATACAGCTCTTCCTACCCCCATCTCTGCCCCCAGGTGCATGGAGGCAGGGAGCAGAACGAAGCAGAGCTGTGTGCGCTGACAGTGACATCCATCGCATGCAATGAATAATCAATGAACACCATCTGGTGCATACAACAGGGGAGCACAGCGCCAATCGTTTACTCCAGGATGGCTTTTTCCATTCATCCCAGCACATTATCTTTCACCTGTTCATTCATCTTCATTTTCCCTGTTTTACCAAACAAATTCACACAGTTACTGGCTTGTTTCTTATCATTGTCTTTTTATGCCCATCCATATCTACGACCCGATCCGCCTCAATCTTCCAACTCCACCTTCGCTCTGCATGATCCCCAGTTGTCCCATTGACTGCTGAGTCTTAGAATTGTTCATTTTAATTCTGCTGTACGATTCACAGACAGCTATTAAGCCCACCATTTAAAGGACATTCGCTTATTTTGATTTATGTTTCCTGAATATTTTCTTTTTGGAATGTACAGAAAACTGACTCAAGTACTGTCATCTAAAATATTTTTGGGTTTAACTAAATTTTAACATCCCCCCCATTTTTTCCTCTCTGTGAGTTGACATTTTTTTCTTTAATAGCCTAAATTAAGCAATCCTACTTGCACAGATTGGCATCAGACACCATACTTGTAGTCATGCAGCTACTGCATTTACAGTCATTTGTTTTTCCACACACCCTTCCTCCCTGCTGGCTTTGCAGTGCCATCCTAACTTGACATCAACTTTGCTAAAACCTCCCATGTCACCCATTAATTTAATTTCTGCTGAATGAACACATGTATCAAACTAAAAACAGCCCTGAAATTTGGCACATTCTGATCTGAAATACAGAATATTATCATGCATTTCACTGTCAAGCTTACGGACAAAACTGAATTCAAAAGCCAGTTTGAAAAGGATCTATTGCATATCTGTACTGTAGATAATCTGTTTTAGCAGAAAAACAATGTATCAAGGCTTTCTAGAGTTATGGATATTAAAATTACATTATTGTAACACAAAGCTCAAATTTATCTTTTCTTTCATTTCAGGATTTTGGATTGTAAAAGGGCAGATTGAGGTTTCATTTATCTATATTTATATATATATATATATATATATCCATTATTATTTTACCTGTTTTGTTGTTGTGTCATATATTTATACTCTCATGTTTTCTGCTTCTTGTTTGCTGGTTCATTATTTCTGTTTGCTCAAGTTTGTTAGTTTTAGACATCTTGCTCCTAAGTTGTTTTGTTGCTCCTCTTTGTTAGATGCCATTGCTCCTGTGTTTATGACCTTTAGGTCTGGAATTAAAAGTCTATTTTTCTGCGTTCCACCTGCTTCCTGCCAGCGTTTGGGTTGACACCACCACTCTCTGTAACAAGAACAGATGTAACAAATGAGTATGATAAGTGGAGTGTGAGATTATTTCATAGCATTTGACAATCAAACTTTTCTGAGACCTTCAATAAAACAGATGTTTTCATTATTGTCGCTCATAAACAGAAGTTATTTAGTTTTCATCCTCCTATTAAAAAAAAGAAAATGAGTGTTTAAACATAAAAAAGTAAAATAGCCTGCAGACTAAAGCAGTTGTTGTCATTCTTGCCAGTAATCTATGATCTTTGTGTGAGTGAGCCAGCTTTAGTCTCAGGAATCATTTGTTTACATATTATCATCTTTTTTTCCCTCTTTGGGTTTTTCTGTGTTTGAACAACACAGGTGTATCAGAAGAAATGGGAGCTTAACAGAGCCTGTCACAAAAAGAAGGGCGGTCTATTATAACACAGCATTTCCTAAATTATTTCTTATTCACACTGGTCCCTCTGAACTGTCTTTTTGAATTGTCTATGAAGGGATTTGTTGAATTATTTAATTTGGGCCATGAAGGACTGAAAAGTAAAACTGCCTCAGAAAAAAAAACTGCTGCTTCACTCTTTTTTTTTTCAATAAAGTTCAAATGTTTTAAGAGAAGAACTTATCTGAGTACATAAAGACCTTGATGTCAGTGCACAGTAGCAGAGCGTATTTTAATTAAAGCAAGAAGTCTCTTGAGAGGAGATAATTGTGTTTTGTTCTCATAATATAGTAGTAAAGCTTCTCCTTGGTCGGCTCTCTCCACCCTTAGTGGTGATAGTTTGCATAGTAACAAACTTCAACCTAAAATATTCTGCAGCAGTATCATAATTCTAAGTGTTAACTTAAAACAGTGTTTACCTGAAGTGTTTCAATAGATTTTCAACCTTTTTATAGGCTCTCCATGAAGCGTCAAACTATTAGCCCTCAGTCAATACAGCTATTACAAAACATTTATTTAAACCAACACCTTTACTCCATCAGAAAACAACATGCTGTTTTCTTTCAATCATGTTTAAATTTTAAGCTGTTATTCACATTTAATGCGGCCCTTTTTAAACCAAAAGCTGCATTGCACAAAACAGAAAATCCTTTGTGAAGATAGAAAATTGAGGTTGTTTGTATGAGAAAGACTAATTAGAATAATAAGCCTCCTAATATGTGCACAATGTGGGCCAGCATGCAAACATCTTCATCTGCACCAGGACTAAATGTGAGCACATATGCTATTTGCAGGGTAGCGTTCAGAGAATTACGTGTCACAGATGATCAAGTTGGCATGCAAACAAAATGCTTTCCCGTCATTTCGTTTCTGATAGGTGTAAATCAGAATGACATTCTGAGAAAATATGGTTTTCGCTTGCGATTGAAGAAAGCTGGTATTGCAAACTACCGCACTAGTGCTGTGATATGTCAAGCAGGCTGTTTGGGGTACAGTCAATGCATGTAAATTGCAGGGCTTTTATTTTGCTGCCTAGATAAAACGGCACCGATGCATCATCTTCCTCACGGTTTTAACTTGAATGAACTATGGAGGCAACAGTTTGGACTGACAGAAAGATAGATCAGTTTGCATAAATTTAGGATGGAAAAGCCTTCAAGCATCCGCAGGCTGCAGATACACCCATGTGGAAAAATGCTGACATTTCCAGAAGATGGAGTTGCATTCAAAACGCTTTGTCCATTAAATAAGATGAAGTATTTAGTACAGTAATAGTAAACAAATCAAATGCAATTTTCCTCTGGCAAAACATTTAATGCATCAACTTATAATGCAGAAACTAATTTTATGGAATTTACCCACTTGCTTATAGTAAAATGATTAATTTATTAGGATATATTTAAATGATTGGTAATTACATATTCAAATCCATTTCCTCCTGTTACACAGTATTTAAACGTAACTCTTGTGATGTTAATGTGACCCCTCTTCTTATGTGAAGATGGTTTGTCATGTTGGTTAATTCAGTTAGAAACCAGTGGAAATTTATTATCCATAATAAGACAATGCTGAGGCAGTAGTATAAGGTTTAGTATTGATATTGTTGTGTTAATGATTTAGATCAAAATAACATGACATTTTGTTATTTATATTAGAAAAAAATGCTTAGCAGCAAGGAGTTAGAATTTTTTTTATAAGATTTGCTATATTTATTAAAAACAGTTCTGGAGTCTGGAGAATATTTATCAGGATTGTCAAATGACATAAGAAGACAATTTCATGGATGTTAAGTAATGTTATGGATGTTAAGTAATGTTTTATATTATCTGATGTAAAAAGTACAGCGTTTATGGATTGGTTTAAATTTAAAGAACGTGGTTATTGAATGACTTAGTTTTTTTTTATTATGCCTAATTTGATCATATAAAAGAGAAAATTCTTCTTTAAGCACTAAAATATAAAATTTTGCAAATATTAAAATAAGTTAAATACATATGTTTTAGAAAAGATTACTGGATACAGAATTATTTAAATCCTGTTATCATTGTAAAAGAAAACCTGATTATAGCTTATAGCAAACCATTCACACCTATAAATGTCTTAAAAATGTAAAATAATTAGGCTATATTATACATTCCCAGTATTCAAACAATAAAACCAACAGAAGTTTTCCTCTTGTTTTATCGGTCCATTTTCTTGCTTGGATGCAGCTTGAGTTGAGGTTATGGATGGAAATGGACATGATTCTGTTACATAACAGTTTCCTGACTGAGAGTTGCTGCAGACATGCACAACTATGCTTACACATCACAACTGTCAAAACTCAAACACTAAAAACAATTAATAAGGTTCATAAAAATAGTGTTCAGTTTATTAAATAATAAAATATTCTAATACTCTATTAAAGGGGGTTATATAGTAAGGGTCATTAGGCTTGCATATTCATTCAAAATTATTAGAAGGACTTTATTAGTGATTCCCCATAAGAACATCAAATTATTATATATTCTGCAATAAAAGAAATAACAGTTAAATAAAAACAAAAGCTGTTGTGGCATTATTTAATGTCTTATAGTGCTTATTGCACTGTAAAGCTAGTTACAATGGGTCATCACTTACTTTCTCAAGTGGAAAATACCATGATTCTCCCGTCACTTAGTTTTATATAATTATTTACATTAATTTGACTCCCAGATTCCTTCACTCGCAGTACATATTATATTGGTTGACCCATGAAAGAAGAAGTCAAAGTGTGTTTAACTTTCTGAGTGACAGATACTCCTCCTGAAGGTCAAGGATTTGCCAGTAATTGATTTCCTGAATGATTGAGCAGAGTTTAATCGTAGCTCCCTGTCTGTCCAAAGGTGATAATGATGAAAGCAGTCAAATGGAAAGCGAACGCTCATATTATACAGCTGCCTCATTAAGCAACCATGACTCACAGCTCATTGAGGTGAAAGGTGAGCAATTAAAAGCAATTATCCTTTGTTTTGGCGTTAAAGCGAGAACTTAAAGTAAACTTTACAGTTGATGCTTTACTGCAAAATACAGCCAGCATTAAAAGGGAGAGTATGGGTTTATTGCTGGGGAATTGCAAGCGTCACTCACTGTGACAAACTGGGAGTCCTCTTCGGTGTTGGAGAACTCCCAGAAAACATCAGGGGAGACTTGTCTTAGCTCAGAGGTTGCTGGGGCAAACTACTCAGTTGTAACCTCTCAGTAGTGATCTGGCATCCATTCCCTCAATGACTGGTGCAAACATGGCTGAAGGACAGGGGAAGAAAAACAGTCCGTTGTGTTTAGTTAATCCCTAATGTTCCATTGGTCTGAATTGATTTCAGCTTTTGGTTTTTGGCTTGAGATTATGAGGGGAGGATTTCCAGCTCCCTCACCATCTGATTGCTCAGGTTTTTATTAAATATTTTATTTATTTATTTATTTTATGTAATGCAGCAATGCAGATGGCACTGCAAGCACTGCATCAGAATGGACCATCAGTAAGATGTCAACACAATAATTACTACTGACTTTAAACGTGTACAGCTTGAAGCCCTCTAAACAGATCTTAGCCATTTTAATCCAGTTACCGAGAAATGAAGATACACTCTGCTTTTTGACTTCCTGTACCACACTGACTCTCAGCTGGTGCACTTTTTATCATTGTTTAATAAAAGCACGTTAAGGGACACCCCCTACCGGTGCCTGGGTTGAGAGTTGGCATTGCTGCTGACCTCTCTGTATAAGGAGGAAAAGGGTGGCACCAGAGTTGGCAGGTTGCTTTTAATTAGCTAGATAGCACTAGGAACATGCTCCTTTCTTTCTTAAAATATCCCATTTTTATATTCAAGGTTGAAACCCCTGCGTTGTATACCTTGGATTCCTTTAAAATGTCTTTAAAACTACGTCAAAGCAAGCTATTGCTGCACTGTGGCCGACCTGCTGGGCTGGCAGACATTGTGCGTGCAATTAAAAATGATCAGAACTGTTTTAACTGCACCATGCTGGCCAGTCTATGGTGAAGAGAAACCAAGTAAAATGTTTCTGTGAAACACAACATTTGGGGAAAAATAGCATGTACAAATACCAACAATGACAATTTTTCAAAACGCTTTTGCTCATAACGGATGGCAGATGCTTCATCCGTTCAACTGCTGGGTATTTTTTGAAAGTGCTCGCCCTTTGTCACATGTTTCATGGTGGACTCCCCCAGATGGTCTGTGGAGCAAACCATCTGGTGTATGAGGACTAGAAGGAACAGGTATGACTCATCTAAGTGTGCAATGTGCTTTAAAAACACAGGAATGGAGCCTCAATCATAGCTGATTATTCTTCTCAGCTTCAGTAATCCCATTCTAATGTTTACTGACAGGTTATTAAAGCATCATACCTCTAATATATAATTCAGAACAACAGATTCCATAATTCACACTGCATACACCTTGAATATCTTGCTTATATTGTAGTTTTTGCATTTTTTTTAACAAGCACCACATTCTTAACTCCTTTCCATGACAGGTCTTGAAATATTTGTCCTATAATGTTAATTCTACCTGTATCACATTAAAACTAGATATTTGATTTGGTTGCTATATTCATTGTTTTGTGATAATGTGTATTTCCTGTAGTTCATTCAGAGAGGACTGAAAGGAAGGAAGGAATCAATCTGTCTAATAATTTCCAGAGAAAAAAGTCTGCTTGAGCATTACCTTGTTGCAGTTACAGCATAAAATAATGAAGGAGGACATGACGGATGCCCTTGAATTACTTGTAATGAGGGATTTTCTAGGTATTTGGTGACATTTTCTCTCTTCAGGGGCTGACAATAAAGAATTATTTTCAAAGGTAAATACCAACACATATGGACATTATTTCATTGTGGAAGATGCAAGACACAGAAAATCTTTTTTATTTAGAAGTTCAACATTTTCCTGTCAATAAAGCTACAAGTTCTGTATAGTTAGGGACTCACTAAACCTCTCTAGACTTATTTATTAGTATATTTTATTTCAAATCTATTGATGTCAAACAGCCTGAGCCATTTCCACCAATTAGTTCAGATAACGTTGTTGAGTTTAAGACATTTTTTTACTCATTGTGTTTTGACGTTTCTCAGTTATTTGTTATAAAACAAATACAATAAAATTGTATATATTAAGAAGAAAAAAATAGTAAAATAGATATTTTTTTCTGTTGTTACAGAAAGATTTTCAGAAAAGTAACACAAATTAAATAAATGGGAATTACCCTAAAATCACGTGAAAGCAGGAATTGTTGGGTTGATAATGACAGAATATTTTCTCTGTAGAAGTTTCAGTGTAATAGAAGTGAGATGTCAATCCAGCTTAAAAATGGGACCTTATTACTTTATATATATGATATGTTTATTGTTAAAGCGTGAAACGTGTCACTTTATGACATATTTGAAGACTTACAATTAAAAAATAGTTTTCAATCCCCTAAATGAGGTTGTATGAGTGGCCATCATTCTGTTGTGGCTGCATATTATACATTGTGGGAAAAGCAACACTTTGCATGAATATCAATTTTGGTCAAATTACTTGTGGGTCTATTCTCAGTTATAAATGGAAAAAGCAGTAAGATGCACAGGTATTATCATAATCAAATTTTTGGGTGCACACTAAATGTAATATAACTACAAGTCATAATATGCAAAAGAAAAATAGCATTGTGATAAGAATTGAATATGCAGGAAGAAAAAAGATCTTGCCTTGAGGTAGAATAAAAAACTCTGAAATAAAATAAATGACTAAATTATTCACAGAAAGCTACAAGCATTTTAAACCATTTTGCCCAGGGCCCCCTTTATAAATCCACCCTAAAACACAAAATGAAAAAAAAACACCTGAAGCCTGAGGGTGTCCTGAAAGAGAGTTTTTAATATCGCTTTGAAATATGTCACAAATTACTGCATCCATTATGTTTACCAATACTTAACAAAAGATATAATCAGGGATCAAATGTTTTATTGAAGTTTTGTAATATTAAAACGTGTGTCCAGTCTGTATTCTGCACAAGACAGGACCACATTAATGTTGGAACAGAAAAAAAAAAACTCGAGAAATCCTGACAGATGTGTGAAAAATGAAAATTGCCCTGAGGAATTGTGTGCACACACGCAACCTGATGAAAGTAACTCCAAATAACTTTTCAATTATCACTTTTCACAAATGCTTCACTGCACAAATAACTGTGGAAAAGTTATGGATATGTTTTTTCATGAGCCACATCTTTAGTTTGTAGTGCTGCTTTCTCATTTTCTACTCACTTGTTTTTAATTATTTACATTCAGTTCTTCTTGTAGCCAGGGAACATCACTACAATATCACTAAAAGCATCTGCATTTAATTGATTTCTCCTTTAAAGTCTAAAACACTTTCACATATATTGATAACGGTGATAGGGTGAGTCCAAGTACACTGACCCACCACATGTATAAGCTTCAACCCTTTTTTTTCTACTCATCACAAGCTGGTGTAGACAAAGGGATTTTTATTCTTTGTCTGATCGGCAGAACAATCATTCTAACTTGACAACATATGATGATTGTTTAAAATTCTCTCTCACTTGTGACACTAGCGGACCCCATGGTTTTTTTTCCTTTAATACCCATTTTCAGCTATAATACTTCAATGATCTGCTTTTAAATTTCAATTGATCGATGACCCACTGCTGTTACCGTAAGGCCAGCCATAGTGTCTAAAGGCCAGCGAGGGTCTGACATACGCACGCTGAGACGTAGATTCATTTATTTAAACCTGCCTTTATTCCTGGAACAGTGTAAATGCTTAATGAGTGATTGGCACTGGTGTATCTGATCAATTTCCCCGTTCTTATTGTTTGCACTCAGACAGACTATCCTTGTGATGAAACAGACTTGTGAGCAACTATGTACAAATACTGAGTCTTGTAGCAGTATGAAAAATATAATTAATTCAATTTAAAAGCTAAACTATTAAGTTGTTCAGTCATGTTGTTAATTGTTAATTTAGGAGATAAATCTCCATAGCAGATCAATGCTACAGGCTGAAATGAAAATTAAAGACCAACCTTGTGTTATTTCAATAAAATTGGTCTCTTGGTAATGATTCAGTAAAGAAGATGGGATATTTAAGTCATTAGGTGGGCTTCCATTACCCTTAGATTTGTGTAAAACCTAAATATAAATAAATTGAAATCCACTAATGGAAACACCTTTAAAAAAAAAAAACAAACCTCTCAATTATTGCTTAAAGGTTTGTTGCACTGTATGCATTGTAATACAGAATGTCATCTCAGGTGTACTGGAAATGTTTTATTCGCACTTACACATCTTCAGAAGACACATAGTAGGTCACGTGACTGGTTAAGACGATGTAGTAAACAACCAGGAAATGCAAAGCTTCTATTTTAATATAACTTAAAGATTATGAGTGTTTTTTCAGCTTTTATTTTTAATAATAAGTTTTTTGTGTATGTTTTCTTTTTTCATTTGAAAATATGTTATTTAAATGTAATAACTAATCCCTTAAACAAATAACTGAACACCGAACCAGATTGGAACCACAAAGTAATGCTCCTAAGAAAAGAAATCAGGCTTAGACAGCATATCCTGGAAGCATTTCCAGGTTGTAAAATCCTTTTTCAACAGCTTATGAAATATCTTGCTGTACTATTAGCTTCTTTCTGTTAAGCTTGTGCTGTTTTTACTCTGCAGTTTTGGTTGTTTAAAATTTGGCCAACGATTACACAACATAATAGAATACTTGGATTAAATGCAAGTACCAAGAACATGATGGCTGCACAAAGTAGCTGCCACATAGAGCAACAGTGAGGAAAAGTTAGGTTTTCTATTTGCAACTGAAATGTCTGATGTATTAATAGACTTTTTTTGTTCCCAAGCAAAGACAAATGTGCTGGATGTGACTAGTTAACACATTTGTCTGTCTTGTCACAGTTTGTCAGAGCACAGCTATGCATTCTTGCATAGCTATTGCATTGCATATTCTTGCAAAGCTATTAATCAAATGTGACAAAATCATGAAAGTAAGATTTGTTTCAGTGAAGACAGGAAAGCTGATTAAAGTGGACTGTCACAGCAAAATACAAATTACTCAAATGTCTGAACATAAATATCTAAATATCCTCAGGTATGATTTATGAATAACTGTACAGATGTGTTTATATATATTTATTAATTTCCTAATATGAAATAAAGATTTTGAAAAAAAAAATCTCCCCTGGAATAATTCATGAAATGTCAAAAACTAATCTGTTTTTATCACGAAAGTGCATATTGTGTTCAGGTTGAATGATGATGACAATAAAAACGTAAACAATGAAATAAAAAGAACAAAAACATAAAAGAAAAATACAAGCCGGCTTGTTTTTTTCCCTAAGCAAGTGTGCAGCTACGTCAATTATACCTCTTAATGCTTAACGTCTTCAATTAACTGATTAATTTTCAGGATTCAATTTCCTCTAGTCATTTTTTATTTTAATAATCAGTTTGAAGAAGGGGAAAATGAAATATTTATATATGGTAGGAAATATAATGTCAAATGTGCTGGATAAATTCAGAAAATAACTACTGGGACAAAGGGTGGAAAACAAGAAACAAACAGAGTATTGTGAAAAATAATGGCTCGCGGGAAGGTGAGGCAAACAGATGATTGATAAAGAATGAAAGAAAAAACCGGGCTCACCAGGTGCTGCAGGGACAGGTGGTAACAATTAGGGCAGGTGATCACATGGAGAGGTAAGTAAGTTGAAAAAGGACAAAAATATATGAATCTTTTATCGGAAGTCAAATTTAACCAAAACCTGACAAAATTCCTCATTTCACATAAAATCCACAAACACAAGCAGTGCAACACAATTATCGCAAGAAAATGAGCTGTTTCCGCAGAACCACGGTGTGTGTGTGTGTGTGTTCCTGCTGAATGATAGAACTTAAATGCAATGAAAAGCTGATAGTAGTTGATAAGTGCATAAGTCTCAGTTGAAGGCTTGAAACTGCATCCTGCAGTACCACAGTCCAGCTCCTTCACTCAAAGCCCATTAAGAAATACAGTGTGTGCTCTGTTGTCAATGTGGATGCAATAGGTTCCCACAATGCAATGTAATTGTACAAGGCTTCAAGCAACAATTTAGGCTTTCCAACCTGAGGAATATCTTTAATTTTGATTTATATACTTTTGAATATATTTTTCATTTATTTAACAGGTATTTTATAAAAACACCGAAATCGTCCGAATTTAGAATCGGATTGTGTTTGTGTTCTTTCTGTGCAAAGTGAATTTATCTCAAAATATATTTGCAAGTTGCATGAGTGTTTGTTTAATATCTATGTGTTTATCATCAATTTGGAATTATTTGAAGAATGTATAATTTTCTGCCTTTTTATTGCAATGGTTGGCAGAAAGTCCTTAGCTCAAGTAGTAAGACCGACACCTTTTAGACAACAAGTATGAGAAAAAAGTCATTCTAATAACATTAACCTTTAAGTAACTCAAAGTAAAACTGTTCCACTGCAGGATACCTTCATAAAAGGATACCTTTATGTTGCTATAGTTCAGTATTTCTCATTTTCCAGTCTTCAGGCCCACCTGCTCTGCATGTTTTAGAGCCAACCCTTCTTTAACACACCTGGATTCAATAAATAGCTCGTTAACAAGCTGCAAAGAATGTTATGGGCATGTTAATGGCTTTGAGCTAGGTGTGTTGGGTAGAAACATATGTAAGACATGCAGGGCAGGGGGTCCTGAGGACCGGAATTGAGAAACACTCCTATAGTCTTTTGTAGCTTCGGGATGCAAACGTTGTATTACAGAGAATTTTGTAGCGCTTAGTATATGGAGAGTAAAATTCACTTTTATAGTGCCAGTAGGGGATAAAATGACCGTACTGTTCTTGCAGTTATATTAGTGTTGAAAAAAGAATAAAAAGCTTGCTACTACAGGCTAATTAAAGTGGTACATGACAGAGGCTCATCCCTTAACCACTGTCTCTCTCCTGCTCCAGCCAGAGACCAACAGAAAAAATGTGAGGATTACAGGCAATGGAAGAGTCTCCTTTTCTGTATATAATCAAGTTGAAAGATCAGCTCATATCACAATAATGAATTAAGTCATCTGGTTATTTTTATTTGAAAACAATTTTCTCTGTTTTGCTTAAAAAGGCAGATTGAGTGACAGCTCTATGCATGGCATTAGGAAGAAGGAAAGTAGGTAACAGTATGTATAACCGTGCGTGTGATCTAATCTCAGGATTTTAGTGTTTTTTTTCTGGTTTTTAGGAACCACCCACAATACCACAAGATGATCCGATGAGTGAAGTTAAACAGTCATTCAAAGAAAGAAGCAAATACTCACTCTGCTAAGATGGACTGTTTACTGATATACATAAATAAATCATGTCCAATAAAAATATAGTAAGAAACGACAGCTAGATAAATATTCTGTTGCATTCTGCACTCTTTTTCTCTGACTGGCTGAAGTCTTCTGGCTGACTTCTATTAACTTTTCAATCTCCACTCGTCTCCACTTTCACCATATTCCCTAATTAATCAGGTCCTACCATTTTATTACAAAATAATGAATTATACATTTCTCCATCCCTTCTTTCCCAAAAGCCACCAAACCATTTCACATATCACATGAACTGGGAGACGGATTAATCTGTGTGCATGCAGTGTCTACTTTCACACTACGCCTGTATCAAAAAGCATATTTCATGGGGGATTACAAAGTGAGGTCAACACACCCAATCTCATTTGTTTATTCTGTTTAATTTGCAGAGAGGTACATTTCCCTTCCTGCATCAGCTGAGAAGTGGAGAAACAGCAAGAGAGAATGAGCCTGTGGGGGTAGGGGATCTCATCAAAGCGCAGCATCTTATACAGCACATGAAGCTGTTTCATCATCTCTTGATCCTCCTCTGACACCTCATATGATGGTGTGTTGGGTTTCAGGGGGGATGTGTGTCTGTGAACAATAACTGGTGAATAGCTGAGATGATAATACCAGACCCTTACAAATGTCCATTCCCTGGGCGGGATCTTTAATCCCCTCATTTCTTGGAGAAAATTCCTTTTTCGTGGGCATGGAACAATGATTTGTTTTAGATAAATATAGTTGTTCAGTACATTTTCCCTGGGAGATTATGCCGTGGTGCATGAAAGTCTTTAGGTTTAATTTAAGGATTTGAAAAGGGTTTTCACATCATGACCCATTATTATATATATTTTTTTTATTTTGCTTTAGCCTTTTTAAAGTACCATTACATAACTTTCTGAACTTTTATTTTTATAATGGCACACTGATACTTGTTGAGACTAAACATAGGACCGACTTTTACTGGCGGGAAAAAGCGGAGAGAAGAGATGGGCAGCAAGACGGAGGCTGAATTAGCTGTTATTAAGAAACACCTGAGAAAATCAATCTCATCAAGTTAACTTGAAAGGTTTTAATATATTGAACCACAATCGTTTGCAATACTTTTTTTTACACCAGTATTTTAATTGTTGCACTTCTGAAAGCAAAAAACAGATATAGGAAGGCTGATTAATAAGTAGCAAAAGAAACCAAATAAATATTCGACTAAGAATCAATGCAACACATCAAAAGGCTGGTTACACCGAACCCTCTGGGAAATCCCCCACAGAAAAAGTTTGGAAAAGGGCAGGCGCTTCAATCAAATATTTAATTGGAAAATTCTCTGAGGCGTCTGTCAACCAATTAGAACGACAGAAAGTTTTATTATTGATTCTTGTCACAGCTAAAACCTGTCTTCAACTGATTTTGCCTTTTGGTTTAATCTAGCAGCCCTATGAGAGAAATTACTTTATAAATGCAGACAGACTCTCCATGATTCATAAGGTAATCATGCCATCAATATCAATCATTTCAAGTCACATTTAGTTATGTGTTTTGCAATAGCTTGTAAGTAGAGATTTCAGCATGTTGATGGAATTTTAAACTGAATGCAATAAGCATAAATATCAACATGTAAGATAAACTTCCTCTTCAACCTACAGCACAAAATATTCAATGTATTGCAAAGATGGGTGCTACTATCTTGATGAAATCCAAACTTGACAATGTTTAAAGCTAAATTATACATTAACCTACTACACTAGTTATTGGGACAAAGCACGTTTGAATGGAGACATTCTCTGCTGTTCTTGAGCTGCATAGTCAACGGCAACTCCCTGAGGTGTTTACCTCTCACTTTCATGTAAATGTAATCTGTTAGTATCTAGTACCAAGTGCACCCTGAAGCACTAGATATAGCCTACTAACAGAAGAATAGACGAGAATAAGGAATTGAAGAAGTAAATCCGAGAAGAATACCCTGAAATTTAATCTTATATTGTTTGAACACAAGAAACCTAAGTTTGCTGGTATCTTTGCGTGTGTGTGTGTGTGTTTGTGTGTGTGTGTGTGTGTTTCCATGTGTCTCCGTGTATTTATTAGTTTCACTTTTGCTCAACTCAGTTTAACAAGGACTTTACTACTAAAACTACTAAAAGCATCTTTTTTTAACTAAATGTCCCAGTACTTTTATCTGAACCATTTTGGAAATCAAGAGTAAGAGCAGTCAAAAGATTTGACCCACAACTTGAAGTTCTGAGGCGCTATCGATCGGATTGGATCTAAAAGGACATCCCTTGTGATACCCGTAGATCACATCGCTTCTTTGAAAATGGAGCGCCAGGCTGCATTTACTTTTGTACTCCCTGACAGGCTGACGTCTTGCTGAGTCAACTCGAGGAATCCTTTTCCATCTGGACTTTTTCCATCCATTCATTTTCTTCCGCCTATTCCCTAAACGGGGCTGGAGCCAATCCCAGCTGTCATCGGGTAAGAGGCGGAGGCGGGGTCCACTCTGGACAGGTTGCCAGTCCATCACAGGGCCAACACAGAGAGATATACAACCAAACACACTCATACTTACTACTATGGACAATTTAGGGCCAAATCTACTGCAGGTGTGCGTGTACCAAAACACGTGCAAACTCATTGCTCACGCTAAAAAAGTACAAACTGATCTACTAACAGTGAGCAAAAGGGTTTGCGTCTTTCAAAGGGTGCAAAATTGCGCGTCCATCTTCAGTTTGCACCTTTGCCTCAATGAATATGTAAGTTGAGGCGTTCACACGCAATTTTGCATGTGGTGGGAGGAGATCATGTAAATATATGATTTTAGCATACACAAAGCGATTTATCAAACCTGAAAGTAATTTTGCGGATAGAAACTGCATCTATATTTAACACGTGTCAAAAGGACGTGCAAACGGTTTGTATTCGTAATTGCGCACACATGGCTGCAGGGATTGTTGCAAGAGGAAGACAAAGGAAGAGAATGCATATTTTCTCCTTGTGTTAACATGTTTGGAACGAGAGAGGAAGTCAATATTAAAACATATCACCTATCCAGTGTTGCTATTTTGGAGCTGTTGGAGAAACTCTGCGCGTATTTGGAGCCAGCCACAAGAGTGGAGCAACCCACACTAACACGAGGAGAACCCACGCTAACAGGGAGAGAATCCACGCTACCACGAGGAGAACATGCAAACTCCACACAGAAAGGTTGGACCCCTGCCCATCTGGCCATTTTTTTCATATCCAAACTCTTAGCAGTGAACTCTTCCCGATTTCCAGAGATGAAGGATAGTCCTCCTCACTGGCCAATAGTTGGTTTCTGATCAGTAATAAATTTGATTAATTTTAGTTTAAAACTGTTCACATTATTTATCTTAATTAGTTATTTTCACATTTTTATAATGAAATTCATATTTTGCATTAATTTTTGTCAAATTCACAGTATTTTAAAATAATTTAAAAAAAAATTTGTATACTAATTCTATATATATTATTTTATTCCATACAATTTAATGAAAGTTGAGCATCTTTTTTGGTAACCAATTTTTACAGCTGGATGTCATTACAAAGACACTATACTTACCGTAACTAATAATCTTAACATTAATCTGTCCGAAGTAATTCTGCTGGGCTACAGAATTACCACCACCAATCTTCACACTCAGCAAAGTTTCTGAAATGACTAAAACTTCAATTTCAGAATAATAATAACTTTGCTAACTACAAAAGTACTCGGAGAGCGCAGACCTCCGCCAAGATTATTATTACTGTCTCGCAATTATAAATAGAGTGGGTTATATCTTTTCATCTTGTTAACAAACTGTCTTGAAAACATAACATCCTCAGTAAGTAATAATAATAATAAGGCAGGCGAGCAACACTTGCAAGTCAGAGTTTGCTTTCACAGTCAGTCACTGAAAGAAACAATAATAACTGTCAGAAGTCACAGTCGTTATGATAACTCTTCTTGTTTACCGTTGTCAGTCCATATAGTATGTAAAGTCAATGTATATTAATCGTAAAACTGAAAAAGGCTTTTGTAACGTATCTCTGAACACAATGAAGGATGAGCAAAGCAGTAGCCATAACTGACAGCGTTCTCCTCGTCGCTTTGTGATGATGTCACGCATGAATAAAAATGGCCCTATGTTACAATGATAAATTACAAAGTGATCCAGTATCCAAGATCTTTTCTGGATCTCCAACTATGGTCATTTCTTCCCAGTGACACTCCCAGCATATTCTGAAAATTTAATCAAAATCCTTCCATAATTTTTTGAGTTATGTTGCAAACAGACAAACTAACTAACAAACAAACAGACAGATCTGGCAAAAATGTTTACTGACCTGCAACAAGCCAATTTGATGTGGCAGAAAACAATATATTTAGATGAGCAGTGCTGAATATAATCCTAATTTCCCACTGCTTCCATGTAATGAAATACATAATATTGTTTGTAAAAGAGTTGTGCTGCTGTGAAGCCATTCAGATTGTTAGACACTACTGATGCGTGGAATCACATTCTGTCATTACAGTTTCGGTCTTGCATATATTTTAAAGCTAAAACAAATCTCGACATATTATTGATCATTTTCATGGTGTTTGTTTTTACTATATGTTAGTGTATTTTCCAATATCAGGAATCATTATTGCTTTCTATCTATGTCTTTCAAAACTACATTTTCTCAGTACTGATTTTTTGATTTTTTATAAAGCAGAAGGACACCAAGAAACATATTTGTCAAAATGTTTCACCTAAGCCTTCAAGTTTGTGCTCGAATTAGCACCGAACAATCAGCATCACTTTCTCCAGCCCTGAATGATTCCCTCCCGATGGAGGAAAATCTATTTTTAGGAACAAGGGGTGGGGTATAGGGAAATCAGAGATTCTGCTCCAAGTTATTGAATAATTTACAAACCTTGCCAGTGTACTCATTAAGGCTTTAGTAGACAAACAACAAGAGGAGTGGGATTGTCAAATAAGAGAAGGACCAACTATTATGATGCCCAAGAGGAGAACAAGAAGCCATTTTTAGGGGTATGTTAAATACAAGAGAAGAAAGAAAAAAACAGAAAATACTACCATATAAAGGGAGCGAAGGGGGGAAAAATGTCTGACAGTATCATGATTAAAAGATTTGTGGGACTTGAAGGGTGGTGGTGGGGTGGGGGTCTTCCCACAGCTACGCATCCCTTTGTCTTCTTTGAACTTGGGATGTGTCAACCAGCTGAGGGAGTCTGGTTAAACCCGACTGATTGCAGAAAGTAGTTGCAACATGGTCTTTGAATTAGCAGGTCCCAGAACTTACTTTGAGGGGAAAGAAAGGTGGGATGAAAGAGGTGAAGAAGGAGTAAAGGCATGAGATACTGAGGTGGGATGCAGAGTAGAGAATACAGAGGGTTGTAGTTAAAGGAATACATAAACAGATTATTATGCAAAATATAAAATATTTCAGTCATTGTACCAGCTTTACTGGTAGTGTTAATATCAATAAGTATGTGAATAAAACAATAGCAGAAAAAACACAAATTCTTGACTTAAATCACCTTCCAAAGTTTACTAGCCATATTACAGCTTCATACTCATGCCCTGTATAGTGTCACAAGAGGATTCTCAGTCCTTGAAGCTCCCTTTTCTTCTTTCTCCAGCACCAGGAGCTTGGTGTTCATGCTCTGTTCCACAGCTCAGCACATTTACTGTAAAATATGAAGCACCCAGACCATGACAAATCACCATGTATCTCCCTGTCTCTGTGTGTATCCCTGAATATTTCATAAACGGCACACAGCAGATGTTGTTATAAAACACATCAAATATTGATGCGCTTTCTGTCTCTCGTTCTGATACTTTGCATGCCTGCGACATGGGCAATGGCAGCGTTCGTGTAGGACTAACAGCCAGTGTGGTTTTTTCTATTATGAGGCATTAAGCGTGAGCTGTGCTCCGCTCCGTGATTAATGGAAAAAACAAGTCACAACGCTGAGCAAACGATAGCAGGATGATCATTGCGCTTGTTTGCAGGTGGCTAATTAGCAAGGCTTGCTGGTTTTATTTTCTCTCCCTGATCCCTAATTCTAGT
>JBAMIG010000020.1:4968205-4983965 GCA_037177335.1 Kiunga ballochi
TCTTAAAGCAAATATTTAAAAGTTATATGTTTTTAAAAATTTCACGTACCCCCTGGGATGCCTTGAAGTACCCCCTGAGGTATGCATACCCCCATTTGAGAAACAGTGCTCTAAAACACTTGTTTAGATTTTAAATTCATGTAACCAAAGCAAATCTGTAATTAAGTCTAATGAACACTCTGTTCAACAACACAGTTAATTAAAAGCTGAATGATTTTCTGAAAGGTTGAATAATGGGGGAGGGGGGTTGTAAACCATTATGAACAACAAATATGATCATGCTGACTTTTCGGTATTTCCAGAAGTCCCCACCATTATCAGGGCTGTCCTATATTATTATGTAATAAAGTGTAATGGCATTGTCTGCGGCTGCTACAGTCACTTCGCTAATTGTTTTTGTTCAATGTGTCAGCAAAAAAGCATGCAAATAAAAGCAACATTTTGCCTTTTAACGTAATTATTAGTGAAATGATGGTGCTTATTGCCCTACAAGAAAAAATACTCACACATGCAACAGCACATCTCTCAGCAGTAATGTACGGACAAGCATTGTAAACTGAGATTTACTGAGACATTTTCCAGAAGGGACCTTTTGTATCCTACGGGCCTTTTAAGCTTTTCTCCATACAGAAGCTCATGGTGCATTTACCAAAGATTTGGGTTTGTCAATTATCTGATAAATCAGTCTTAATGCAAACAGCAAACAACACAAAGTGCTGGCTTTTCAGTCCCATTAACTTTACCCTGAACATTATTTCACAGGGTTTGCACAAGGTGAGGTTAATTATTCAGCCTGACAGATGGTGTGATAGCTGGATAGAATGCCTTTGACACATGATTACACATTGGATTCTTCTTTTGTAAAATAACCTTGTTGTAGATTAAGAATTCAAATTTCATTTTTTAATAATATTTTTAGAAAATATATATTTAGTCTGTTAAAGCTACTTGCCCATACGATTTCTTCTCACTTTCTCAGGTTAGTCCTAAGAATAATTTAGAATGGAATAATTCCCTCATTTTTACTGTAACCCCACTTAAAAAATGTGATACACAAAACTCTTCCAATACTTTATTCTATGGAGGACAAAACACAAGACTTAATGTGGAAACTCTACATAAAAAGGAAAATAGGCCTTTAAAAGATTTAGACAATGAATGAATAAATGTAAACTAATGTAAAAAGGTTTGATTACTTTTATCTTAACCATTTTACTTAAATTTTATTTACTTTACTTTGAATAAAGTAAAATTAAAGTACAATGTTTAAAAGGTCATTTATACTCTAAAAGGGCAGGGTGGTGCAGAGGTTCAAGCCCAGAATACGGTGGTTTGTCCAGTGGCCTTTCTGTGTGTATGTTTGCATGTTCCCCATGTATGCATGGGTTCTCTCCGTTACTCCGGCTTCCTCCCACCCACGAGACATGCATGTTAGGTTAATAGCTATGGTTAAAATGACCTATCATGTAAGTTGCTTTGGATAAAAGTGTCTCTGCCTGCCATGATCCTGAGCTGCACTGTGAGAATATTAATAAACGGATTTAAACTTAAAACCTTTCTGCGCTGTAAGTGCAGCTTGACACACTTCAGAACACCTGAAGGAAGATTTGAACTGCTGTAAAAATGTCCCACGGGGTTGATGCTTGAAGAACTGGGAAAAAGCAAGCAAGGATTTCCCCACAAGTCATGTAAATCTGGGTTACTTATCAGGTAGCCCAACATTACAACTTCATCATGCCTGGATCAATAGTGCCAAGGCATCAGCTAAAGATAAAACACAATCTATAAATGTTACAGGGCATTCCCTGTGACAGAAACAAGAGACAAAGAAAACTAATCCTCCACTGAACCACAAAATGCCACCACATTTGGGCCAGTCTATGAGAGTGACTGAACATATCCTGAGAGACATGTCAGACTATTGTAACGGGATTGTGTTTGATTCAGTGTTTCAGTAAGGATTTCATTTGATTGTCTTTTTATTCTGCTTTATGTTGCATACTCTATAGCTGCACCGTGACAGCAATGAGATGTTTGTTTTCTGTTGCAGTAAAAATTATTTATTTTTTCATTTGAATTAATTGCATTTGGAGACCAATGCCCTTCTCTCTATACATTTAAGTGAAACAAGGTAGGTATAGGAGCAGGTGCAACTTGTTTGTGTAACAAACAGAAAGAGAAGATTAATGCCCAATCACCAGATGGTACCAGCTTGAAGAATCCGATTCCTAGTCTTCCTGTCCTGAATACAAACTATGTTTTAATCTTGAGAAATGGCTCTGGTGGCATCCATCCTCCATTTTTCAAAATGCCTCTACCTTATATGTTCTGCATCCTGAGATCTCTGCAGCCTGATATGAGTGTAGACATTTTCCATCTTCAGGCTCAGCCCTGGGACTGAACTTCAGGTTCATACGGGGTTATATCTAGACAGTCTCAGAAGTGATTCCTCTTAGGAAGAAAATTGCTGAGTGATGACTAAAAATACCAACGAGATTCAAAGACATTGCTGTTTTCATAGCTTGGATGAAAACGATAAGGTCGAGCAGGTTTTGAAAAAGATTTTCATCATTAGTCCTCTCACAGGGCAGGATTTAATTATCTACACATCCAAATAGTCCACTTCCCCCTTCTCAGCAGATTACTGTGCTCCTTAAGGATCATCACCGTGATGCCTTTCGTCTCTCTTCTTTCCTGCATGATAAAACAGCAAAACAAGGCGGTCCTCTTTATACAAGTGTGCCTGTCTGTGTGTGTGTGTCTATCTGTCTGTCCTTGATGGGGGATGGGACAATTGCCTGGTGAATAGGTGTGTAATTAGTTGGCATTCTTGCACATGTCCTAGCGTGCGTGGATGGGTATATTGAGGAGCTCTAGAAATAGATTCATGTAAAATTTATCATCAGATAGAAAATTGACCCAGATGTAGAAGAATCTCATTGTGCATAACTGCATTATATGAATCCCATGGTAAAAACAGAGCACAGCAGTGACAAGAGGGGCTAAACAGGGCTCTCAGATGAGGCGCTAACAACCAAAAGGAGGACAGAAGGAAAACTGAGGGAGAGGGGAGGGGTGTATTGCTTTAGAAGAGAAGACAGGGGAGAGTTTATACATCTTCAGAGAGAATTGTAATGCAGCTGCTTAATGTCTTAATGTTGCTCTCACTGGCTCTGGTGGGACCTCATTAGCTCTAGGCAGGGAAGTGTGTTCAGCCATCTCCTGCCTCACAGGAAAATACACAAATTATAGCATAATAATATTAGCTCATGGCTACAACTACAAATGGTGCATTGCCCAGACCAGAGGACTTACCTACGTCTGAGATCATTTACACATGTGTGAGTCTTTCATATGTAACACATAGCAACTTTGATAAAGTTCAACAATTAAATTAGTAAGAAAAAAACAGATCAAATTACTATTAAAATAAAGTTATTTGTCCCAGAGGAGCTATTTATGTCACACAGAAATCAGGTCATCTCTTTGTATCAGTCAGTCTTTCATCACAGCTGGATGGTTTATTGCTCATGCATTTATACAAAAACAACTTCAACTCTGGGGTGTTTGTGAAAATCCTTAAATAAAATGCTCACATCAACTCTTTCCACAGTGTTTTAATCGGATCAAAGTGAGAAATTGCATTTCTCACTTTGTTCCAGAATAATTTTACGTCTGAACATTTTCCTCCAGAATTCCTCCATTCATTAGAAAATACATCATTACTAACAAAATACTCTTAAGCAGCAGTGCAACGCTGCTCGTTCAGAATTAAAATCGTCACACATTCCTCTGTTTTGTTGAGCGTTGTTAGCTTTGATAACAGCACATTCGCTTTGGAGTTGTTGCCATAAGCTTCTGAAATGTAAAAGAACATGTATTTCTGTCCAGAGTTGCTTTTATTTTTTGACAAGATCTCATAGTGAGGTTGGCAGAATCTGACCTCTGTGCAAAGTGTTCTCCAGCACATCGCAAAGATGCTCAATGGGGATCAGGTCTAAACACTATGGTGGCCAATCTACGGGTGAAAAATGATGTCTTATGCTTCATGAACAGCTCTTTCATATTTGTGAGCCTTGTGAATCCAGGAATGGGCTGGGACTATGCCAACAAGGATGAAGAAAAACAAAACAAACAAACAAACAAATATTGCTGAGGCATATATTGTTGTTGAAATAAACCTGATCACTTGCATCAACTCCAGATTATAAACTGTTCCATAAGGTTTGTAGGCACCCTGCATGATGGCTGCACCACTTAGCTGTTTCTCTTCTTGCTTCTTACTGCAGGTCTCTGGAACTGGGTCAAAATGGGCTCGTTAGATCACACAACCTATTCCATAAATCCAGACTCCACTCTTTATACACCCTGGAAAATTTAAGCCTATTTTTTTCCTTTTAGCTTCATTAATAACTGTTTTAAAGCTTTTTATATACCAATGTCTTTTGTTCTCTTGACATGTTTATGCAGAATTGCTCTTACTTTCACAATTAAACAATGACATGATCTTACGTGTTTTTTTTAATTCTGATTCATCAAATGTTTAAGTGGTTGCCGATCATGATAATTCAATATTTTTTTATATAATGTTTCTATGATGATGGCTCGACACTGTTCTTCCAGTAAATGCTCAGGACAGTTCTTGATTCTCTTTTAGTCATTTAATCAATCTGCCTAGGTGTTTCCATTGCTTGGTGCCAATAATTTTGACCTTCTAAAATAGTTTTCCACATCAAGAAGCCGTGCCAGACATGTTTAACAAATGACAAGCTACGTACCGTTCTGTTAAAACCATCTGAAACGTAGAAATCCATGCAGTAAATATTAAAAAGGAGGCTTTGACATATTTGCTTAATAAAATGTAAATGGTGACTTTGTATTTTTAGATGATTGGTGGACAGACAGCACCAAAGCTTTAATATTTTTAATGTCGTGTCTTATGGATGGAACAATAATCACTTCCTTTTCACTCAAAATACATCTGGTTTAAATTGTAATGTTTTACTCTAGAATCTCTTCTGAACAAATAACTAAACCAAGAGCAACATCCCAACGTATCCACATTATCTTTGGCAAACTTTAACTGGTGACTTTAGGTGAACATTGACCTACATAATGCAGCTTCTGCATTATGTTTGCTCATGGTTACTTTCATTTTCCAAGGGGACAGTTAAACACCTAAATATACCCATGATCTCAGACTTGCTACATTTACAAATATTTGGTCCGAGTGGTGAACTGTTAGATTGCATAGATGTTGTCAACCTCTTTACCTCAGTCATGAACACCTCAGGTTAACCTGCAACAATGAACCATTTAGCATTAAAGGCTAGAGCAATATAGCAGAAACACCTTGCAGTAATAAAATACACCAATTATACTTAAATTTGCCTTGTATTTTGCATCAAAATTACCCATGCATGTTCTTTAAATTCCTCCTCACCTCTTTAAAAAGGTGCGAAGTGGTTTGGTCTACACATACACTGTACATGTATGGATCTATCAGACAGACACACAGGAAAAAAGTGATGACCTTCCCCAAGAAAGGAAAATTTGGCTACCAAAGAAAAAAATAAAGGAAAAGGAGCAACAGTAAAATGAGCTTCTTCCTGACTTCTTTAGGAAAAGAGATGTAGTACTCGGACCAACACACAGTCTAATTTGAAATTTGCATTCATGCAGTGAAGCAGAAATTCACTTATTACTGAGAGTCGTTCAACATAAGATTTAGAGAACCTTGCAAAACAAAACTGACCAGTTTTGTATTAAACACATGTTTTAGGTTTTTTTTCCCAGTGAGTGATAGCGAAACATTTGGTATCAGTGGATATCTTGTATTTACAGGATTGTGAAAATATCACTGTCATCAATCGGTTTGTAAGATTGAATGAACTCAATTATATACTACAATTTTACTAAGTTAGAATGGTTAAAAGAATCAAGAGAGGATATTTTACCTTCAAGGCCATTATTATTGTTGAATGAGGCAAAGACTTATTATCATTTGACCAAATGTGTATTTGAGAAATATATAATGATTAAATAAAAAATGCTGTGATCTTTACAACAAAAGGGGGTTTCTGTATAATTATGACTTAATTACTCGATTCATTGCTTTCTCCAGAAAAAAAAAAGTTCTCTGGAAGTATAATTTATCAGAAAGGTTTTCAGCCTTCATGCTATTAAATTCAGAGCAGAAAAAGTTGACAGTCAGGCAAATTGGAACAGAACATTATTATGTTGGGCATTGCAGCTGCATTTTTAACATGTTTCTTTCAACATTTTGCAAGCTATAAACAAAATGCCAATGAGTTTTCTAACTTGAATCCATATCTGATGGGTTTTTTTTCTCCCTATTTTTATAATCAAATCCTCACACTCTTTTATTTCATTACTTCCACCAACATGTTATGCACACAACACAGTAACGGTCCCTGTTTTCTCAGAGAACCAACATGGCTGCAACCAAGATTTCCATTCAAATATTTGGTCTCAGGGTTTTGACAGGAATCTGACAGGAGTCAGCAATCTCACTAACACACACACACACACACATCTGCACATGGTTTATTTCCAGCCAGTTCAGTGCACTTACTTACGCCCAAAAACAAACTATGCTCTTAATAACTGGTGAATCAGCTGAGATCATATGACCTTGTAAGAAAAGCAAATACACAACATGCTCTCTTGTTCTGTTTTGACACAATATTGTGTTCATTAGGACTGATTAACTTTAAACATAAACATACGAATACTGATTTTGGATGGAAAGAGAGAGAGAGGAACAGAGCACATTAGATATATAAAGCCTGTCCATGTACTCGCTATTCTCACTGTTGAAACCTCAGTGATCAAACAATCTAGTTTATCAAAACTTAGACCATGAGAAGCATTTAATCCATAAAACCATGGTGTTCACACAAAATATCTGGTATGTACAAACAACCTCACAGTGTCTCAAAGCCAAACTAGGAAGTCTGAATTAAACTGTTTCCTTCAGTACAAATGATTATTTTTCCTCATTTTTCCAAATAAAATGAATAAACCCTTTGACTCTTTAGAACTATGTTTCTTGAGAGCCGCATACAAAGTTGTGGGCATAAACTGATAGAAAGCATGTCCACACAACAAAATAAGACAACGGTGGAGTTTGCTGTAAAAAAAAAAAAAAGAGTGGATGACGAGGAAAATCTTGTTGAGGCAAAAACTTCTCTGTCAATAATGAGGAGTCTGGTTGTAAAGTGAAAAGTGATTACAGGTTTATTGAATAAAGGGAAAAGTACAAAGTAAGGAGATTGCAATGTCCTAAGAGTCTGTTCAGAGTCTGACGAGCAGACTTCTGGAGAGAGTCCGACCCTGAAGATACCGGCTGAAGCTTATATGGGTTTGCTCCCACGTCATCACACAATCATATATGCTGTCAGGATAGAACTAAAAGATTCCTCCGAAGCCTGGTGAAGTCTAGCGTCAGATTCACGTTGTAAAACCATAAACAATAATGACCGGCGAGGCTGACCCATCCAGGTCAGCTAAGAGGGAATCTGGTGGATATCAACCTAAAGTGTGAACAGGCTCTCACATCAGAAGATACAGATTTATTATCAGACATTCAGCAAAGGACAATCAGGAGAATGTGCAACTCAGTCAAGGCTGTAACACAGAGATGTGCTGATTCTAATACTAATCACAGTGACGTTATGCTGAACATGTCAAATGATGAACCACACATATGAAACTATGGAAAATGCCATTTCAATCCTTTTTGGGAAAGGTTTATGGACAGAACTGTTGGGGACATTGTGTGCATGCATAATAATTTTGTTGTTGTTGGTTTCTCTCTCCCTATCTCTCTCTCTCTTTCTCTCTCTCTTTTTATCTCAATGGCAGCCTTGTAATGGACTGTCAATCTTGCCAAGATGTACACCTTTTGGCCAATGACACCTAGGTTAGCCTTCTGCAACCCTGAAAAAGATCGAATGGATGGACTGATGGACTGTGTAAAGACTGAGTTAATAAGTTCTGCTGACCCAAATTCTTTCACACTTTTCTTATTGTCAGATGACATCCGGCTGTAAACATCTGTCAAACACCTTTTTCCTTGATGCTGTCATCACTTATCTGACCTCATTTTAGTGGAAGGCAAATAACATGATAATTTGTTCTGCAGATCACACAGTCCTCCATCATGGAATCAGTAAAGAGCTGCTGAAGGACTGACTGACCATAGGTCAAGAAGAGAGAAGCTGATAAAAGCCATCTTAAGGCCATGGGCTGCCATATCTCAAACATTTTATCACTTTAACTGTAGCACTAAAATGCAGAGTATGAATAGTTTGGTAGACATGCAATGAAAATCATTTTACCATTCATTTGCAAAAATTATATGTTTAAATAAATGTGAGTCAGAACTAAAATAAATCTACATTCAAAAATTAAAAACTTGAAAATGGCCACTTAGAAATAGACTGGAATGCTTTTAGCATTCAGTAATGAATGGATGCTTGTTGCTTCCTGCTGAATTTCACCAGCGTAAATAGTTTACTTAGACTGCATCCTTACAGTAGTTTTATACTTCATCCCACTTTCTACTGGAATCAGATTGTTTTTCTTTGCATGGTTTTTCACATTATAATTTAATATGATTACCATCAGGCTCCAGTATGAACAATCTATATCCCACAGGAAGATGTGATGTCACAATTAGCACACTGAGTTTACTGTAAATTTGAAAGCTATACATGTTTATCAGCTTTAAAGTTGTTGTATGGACAAAATTATGAGGTAATATTCATTCTTTCATTATTTCCAATTTACTTGCCTCTAATATAGAATTGTGACATCCTTCTTGCTTCAAAAAGAATGAAAAAGATGAGTTACATATTTGATTTAGTGGTATAGGGTCTGGGTTAGATTGGAAAATCTCATTTGTGCTGTTTAAACCATCATATGGGTCATGTTGGGTTAAAAACAAGCCAGATTTGAGCTACATTTGCCTGCAGTTTACATGTAGTCGTACATTAGATAACAAATCAGATAATATAAGTCTCTTAAAAAATGCAGCATGTTTTCTGCAGAAATGTAAATATCCAAAATGAAATATTGGGAACTTTAGGCTAAAAGATAAATTGGCTCAGCATGGAAACCAGAATGTGCTTGGTACAGAGGTAATAAGATATTTTTTCCTTTTTAATTTTCACACAGGACAAACGGGGACAATGACACTGTGTTCAATCAACATTAAGCTGTTGGTTCAGATGTCTGTGATTAAGATTCATCTCACATTTGTGCTGTTTTACACCACAGCTGTCCTGTTTGCATACCATTTTAAAGAGACTATAGCTGCTAAAACTAGCTGCAGGTTTAGTAGGTTTATTATCACAGATTTACAGGCTGAAATTTCCAAGATTTTGTAACCACAGAGAGGACATGTCCATCAGTTCAAACCGAGTGCACATTGTGCAACAGTGTATATGCTACTATTAAGCAGAAAATAAGGAACATGCTGCTTTTCTTTCAACACAACTGCTAATGTCAAACATTTTAGATTTAAATTTCATTTTACTTTATATGTACAGTATAATGCAAGTTAATGAACGACTCATTGAAAATGGATGTAAACATGATATTTTATGTTATCTATATTGTAATACATATATGCCCAGTTGAATGAGAGCAAAAGTCCAACATAACACATATTTGACAAACACAACTTTAACATCATAAAAAGGTGACCTTATAGTATTAAAATTGTAAACCAACACATTATATATAAATACTTATACACACCTTTATGTTCATTCTATTCTATTCTACAGTCATTTGGCGGATGCCTTTATCTAAAGCAACCTACATATAATAAGCAGTCATTTTAACCATAGCTATTAACCTAACATGCATGTCTTGTATATATACCAACTGTATACATACTGTAAGTTCTCTCCGGGCACTCCGGCTTCCTCCCAAAGTCCAAAAACAGGCTCCTGGGGGATAGACTGATTAGAAACTCTAATATGAGTGTGTATGGTTGTTTGTCTGTGTGTTATAGCCCTGCGATGGACTGACAACCTGTCCAGGGTGTAAGCCTGGCAGCGTCTTTCGTCCAATGTCAGCTGGGGTTGGCTCCAGCCTCCTGTGACCACATTTAGGGAATAAGCGGTAGATAATGGATGGATGGATGATTCTTTCTACAATAGTTTTTAGATGGCCAGTCGTTTTATCTATATCCTGCATATAAGAGGTTATGGTTGTAAAGTGTGTGTTTCTGTAAAAAAGTAAGCTCTGTTCAGCTTTTGTCACCCTGACCATACAATATTTATAAAAGTGCAACCACCTAGTTGTTATGATCTATCTGAAGCAGAGCCAAGTTGAATTATTATTAAATTATTATTAAAACGTTCCAGGGTTATCCAAGAATAATTTTTAAACACTTGCATTGCACACAAGAGACAAATGTTGGCCATGCTACTTTCCAGATAAAGAGCAGGAGCTATTCTCATACTGCAAAATCCATAACCACTGTTGAAACAAAACATTGTTACTCTGACATGTTTGCAGCATGTACATGTCAAATTTCACTTGTGCCTTTCTGTCTTCTTTCATTTTCCATACTTCATCTCTCTGTCCACTTTTTCCTCATCCCTTTGTGCTTCTCCCAGAGGTATTGCCCTGGCAATTCATGCGAGACTGTCACTGAACCAGAGAGGCCTTTGACGTACATGAGACAAGCTGAAAGTCATCGAGGGGGTAGACCAGTGTGGCCTTACAAAGATAGATTCACTTATATGCCACTCTCAGTATTACCTAGGTGTCCACAAGAGATACACACATGTGCTGTCATATGCTTCCACAACTCTTCCATTTCCAGCCTCTTTTACAGTGTGTAGAAAGATTGGATCAAATAAAGAAACATACAAGCCAATATACAATAAAGTGTGGTGATGAATTGGGTCTATGTTCTGTGAGGTCAGCCACTCTGACAAAGTGTCCAATACTGGGATGCTCAAAGATCAATGTCACCTGCTACATTTATTGAGCACTGCCAACCACTTCGTGTGTCTCCTTTTGTACCTCTGCAATGTAAGCCGCTGATGTCAAACACATTTTCGACCTAACAAGCTATTCTGCCAGAATTACCTGAATGAAGCTTCTTTTTTGGACGGTTTGGGGGGATTCTAGGTGGAATTTAGTTGATGTTACTTTATTAATACTTTATTTTAAAATTTAATCTAAAATAAAAATGCATAGCCATCTTCAACTTTCTCAAAATGCACCAGGAATGAGTTTTTTCAGTGACCTGATCACCAGGATTTCCCTTGTAATATTTTCTTTCCAATCTTTTTTGCAAGTTTCCGGGGAAGGGGTGTTGTTATTTTGTGGTAGTATTTACAATGGACTGTGTGGATGACAAAGTGTAAAGTAACAATAACTTTTATACTCTTCTCATGTAGCTCTTTTCCAGTAATGTTAACTACTCAGTGCTTTACTCTACGTCAAATTTATCCAGGAAAGTAAGATCAACTTGCTCTGCAATTTTTATTCAGGAAGACCTGCAGAGAAGGGAAGAATCTGTTAATGATGTCAATGGTGTCATATTTATACATGGAGGAAAAAGAACAGAGGAATAAAAAGAAAGTGTGGATGGTGTGGGATGAGCCCATCCACACGGTTGCATCAATTAGTGGATGGCTAGACTACCCCTGATTATAAGATTTGTTTAAAAAAAGGGGAGGTAGGGAGGGTGTCTACCCCCCAAAACCCACGCTGGGAGTTGGTTCCATAAGAGAGGGACCTGATAGCGGTGCCTTCTCCCCACCAATTGTTCTCTTAGAGACTAGAAATCCCAAGTAAACCTGCAGTCTGTTTCATAGTGTGAGTCAGGTTTGTTGACTTTCCTGTTTTATTTTGGTATTGTTCCTATTTTGGTTCCATGTGTTTATGTCTATTGTCCTTGTTTCCTGTTAATTAGTTTCACCAGGTTTTAATTAGATTATTTATTCCACCTGTGTCTTGTTTCTTTCTGTGCATATATAGTACCTGGTTTCTGATTTATTAGCCTTCACCAGTCCACTTAGGTTGATGTTGTTATGGTTAGTGCATGTGTTCAACTCTATGATACATGATGAAGCTTGGTTAAAGAGAAATTTATTCATAAGGAGAAAAATTTGAAACTCTTGTGACTTCTCTGATTTCCATTTTAGATGAAAACCTAAGTCAGTTGTTCAACAAAATTCTAACTAATCTTGGGTCTGGGATTAATCAAAAGCCCTGATTTAAAGAGTTCTATGAATGGCCCATTTACTTTAGCAGCTAGCTAACAGCACCTGAACCCATGTTTTCAGTGTAGAAAAATGGTATTATTATGAATAAAACTAGCACTGTTACTGGAAGCTGCCAGTTTCCACATACATGGAGTTAAATGCACAGAAGTACATTAAAAACAGGAGAAAGGAGAAGTTGCATTTGTTTATGTTAGCAAGCTAAAGGTGTGCTGTGTGTTCAAAAGACCAACTCCAGCTTTAATTTGACTTTCAGTCAAAAGAATCTCTCAACTTTTTTTTTATTACTAACAGTTGTACACTGATAAGTAGGTTCAACATTTGTCCTCATTACCAAATGCTGCAGTAAAACAAGGCAGAGTAAATAATAGGTAATTCTTGGGTTGTGTAAGAAGGAATTCTCATCATTGCTTTTATTGTTTTCTCTGCTCCATACTTAATTTGCCTCCTGGATCATTTCTAGCTGTTTAAATTGTATATTGAAGGAGTATAAGTATTAATTTAATGACACATTTCTCTAGGTAAAGTTTAATTGGCCTATTTAGCTCAAATGAAATGTTCATAGGTTTTTGTAGTTTTTTTTTATTAAGTGGAGAAAAATTAAGGGAGAAAAGATACAAAAGGATCTATACATTCCCAAGTTAAGTCTAAAACAAAGTCTGACAGTCTCAAGTATTCAATTACTTAAAGGAAGATAGGTAAGACAAAATGTGACAGTGTTTCTACTTGCTGCAAATGTTTGGTGAGCTTTAACAGAAAAAAGAAACCTTGGCTCAGCTTGACACATTTTTACAACTGGTTCTTTGCCCATTTTGGAAAGTTCCAAATATGAACAAAAGTAGGCCTTTAAAGAGTTTTTTTTATCTCTCAGAAAGAATTATTAAATAATTTAGATTGTAGGGAAAGTCTGAAAACACTGTCCATGCTGCGATGTGAACTCAGCCTGACAACTCAGCCAACTCCTTCTGCTCAAGAGCTTCCAAAAAGAAGTGAGAAAAGCCTAAGCTACTTTTATCAGAAAATATATTTGTCAGACTGAAACTCTCAAGGTCAATAATGGATGCAGGAAATGTGACGTCAGCTGCAGTGGTTTTCTTTTTTGTTTTATTTGTTGTTTTTTTAAGGATTACATGCTGTATTGAAGAAGATAAAGCCACACAGCATCACTGAGTCAAATTTGGTCATCATGCAATGTTATAATATTGCTAAAAGGTCATAAAAACTGAAAATCCATTTAGAAAACGGGCTGAAATTACATTTTAATTGAACATGCACCTATTTGTCCCTCGGTCTTTTATTAGAACAGATTTCTTTTTGCTCCACCTTTTTTTATAAAAAGAAAAAAAGGAAAAAGCTTTAAGAGCATTTTTTATTTTATTTTTATAGCAAGAGACTATGTCCTATTTCTATTAAATGCATCCCAAGGATCCATACTGGTGTTACATTTGACAGGCATGCACTCTGAAGACCAGCTTTTTTAGATTGGTTGTCTGAAATGATTACCATAGTGTGGAGAGGTTTTACCAAATGAGGTCTATACAGTTCATGAAACACTCCATCACCATTCAAGACTCAATTGTTAAAAACAAAATATTCATTTTTTTGTATATATATCTTTAGTTGGTTTTAGAACACATTAATGCATTCAACGTTTGTTTCAGCAGCAACTGAACTTCATTCCACCGATCCTTCACAGACAAAGTCCAGACCATCAGACAAGCAGTTATTTGTATCATCAGCAGGTTAAGGAAACATACTGTGTCTACTAAAAACCGGTTAAAACACCAAAACACAATTTTATCCCATTAACAGCAAAGATCTTTGGGATGCTTTACATCACTGAAAACAGCTGTAAACATATCTCTGCTGAAATGGCCCAATTTCAAATCTTCCTTTTTGGGTAAAAATTATTTGGAAAAGCTTTTCATCAGAATAATGGTATTTTTAAAGAAAATATCAGCTACATTGTCTTCCAGTGAGATTTTAGATGGCACCACAGCACTTACACTGCTCTAATCAGATCATTGATGACATGTTTGCATACAGACAATAAAAAAAAATCTCTCCTATTTTTACTGGACCCCAGGGCTGCATTTGATACAGGAGACCCTAGTACATCATTTCAACATCTTGAGAGCTGAGTGGGCCTCTCTGGCACTGCACTAACTTGGTTGAAAACATACTCAAAACAGAGAGTACTTTGTGTCAATAGGTCATTTTACATCTGCGCAGACAATAATTACACGTGGAGTTCCCCAAGGACTCTTCCTGGGCCTCATGTGCTTCATCTACATAGTACTACTGGCACAGATCATATTGAATAATATTATTAGTTACCACAGCTACGCAGATGACACACAGATTTATATTAGTGTCACCAGAAGACCAAGGACCTGTATAGGATTTAGGTAACTGCATCATGGAGAGAAATAACTGGATGTGCCTAAACTTTCTTAAGCTTAACAAAAACAAAACTAAGGGGATTTTCTTTAGAGCCCAAGAGAAACAGAGGTCATCACAGAGTTTCACTCTGTGCACTTAAACACCACCAACAGGTCAGAAATCTGGGTGTTGTGATGAAGACAGACCTAAATTTTGAAAAACACATTAGTGGCAACACAGTGGAGTAGTGGTTAGCTCTGCAGCCTCAGCAAGAACATCCTCAGCTGGGTTTGAACAATGGCCTTTTTTGTGTGGAGAGGCATGGATTCTCTCCAGGGTTCTCCCACCCACAAGACATGCATGTTAGGTTAATTGCTATGGTTAAAATGATCACATAAGTGTCTGCCAAAGGATTGAAGGAGGGAAATAACAAAGTCAGCCTGCGATCACCTTGAGAATTTATCAAGGATAAAAGATCTGATGTCACAGCAGGACCTGGAAAAATAAGCCTATGCTTCGATCGGTAAGTTGACTTTATTATGGAAACTGTGTCTTTACAGGTCTTGCTAAAAAATCAATTAGATTCCTGGAGCTAATTCAGAACAAATGGTGTACTTGATGGTGAAACTGTGACTTAGTCAGGCTACTTCAACATATGTTTATTAGCACGGCACAAATCCTACAGCATGTTGCCAGCAGGTAAACAACTGAAAAGAAAACAAAAGCAAACAAAACACTATATTGACAACATGTACACACTAGGAAAGCAAGACAAGGCAAGTTTATTTGTATAGCAACATTTGTGTACAGGACAATTCGAAGTGCTTTACATAGAAGCAGTAAAAAAAAACATTACAGATGTAGAGAAGAATACAACCAGCAAAAATCACAATAAAATAATAAATAAAAGACAATAAAAGCAGATCAGATAAAGTTACCATACAGATTTCAATTATAGACAAATGAAAATAAATGTTTTTAACCTGAATTTAAAAGTATCTACAGTTGATGAGAGTTTAATCTCTTCTGGCAGTTTGTTCCACATGTTTGCAGCATAACAGCTAAATGCTGCCTCTCCATGCTTAGTCCGGACTCTGGTCTGG
>JBAMIG010000020.1:4986414-5007148 GCA_037177335.1 Kiunga ballochi
TAACTGTAACGGAATACATTCACTCTTATTTTGTATTTTAAATACGTAACGGCGTTACATGTAATCCGTTACCTCCCTACCCTGTAAACAGAGAACTGCTGTAAGTTAGCCACAAGAACAGAGTGTGTGTGGTGCCGTTCAGAAAACAGTTTCAGTACAAATCCACTTCCTGTCGGGGGCAACTTGTTACGGAGAAGTTTTGAGTCGAGTTGCTTTAAACCATTTTCAGCATTTCCTCCATCTGAAACAGAGCAATTCTGATTGTTTGGTACCTTTTCACCTCGTGGATCTTTAAAGATGTTGCCATGACCCAATTTAGACCCAAGTCTAAGCCAATGTAACGCTTTCAATTATTTTCCTTAGTAAAAAGTGTCAAACATGGCTCTTACGAAGCTCTTATTTACTTTCTATACATCCAGCAAAGTCTAGCAAAAGGACACCTAGTTGGTTAATATATAAGCGTACTCAAATAACTACACAGAATCCATGTTATTCTTTTATTATGTTGATAAAAAGCAAGCGTGGCAAAGTTTTTAAGTACGACTGTGAGTCAGCAATGGCCCTTAACACTCATAAATGTTTTATTTCAACCCTATTATATATATATATATATATATATATATATATATATATTTATATAAACTATGCCAAAATGTATGCCTGTATAAAAAAAAAGTTGTTTTTAATTAATATTTGTTCTTTATATTGCACATCTTTCTCCACTAAAAGCTTGAGATGAACATGTACATGATGGGAGGAAACGGTAGCGTAAAACCATCTGTCTGACTCGTTTTTCTAGCAGGGTTAATTATCCAGCGTGGATTGGATGAGGTGAGATTTTCCAGCCTGTGCCACAACATATGAGGAGACTTAGCTAATAGATTTTTCTATCCTGCCTCTTTTTTTCATCCGTGGGATTTATTTTTCCTCCCTGTTCATGTTCTGACACACTTCCCTGCATTCTGTGATATGCAGAGTTCTGGCAGGTAGGCTATCAAAGCATAGGTGCTTGTCTTAACAGGAGTATATGGTACTGTGTGATTAAAGTCTATAAGTGAGACTGGCATTTGCTGATCTGTTGCTCATTTTATATTTGGCCTGTGCCCGTCTGTGACATTTCACCTTTCCAATCCTCTGTATGGAGTGACAGATTAAAAAATAAATAAGTGTAAATAAATCAAAAGACTAAAAGCAATACTAACCAAATATTAATCTGACACAAAAATTAATCAATAGGGAAATGATAAAGAGTTAAACAACATCAAGTAAGCTTTTTTAATGGATCTAAAAGGCAAAAATAAAATATATTTGGTGCGCTGGTTTATTTTTTTGATCACATTTTACCAGTAGCTAAAAACATCCAAATCCTCTGTTCTCCATTCAGCTTTGATCACTTTATTTTATGCATTTTAGCCATTTTAGCCGACAGCTGGAATGAAGTTGACATTAAATATAAATACACGTTTTAAAGATCTTTTTCAAAGGCTTGCGAGCATTATCTGGAGTTACAGGGGTCTTACTTTCTGTGTTCTTTATCCATACCGAGCTTACAGGTCGGAATGGACCATGCTTTCCCCAACGCTTTTCCCTGAGCAGCGATCTTCCTTTCTTTGCTTTTATCAGTGGGCGTATAAATGTTTTGGAATGATGCAATGGGAGAAATACACCAGCACAGGTCTCAGATGGATTGTAAAGTCCCGAGTATTACAATTATGTGCTGCACACTTTTTCGCCTTTAAGCTAATGTAGCAACCATATATTACAATGTTGCATCTGTGCAAAACATATTTCTCCAGCTCCATTTCTGCAGCTCTGTTTAGGCTACTGTGAGTGCTTAATATTTTATAACTTGGTTTACTATATGTTAAAGAGAGAGTGTAAATGCTGGGATAGGCTCCAGGCCACAGAGCCCTGCACTGAAATGGGTAGATATAGAAAATGTATGTGTTATAGAAATGGCTTTGGCAGGTATGATTGTTGCTCTTCTTGCTCTTCTCACTCCTGCAGAAAACACCACTGTTTGTCACCTCCCTGACCAATGTGTTTCTCTTCTGGACTTTAGCCAGATGGTTGGTTCTGCTAAGCTGTTGCTATATTTTCAGGTTTATTTTCAGACTTGGACAAACAGTGTCCGAGTATGTCAGGCTTATAAGCAGCAGGTGATTTAATAGCTACGTTTGCGTGTTATAAATCAATTCCCCACAGAGGCTTTGAAAGAAGCTGCAGGAATAGGAATGTAAATGAGCAAGTCGCTGCATACTGATTTTGATTCTATGAGCCGGCTGATGGCAACATATAAATTCATTAGGTGTGTTTGACCAAGTGCTCTAAAGAGCTGCTGTTGCACTTTCCACTGCTACAAATATATTCCTGACAATTAAAAGTTCTGTCTGGGTCTTTGTCGTTTAGATGAATTTGCAGGGCTCTAACCCCAAATGGCCTGAATTTAGTGATGGAAAACAGCAGGGTGACTCCGATTGAAAGGAATCATCTCAGATGATTGAGTTCAGGTATTTAGTGTCCTTTTGATGAGTGACTGTGAAGATGATTTTCATAGGACTTGCTCTCATTAAATAATATTTGAAATATGTTCTGAATTACACAGCATATTACAGTATATAGGGAAAGGGGGAGTTTTGGCAACTGGAGAAGGAGAATCTCCAAGGAAGCACTGGTTTCTGTTTCTTAGACTTCAAACAACTTGCGCTTATCTTTGAAGCATTTTTGAGGTCAATGGCATGCTGGGAGAAAAATATTCTACAGCTACAACGTTAACACACAAGGGCTTCTGTTTTAGGAACGTTTGTCCAAAAGTTGTTAGTCCAAAAAACAGAGTTGTTGCATGTGACCATTTCCTTCTGCTTCATTTTTCTTATCGGTTAGTATCTTTTATAATAATAATAATAATAATAACAATAATAATGATAATAATTATAATAATAATAATTATTATTATAATTATAATAATAATTATAATAATAATTATAATAATTATTATTATAATGATGAAATATCATATTTAATTTTGTAAATGTGTTTAAACAAAAACATAAAAAATGACTGATTTGAGCTAATATATGTTCAATGTCAACTTTATGGATGAAATAAAAAAAATTTAATTCCAGGTTACCTTTAGACTACAGGCTCACATAGCTTGTATTAGAAATTCAAACTTCTTGTAAAGGATTAAAATTGGAAGTGATCCTCGTGAACCTATATTTTTAGTTTTTGTGTTACATTGGGAAGTTCTGCTTGGGCCTATTTGCGCGAGCACTTATCGAGCACACACAAAAGTTTCACCACGCAAAAAGTCACGTGACCACACAGACCGGGGCCTCGATATGTTACCACAGCATGTCGAGCAGCTCGGAGGAATCTCAAATGGGCCGTGTTGGTCAATCTCTCAATGATTTAAAGGGCGTTTAAATTAGTAGGAGATTGTTTTTTCGGGAAGAAAAGATTCACACAAAAATACAGACACACATAAAGCCTGTAAGGTTGATGTTTCCTTTCACACACAAAGTAAATACAGCAACTGTACTGGATCCCCGGTTCTATGCTGCTTAGAAATGGTGCAACATCTGCACAAGATGCAAACACAATCACCCCCCCCCCACACACACACACACACACACGCACACACGCCTCAACATGCTACAGATGTAGCAGAGAGTAACAATGTTTATCATTTCACACAAATATCTTTTAACACTTTTAGCAGCATAATAACACATGTATTTAATATATTTATAACTGTATCAAATTATGAGTAACCGGGAGTTAAGGTACTTCTTTGGTGATCCCTGTGGTTTTAAAAGGGTTAGATTTCACTATATTTATGTTCTTTAAACTAATTTTACCCAACAGCCCATTTTATCATGCATATGGAAGCAGAATGAGAAATTTATTTGCAGAAAATGTATCATTTTATTGACCACCATGTAAAACTAAGATCCACAGCAGTTAAAAACTCTCTCAGACAGACTACCAGACAGTGAGTGACAAACTGTGACACCAAAGTCCTAACTAACACAGTTGCCCTGAATGGGTTGATAGTTGAAGCTTTTATAGCAGAGTTCAGCAGAGATCCAACCAGTCACAGGCCGGCAGGAGCTCAGATGACTAATCATGGAACATCAGGCACTGAGGACAGCACTGTAAGACAGAAGGAACAGCCAATCCTTAGGAGGCACGGTCGGATTTTCATGGACATAGAGCCCAAAGTGGGCTGTAACACATGTCCAATTTGCTTTTACAACCACAAGTTGCATGTTTTTGATTTATCTGTATCAATATGAACACACATAACACCACAGGGACAGAGTTATTGGAGGACAGTCTCTGTTTTTTATATGCTAATCTTCCACTATGGCGATGTTGCACCTGAATTACCCACAAAGATGCTTGGCAGGTAGAAATATAAATAATAAACATAATTTTTGTGTGATCAGCTGAAAAGATGAGTCAAAAACTATTTTAAAAATATCTTTATAATTCTATTTAAAATTTCCCAAACAAAATTCAATTCAACTTTATTTATATAGCGCCAATATGTAGTTCAAATCCAAACAACAAATTAAATAAACATATTAAATACTTATTTAATATTAATAGATTTTGCAAAAAAACATAAATGCATAAATTTAACTGTATGAAAATAGTAAGTTCAACATGCAGCTATGGACAAACTAGTCAAAGTTGTCAGAGCAAGGTTTCCTAACAATAACATCTAACATAACTTTGTTAGCTGTGTACTAAAGTAGTACTGCAATATGTGCACTTGTTTCAACTCACTGCATGGATATGATCTGCTGTATTCTTGCTCTTGCAGAAAAGAAGGCTTGCAAACCTGACTCAGCTATACTAACACTCCAGCAGTTTATAGTGAGTGGATTCTGTGAAACTGACCAACGTGTTTGACACTTTATAAGTAAACTTAAACTCCCGATAACTCGGAAATGTGTGAAATATTTCTTTGCAAAATAAAATGGCCAGAAGCAAGAAGTGTTTGCTCGCATTAAATGTCAGGAGATCTGAAAACTAAGTATAGATATAATTGGTTAAACAACTTTTCCTCTGGTTGTTTACTGTGTTTTTCACAGCAAGGTTTCAGGTTCTACTCTTATCCTCTCTGTGTGGAATTTAAATGTCCTCCTCATGCCTGCACAGATATTTATGTTCACAGTTTTTCCTTCATAGTTAAAGAAAACATGCACATCTGTCTGATTGTTTATTCTAAAATATATCCAGAGTTGAACGTGCATGTTTGCTTGTTTCTGTATTGTCTTGGTGATAAAATGGCAACATATGAGCCTTGTGATCTGTGACAGCTGTGATAGCGTCCAGCCTGTTCCTGTCACAAACCCTGAACGGGTTAAAGACAACATCAAAAATGAATGGCTGGAAATTTGATCCATGAAGTCATGGTAACCTTTAAAAATTCTCTTCCTCTCACCATCCTTCCTCTGTTGTCTGTTCCATGAAGGCTGTTTGTAGTTTACACAAGAGAGAGCGGCGTGATCAAAGGATAGACGGAGAACAAATAACTCCAAAGTAAACTGGCTTTTCTGACATGTTTATTTTATCTGAAAAGGCACTGCCAAGCAGTGAAAAGGTTGCTTATTCCGGAGGTGGTGACATGTCTGAGGATAGCATCGCACCTTTAAGGTGAGCCTATCAGCTGCTTGGATCACTCTCCCTAACAGACTGGCTCCCCTGGGGTCTATGCTCCACAGTCTGAGTCATACTCTTCCTGAGACATCACTGGAGCAGCAGCAAGAAGACTCAAACTCTGCCAGAATGGGACTGAATGCTTTTTGATACAGAAAAATAAAGCTTGTTATAAATCTCGGAAGAGGTCCCAGATGGACATGGAGGGCTGGGTCTTGACCGAATCGAGCGGAGTCATAAAAGCAAGATAGTTGTTCCACCTGTAAAGCTTTATGAATGACAGAGTTAATGTTCCTGTTTTTGGTTTATTAACTTAGTTGCAAATTTATTAGATCTGATGGAAATATAAGCTATAGTTTAGGCTGTTTTAATACTGTTATAAAAAAAAGTATGAGTCCTTAAGTGAATAACATATTAATCCAAATCTCAATACTTTTCCTTCCACCTGCTTTTGTTCAAGGTTCAAGTCGAGGTGTTGGGGATGTAGCAGTATTAGTGATCACCTTTCAGAATAAGTTCAGTCACAGAAAGGGAATAAAACAAATGAAACAACATGAGTTTCTGATATTATCATCATTATGAATTAAATATATTAAAAGTATGGATGGACAGGAATAAATTATCATTAAATTTAAGCAAAACAAAAATAATATTTTTTGGAAATCATTGAGTTAATGTACCATCTCAGGTACAGTTGAACGGGGTTACTATTGAAAGAGTAAATTAAATAAAAATTTTTAGGAGTAATTATCGATGAGAAAATTAGTTGGAGATCATACAAATTCATTAGTTTTACAGTCAAGACTTATAAAAGATATTTTGAACAGTACAAATTTTATTTAAAGCAAGAAATAATCTTCTTCCAGAACATATTCAGAGCTTATTCATGGAAAGGGAAGGGGGTTATGACCTAAGATGTAATCCTAACTTTAGAGCACTTAAGGTACGCACAACAAGGAAAACATTTTGTATTTCATTTTGTGGAATTAAATTGTGGAATAGCCTGAGCGGGGCACTGAGGGATTGTATAAACATAAATCAGTTTAAAAAAACAGTATAAAGAAATAATTTTTGCTAAATATGCAAAGGAAGAGTCTGATTATCACTGGTTGCTGTGGTGGAATGTATTAAGGTGTTATTGCATTTATGAGTTTTTATATTTTATAGAATATTACTATTATATGTGATAATGATATATGATATTAAATATATTAATATTGTGGCAAGAAGCTAAAGATCTAAGTAACTATGATTTGTTAGGAAGGGGTGGGGTAAGATAAGGCTGTACCACCCCCCCCCCCCCACACACACACACACACACACACACACACACACACACTCCTTTTCGTACATGTAATTATAATGTATGGTTATTGTTTAATTATTGTTTTGTTGTCGTTAGTTATATTTGTAAATTTCTAATTATTTACGACTACCATTTATATATTAATTTCTAATTGCATATTCGAAATAAAACTCTTGAATTGAATAATTCTGAGTGTAGTTTGTAACTTCCGACAAAAGATATCTATCTCATTTTCCTGAAAAGCTATTTAAAGTTTTTCCTCATGTTGTCTGGATAGCATCATTTACAGATTCCAGTTTGTTCAAGGAAATGAGGACTGTTCTTCAAACAGAACAAGTCATTAATTAGCCTACAAGATGCTTGAAGTGATGCTTTTTGAGTTTGTCCACACATTATTATAAGGTTAGATAATCAAATTATTGTTGTGGATTAAAAACTATAAAGTTGCAGTAACCAAAACATGTAATGTAAATCATTACAGAGTGGCTGTGCAGCTTTTTCTCTCTGGGGAATTTTATTCACAGACACAGATATAAGGGATGCGACAGCATGGATAATAAGATTCCTGAAAACATCAGATTTTTTCATTTTAATTTTTTTATTTAATTTAAATTTCTCTGCCTTTTTAAAATAAATGAAGGTGTGTGGCACAGTAAATGCAAAATAAGACTGTTACACAAATCATCATCAGTCAATACTAATTGACTATAGACCAGTCAACACTAAATGACTTTCAATATTAATTGACTGTTAAATGACTCTTTTCAAATAAACCACAATCTAAAGTGAAAGTTTTGTTGTATTTTTGTTGATTTCCATCTCAAAGTCACACAATCTGCCACAAAATGGAGATAAAAATGTGCTAACACAGTAGCTAAACCACTTAGCATTGCTAGCATAGCAAATAATTCTGTAGATGATTTAATATGCTTTAAGATGTCAGCTCCTGCTTTGTTGTGAGCTTTTTTATGCAAATACCAGTCAGAGTTGTCTACTTGTGATCAAAAAAGTTACAGATGCTAGTTTTAGCATTTCAGTGCCAACACTATCTTTTTTTAGTAGACAGCAGAGGGAATATCTGGATAGGTTACAGGAAACTAGTTGAATACCTCTTGGACAGCAGATAATCTTACAAGAATACTTGCATTAGAATGACTGGATAATCACAATATTGTCATTCAAAGTCACTAAATAACTGGTGGATACTTATAAAAAAACTTCTTTTAAAATTCTGTAAGCTGACCAATGCCAACAAAATCCAATCACCTAATAGCCTATAGACTATACTATATATACTAAATTATATATAGCTACTAGGCTATATTAGACTGCATGCAGCCCCAATGATGATTTTCGGACAATTTAGACCTTATTATACACTATTCCCAATACGCTTTTCACATAAAATAAATTATTTTTTTCTGTCCTTGCTATGGTCTAATTATAATATATAATTTTAATTATAAAATTAATCATTTAATAATGTTATTATTAATAATTTTATAATAACTGTCTTTTTAGAATAGGAACAAAGGATATTATGTATTTTTGCTCCAGACAGGTATTCATATTAAAATTACAAACAAGTCAAACAGTCTTGCTGGTAGCTCATGGGGATTGCTCTCCACGGGTATTTTTTTTGTAAAATCTCACTTGTTGGGTTACCACAGTTCATGTTAAGGACTGAAATGTAGGACCCACTGCAGAGGGCCAGATATGGTCAACTGAGAAAGAGGCAGAAGAGACTCAACGAACTGAGCCTGGCATGTACTCAGTAAGACAGATGGCAGTGAGGGTCCATATGGGATGGGGAGTGTGACAGAGCATTTTACTGGCATTGTGTGTCATGAAAATGTTCATGTGTGTGCATGTGTGAATTTACATGATTTGTAAGTGCAAGTATGGATTGTAGAAAGAAACAAATGCTCAATGATAAATCTGTTTTTTCTCATTTGCCTATTTTGTGCGTCTAATCAGAAGAAATGCATCTAACATTAGTACCAGAATGGGTTAAACTGACCCTCAGCACGACGAGGGCTTGGTACTAGTAGGGCCAAGAACATGACATTACCAACTTCAGTTGGTTAGCAGCCTTGCACATGGTCTGCAAGATGGCACAGCAGCATACATAGACACGGATATGAACGAACACAGGCGTGATCAGCAGGGATGGTGTAGGCTGCGGGTAAAACCATCAAATGAAAGAAAACTAGATTAGATTATTTTTTGTCAAGATGAAGAATGTGTGCATACAAACTGAAATACTGGGACAAAATCAAATGATCTTTGTAAAAATTCCTCCTAATGTTTTTTTTAAAAAAACACCAAACCTGCTTGTATCTGGTACGAGCTTCACCTTGACTGGCAATAACTATGAATAAAACTAATGTGTGCATTTCTTTGCTTGCATGCTTCCACACAGTTTATTGTCCTCTTGCCAAACGTAATCCTAGGATCAGCGCCAGCCTGTTGTATTAGAAAGAGGAATGTGAACTTTATGGGAATTAGGTCTGGTACATGACAAATGAGCATGGACAGTCAGCGCTCCCAGATGCTCATGATCATGTCTGATGCAGTCATTTAGGATAAACAGAAGCTCGGGGACAAATGAGCGCAATCCCTTTCCTGAAAGGAGCTTTGAAATGAGTGCATAATGAAATGTATAATTTATTTATTCTGAGATGCTGGAGGGCCCTATGAAATAAACATGAGAAAGAGAGAGAGAGCCAGTAAAGGAGTATGAAAGTGAGACAGATAGGGATGGAAGGAGGGAGGCAGAGAAGGGAGGGGAATGTGAGACACTGCTGGAGACTAAAGCAAATGAGAGACAAAACAAATGGTTAAAAAAAGAGAAAACACTCAACCTGTGACAACTTGTAGGATAATTTGTTCAGCACTGGCAGTGTGAGAAATGTGTATCTGTGTGCAGCTTGCGTCTACATAGATCTATTTTAAGTGCGAGAGAAGTGTAGCATAGTGATAATTTACAGGAAGACGATCACCTTGCAGAATGCAAATGCAACATAGATAATGTTAAATTTATATTTGTGCCAAATATTTCTTTTATCAGCACTTCTTCCAATGCTAATGAATTTTTAAAAGAAAACAAATGAAACTATGTTTCGATCCAATGCCCTGACCACTACATTTCCACACTTGTATATATATATTTTTTTTTGCACAGCTTCTACAAAAGTAAACAAAGTGGGAAAATGGAAAGCACAACCAAAAACACAACAAACAATGTGTAGAATAAAGCAGCTGAATGCAAATATCAGCACGGTAAAATGTTCATTAACTGTGCTAAAATGCTAATACTGTTTTACTTTACAAATGAACAATCATTTACTAACCATCATACTGCAGTAGTTCAGTGGTCAAGTCATAACTTATGAGGTTTTGCTAGTTTTCCCTCCTCTAAGTCTCACTAAGAGTTATGTCTCCACACCACACCCTGACAATTAGTTCCCACACATCTACTTAACTACAACTGCATTTAATTTAATGAGACTTTTGACTGTCACTGATTGCCTCAGTTATTTTAATTTCAGCATAAAATGAAATGAATCAATGTTCTACACCCATAAAATAATATTTCAATACAGGAAAAATTATTAGCCTTGTGCCATACAACAGGTTTGCATGATTCAAACGTGTTTGTATCTTTATCCAGACAACAGAAACTACATTCTGTATATATTCTGTACTAAGCTGTACGCTTTCTCCGTGTTTACCCATGTATCTGCCTGAAAAGCATGTCCACCTCCTGCAAAGAGAACAGGACAGCTGTGCATACTTCTAACAGGACCTGATTTATCTGTACTGACTGGCACAAACACTCTCCAGTCCAGCTGTGTCCTTTTGCAGTTTATATCCACAACACAGCACGTCACACACACTGTGGCACAAAGGGGTTGTTAATGGTCTTCTCTACATACTATATGTGCAAAAGTATCTGCTCCATCAATGTGGGGGAAGCTACAAGCCTTAAAAAGCATTTTCTGCCATACATGAGTTAGGAACTATATGACTGAGAAAACTAAAACATAGAAAAGATTTGCATCTTGCCAGTATTTACTAAATGCTTGCATTTTGTTGCACCAACGAAATAACATTAAAATGGTGTATTTGGATAATAAATGTATCTTGGAGAAGAAGGATAATGTGGGAGGATGGATTGGCCCTGCCTGTGGTTTTATGAGTTTTACTGGCTCTTTTCAGTGTTGGGATAAACTGATAACATGTTGAAGCAGGGATTGCCAATTTAGCAATGATGGGGAAGAAAAAACATAAACCTGTCGCCTAATAATAGCACAGAGTTTAAATGAATACAGACGAAAAATTGGAGAACTGGCAGCAACTCTCTTTTCTATTAGAAACGCAAAAAAAAAACGTTGTTATTGTTATGGATGGAAGATGTGCCACTGATTAAGTTTCTTAATTAGAAGCTGTGTTTGGGAATTAAAATGTAATAATAATAATTATAACTACTCAACATTTAATTGGAAAACAGACGTAATAAACTCATTCTTGGTCAGTATTTTACTCCCACAGAAAGCAGATGCATCTGATGTGCAGAAAGGGGTTGCTGTGATATTTGTAAGCATTGTTCATGCGTGTTTGTAGTGAATTTTCTGACATTTACATGTTTACAGGAGAGGTTTAGTGGCGAAAGACAAATCGGGCACAGCTGCAGTGGGAACCTGATCTAACAGAAACATGTCAAATATTCACTTTTCCATGAATCATTACACAATACAGGCAAGATAAGGATTCAAATTATGTTTTGATAAAACATTTTTCTCAGTTTCTCCCCTTGAGGATCACTAGCTCATAGAGTTTACATGTACTGAGTTTCATTGAATCCAAATATTATCTTCATCTGAAAAGCACCAACAGGCAAAACTCAGATGTCACAGCTTTTTGTTTACTTCTGCTGATTTGTGATTTGATACAGATTTCCTGGACGGGACTGAGTTTAAATATTCTTCTTCTACCTGTTTCTGGTCCTTTAAATTGGGTCCAAGCCTTCATGATCAGGTGAAGCAGTTGTTTCATTGACAATGATAAATATGGAACATTTCTCAGAATGAAGTGGTAGGGGCTGATAAGCTGGGATGTGTGGCATCTCAAAAGTATATTTTCATTAATTCTGTTTATTTTTATTTTTTTTGGCTCACTCAGTTTTTTTTCTTGCATTTATTTTTCTCCCTGGTTGAATCAATTTTAAATACATCCAAATGTTTATAGTGTGAATAGCTCATCACAGCTATGGAGCAGTTGTGTGCCAGCTGAAGCGATACTGCGAATAGCAATGCCTTAAGGTAATGCATTCCCCATGTTCACACAGTGAAGAACCAGTGCTGGTATTTTTATACCTGCTCTGAAAAGCCCAAAAGAGACATTCTCTGCCCACAAAATATCCTTTTTAGAGCATAAACATCTCTTTATGATTATCAGAGTTATGATTGGACCTCTGAGAAAACAAAGTGTGGAAAAGCCTTTGTTGCATTTGCTGTGCCGGTTAATCGTTTTGGAAATATGTTTTTACTTTTGACTCAGTGACTAACATAGCAACGCAAAGAACATAAAACTCAAATACTACCTTGTAGCCCCAAAAAACAGCTGATGAAGGCATTGGATTGCCTTTGAAGAAAAGTAATGAAGAAATAAAGCAGAAGTGGTTTTAAAGCCACTTGCATCACTTGATGTTATTTAGGCTTGTTTATATTTGGTGGTAAAATGTAAGTGGTGAAATAAACATGTAACTACTGGGGTAAAGCTGAGATCCTTTTGTACAAGATCGGTATATAAAGTTCCTTCTGATGAATAATACACCATACGCTTCCATTATGTCTCATTGCAACTATATATTATTGACCATCTTAAATTATAGATCTTATATTAAAATCAAAGCCATAAAGTAGCACATGGCCTTTACAAAAGCACTGCATGAATATTTTTGTCTTTTGTGCCTAAAGACTGACATGGCTTCTGTGCCTCAACATATGTAAACTAACAGTGACTCTAAAAATGACAATTCTTTGCTGTCGGGGAAATAAATAGACTCGACCGGAAGAAACGATTGAAGGAGGGAGGAACGGAGGGAGAAGAGAGATCACACAACCTTTTTCCAAAAATGGCACCAGCATGCATAGCCAGATTGGCAGTTTGGAAAGCACTTGTCAGGGAAACTGAAAGTGTGCTTCCAACTCTGCAGGAATTTTCTTCTTCCATCAGGTTTTCTCATCCCTCCTATAACCAAATAGTGTCTCTGCACCCAGAGGTGCCGAAGAGATGTGTAGGTGAAGTTTTGTGATGCATTCATTCCATCTAAGAGTGAAAAATAAACATTTACCTTTTTATTTCTCTCTAAAAAACATTACAACCACTGAATGTAGTAGACCCTACATGTATAATTAGTGATTCTGCAAGTATTTTTTAGCACTTTTTCCAAAGAAAGTTGTTTGTGATATGTCCTTCCTTTGGCTTTCATTCTTTTAGTGTATTAACCTTTTAATCCTACATTAAAAAATCTATATTTAACAAAATATAGCCATAAAAATAAAGCATTTTTTCAGATTATTTGAACAAAAAAAAAGATGATGTTCTCATCCTTTTGGCATCAAAATGACAGAGATAATGCAGATCACAGGTGGCGGACAGATTAAAAAACAGGCATACAACATAGCACAAACAGAGCTGACAAATATCAGGAAATGATAGCAGTGATACAACAATGTTCATTTCTATACAGGAGCATGGAATACCAGAAGCATTAACCTTATGCATCCAGATTATTGTGCAAACTAATTTAAAATAAGATATTATCATGCAAGTCTGCAAATTCCATAAGATCAGAAGGAGAGGCTGCATTTTCAGTGCAGACGATGCATGAGAACAATGCAAATGTCCCCGCAATGATTTGGTTTTTATCCTGCAGAAATAGATTCTGACAAGGACATAAAAGAAATTCAAGAATTAAAGTGAGAGAGACAGCTCCCCACTGCATCATATTTTCATGAAATCCCACCAAGCTGACATCTACTTATTATGACTGAATGAAAACTATCAAAAATCCAACAAGTCGGGTTCTGATCATAACTTTAGTAAACCGAAATGCAGGTGAGTTTGCATTGAGGAGATAAACCAGTCACGTATGCACAAAAAAACAAACATTGGGGAATTTAGTTTGATAAGAATCATTTCTCACCCTTCACTTGACATGTGTAACAATATTATTATAAAACCACAATAAGCCCTGTTCTTTCTTGGATACTTTTGCTCCTTCAGTCTGTTTCTTTCAGGCTGATGATGCAAGAATCCTAGTTTGGGTGCCAGTTGCACTAAAACGGACACAACCTCCACACATGACAACTTATGTTGGAATCATGCAGCAAGGACAAACGTCAGTGCTGGTTCCTCAGCAAAGAGGCTTTTCCTACACGAAACGGTGCAAGTAAAAAAAAATGGATGTTTTATGTCCTGTCTGTCCATCAAAACGACTTGCTCGGTTGCCAGGGTGATGAAACAGATGGCGTTGACTGACACCAACACTTCTGTGAAAGAAATGGAGATTTGATGTCTCGGGGAAGAGCTCAAATGCAGTTCAATAACTGTCTTCTAGGCAAAGTCTGACTGCTCAAACATATCATTTCCTAAATCTAAACAAGTTTATTTTTGACAAAAGACTTCTACTAAAAGCAAGAGTTTTAAAAAATTTAAAAAACTTGACTTAAAAAAAAATCATTGTCTTGGTGAGGCAACACTTGCATGTTAGATGTTTTAAGTGGTCCCTGACCAGCATGATATATTATATTTTTAAATGTATAATTTGTCTACTGTCTTTTAACTTCTTCCTCCTATCAGCTCTATCTCAGCACATTACAATAATGCATATTAGAACTTATACTTCTAAGTTACAAAATTATTTATTTTGTGCAACTGAAATGAATCCATATGTGCTAAATGTGCTATTCTTAATGTTTCCATGGTTCCAGCATCCGTAAGACCACATAATGCATCACTATGAGAGCTGATTCTTTGACCTGATGCTTAACTGAGAATCTTTCTCAAGAAGGATTTTATCTCAAGTGAACAAAAGGCAGATTTCTTGATGTAACATAACTCAAAAGCAATAACAGCGTTTTTTAAATCGTCAACTCCCAAGATCATACAATTCAATTTATAGCCATGCACTATTTATACAAAATATTTTACATAATGGAAATGGAAGAAATGGAATTTAATATTTAGTGTTGATGTTACTGTATTATACAGATGGATGCATTATTAATAGAAATATCACATTAAATCATATAAAAGGTGCATTTTTAACTCCATAAGGCTTACATGTGTGTATGAAAAAGATACACCCAGAGTACTCTGCTAAAATTGCGTTGCCATAGGAAACAGCTTTCCATAATCAAATCAAGTTGCCTCTATTTCATTCTCTTTTCCCAAATACCCCATAAGATAATTCCAGCAAAACCTTTTAACTCCATCATCATATTTCTAATTTCCTCTGTCCTTTATTTGACCTATTTCAGATTGCTTCTAATCTTTTCCACAGATGTTAAAGGAAAATACAGGTTGTACATAAGTATGTCAGCTCAGTTCCTGATAATACTTTACCTTCCTCCCATACTAATTGGCTTCTGTCTGCCTCTCTTGTCACTTTATCTTTTATATCGATGGAGAGTCAGGTTCTATCTTCCATAGAGCCGTGGCTCTTTGGAGAGAACAATGGGAGCAGAAATCATTTCAGCGGTACATAATTTATCTCGACATGGCTCGTGCGCTCCTGTAAACCACCTCTCCTCTACTTTTCCTGTTCCCACGTCTCATTTACAGCCATTTCTCTGCTATATCCCCGTGCATATTGCATTTGTTTTTGCAGACCAGAGCATGTGATGACAAGAAATGAACACAGTTTGTGCTATACTCATAAATTTGTAGTGAAGACAGTTTTGTTTTGGGTAGTTCTTGTGTCAAAAGAAAAAAAAGGTAGAGATAAAGCAGAGGAGGAGATGTGTAGAAGAGGTATTTTTTGCAGAAATCTATTCTCATAGTCTCATTCTTTAAATATTCAGCTTGAAGCTGCAGTAGCTACTGGGAAAAGCTAGACCAACACTTCATCTGTAACACACTGAATGGTGTACATGCCCAGTGTGGACAGGCTCTCTCAGGAAGCTCAAAGAGAGATTTTCAATTAAGACTTGCATTTCCCACCCAGCTCACATGGAGAGGGTAGAATTTGTTTTCTTTGAAAGGAAGTAATTGCTTCAGTATTGATAAATTGGTTGCTATTTTTCTCTGTGCCATCATTTTGAGGGCTGTTTGTCTGTTTCTTGTCTTTTTTTCCCTCACCATTCTCTTTGTTACCATGAAAACACAAACTGCTTGTTGTCAAAATGTCCCTTTGATTGTAAAATGATGCGCTATTGCAGAGGGAAATTATCTGGCAGCTGCATTCCTTTGTTTTCCTGGTATTTTTCTCCAGCAGCACTTAACTGACTCTTGGGATTTGTCTTCCTTGAGATGGAAGTGAGATATCAACTAAAACATAATGGTAAATGAGATGTGGTTTTTCAACAGCATCCATCTTTACTTTGTCTTTGCATGCTGCTTTGCATAAACAATCTCCAGATGTACTGGATGCCATCTTTTTAACATCATTTTTACGCTTCCTGCTTCCATAAACCAGCTTTTTTCCTCTTTTCAGCTTACTGACTTGATATTTACAATCTCCAGACAAAACATTAAAATCCTTCAGCTTATGTAACCGTGGTGCTGTCATTAGGGCTGAAGAAGTGGGTGTATATATATAAAAAAAATGAGTTCTATTTACCTGGCTTGCACCTGCAGCTACAGATCCTTAGCCTCATGCCTCTAAACAATGAGAAAATGAATCTAGGTCAGGATTGGCCTCTGTGGTGCTTTGCTTTTTCAGGAGATCACAAACCTCCACTCTGCTGCTGGAGTAGTGGAAATGGGGACATCTCTGAGGAGATAATGAGCATTACTTTGCGCATGTGTGTGTGTGTGTGTGTGTGTGTGTGTGTGTGTGAGAGAGAGAGAAAGAGAGAATCTGTATGCATGACTGGTGTTATTTATGAAAATACACTCCGCTTCTAATGACCCAACATGAAATCTACTCCACTGATCACAAAAATTCATCATGAACTAACAAGTTAATTACTCTAAGCTGTTCCACAAGACACATGCAGTGCTACACACACTGCATGCTAACATGACAGCTTAAATAGATGCCACAGCAGCAGCTGCCGTTGCAATAACACTGACAATCATTGGAAATGTCACAGCTATCAACCATGTAATCCTTTGTGCATCTCATTTGTAGCAATCGCTGCCTTAGATCAAGTAGTATCTCAATAAGGTGTTTGCAGAGATTCAAGTTAGCATTGGAGAGCGTGAGATCTCTGTGTGATTCTGTCAGGTCATTAGTGAGGTATATAGAGAGACTCTGGAAAACTGAGTATTATAGTCTCACGCATAAAGGGCAAATGTAGCATCTAACACCACTAAGAAAAGGTGTGTTAAGCGAAAGGACAATTTCACATCAAATTTTTGCCATGATTTAAGTAAATGAGATTATGTAGTTGTGAATTTGTGCACTACGAATAAAGCTGATTTGAATCGCTTTCAAACAAATTCTGTACTTAACATTTCCATGTACATAAAAGAAAAGGTGTACTTTACTTTAAATGGTTTTGTACAGCACTTTTCTGCACGTTTGGCCATTAACCCATGTGCTCACACATTCACACACAGCAGCATCAGGAGCAAGTTGGGGTTTAGTGTCCTGCTCAAGGACACTTTAGCATGTGGACCACCAGAGCCTGGATTTGAACCACTAACTTGCTGGTTAAGAAATAACCCACTCTACTACATGCGTCATGTTCTCCTTGTGTTAGCATGGGTTCCCTGCAGGTACTCTAGGTTCCTCTCACTGTGCATGTTAGCTTGACTGGTTGTTTCAAATTGTCCTTAGGAGTGAATGTGATCTGTTGTTTGTCTCTCTGTCAGACTTGTGATGCACTGGTGACCTGTCCCAAGATCTACCGCTCCTCTCACCAGATGATCGCTGGGATAAATTTAAACTACCCACAACCCCTTTCATTGGAATAGGCGGCTCAGATAAAGGATGGATGGATGCTAGCTAGCTAGACAATTGTAACTAATATGATACGTAACATTTAGATGCCAAAATTGCTGTTTGATCCTGTAAAGCAGAAGCATTCACTATAAGCTGCACATAGAATAAATGACTGAATATTGCACATAAAGGGCTGGTATTGTAAAAGTATTTTAACAAGACTGTATGAATTTAAAGAAAAGAGAATTATGTGTGGAATTAATGCTCAGACCATATAATAATGGAATTTAGCATCGTCTTGAAAAGAAACGCTAACTCTGTCTCCAAAGTGAATCAAATCCAGCAAATCATACTAATACATTGCAAATACATTCTTTTCATAATATTCTGGTGTCTAGAAGTTTATTAATGGTGTCATTTTAAAAAATCCATCTATTTTCTACTGTATTTTCCCTGAATAAGCGAGAGGAGGCGTACACCCTGGACAAGTTACCAGTCCATCACAGGGTTAAGGTTTTTTTTTAAATCTGAATTTCATTTAAAAAAAAAAAAACAATGCCAATCCAAGTGGTTTTAAAAACCATTTCATCTTTATTTGTGAAGATGACAAATCATTTCTGTGTCTCACATTTAAACATTGTTAATATCACTTTAGTATCAATCACTGTTGTTATCATTGTTTGTATCACTATCATCGCTATTGAATAACCATGATGATGTAATATAAAAAGAAAAAATTCTTAAAAAAGAAAAAAAAAATACTATCTTCATAGCCATGCATTTATTTTCTTGATTTAAAATGATTGCAGATCATCTCCCTAAATAAAGATGCTCAGTGCCGCCATATAACCTTACGTAACATAACTTTAGTGCATAGTTTTTTACTGGATAATTTCACAGCACTGGCAAGTTGCTGTAAGAGCATGGCACCTTTTCACTTTTCTTTTTAATAAACAAGTGAGCCAAACAAATTATCCACCCCCCCTTCCCCCATCCCCCCTCTTTTTTATTGAGTGTGAAAGATACTTTACACTCTAGATGACAACTAAGCATTGAAGTAGACGATAACTATCAGAGAGGACTAATAGTTCATCTGAGCTTCACATTATATGTGCTGTCGCTCTCATAAAAAATGCATGTATGATCAAGCTGTAAGACTGTCTGAGACTCGAGGGCGATGTCATCTGCAATAAGTTGGAGAGCTAAATATAGCAAGGCTGGTCAATGAGCAATAAGAGCCCTCCACAGCTCAGGGGTCATACAGCCAGGAGGTTTCCTGCTGATGGTTGGACAAACCCACTCAGTGCAGCAGCAGTATAGCGCCATGGTTACCTTGACTAGTTGTTTCCATGACAGGAGGTCTCTTTGGAGGTTAACTAGATTCAAATCTATGGCAGCTTCAGGGTCTGTTGCTAGTGCACTCAATATGAGAATAATAGCAGGGACTTTTTCTTCTCAACAAGCAAAACGCTGCAATCTTTTGTTCTTTGTTCACTTGTTGTCAAACTATTAACTTCTTTTTTTTCTTTCTTTTGTTTAAAGCACCACATACCTGGGATGGGTGCTTTTTCAGTTCTGCAAACAACTTACTGTTCATTTGTTTATGTCAGCACTGAGTGGAATGTCCAATTTTTAATTGAATCAGTCTCTGTGGGACTCAGGCTGTGAATGGACATATTGGAGGGGCTGTTATTATTTTTGGGCCACTAATTGCTCACAGTGGAGAGGAAGGTGCTTATTAAAAACTATTAGTAATCTGGGATATCAGGGCCTTTAATACAATTATTAAAATAACGGAAAGGATGCCATGTCTGCCTCCTCCATTAAGCTAAAATTACATTAATACCAGCACATAAAATAAAATAAGGTGCTGTATGTAAGGTTTTTTGCTGTTTAATGCAAATTATTCACTATTCTTAGTTGGGACAGAAATAAAAAGAAAATGTGAAAAAATCATTGGAAAAAGGTGGAGAAACTTTGTTACCTGATAACAGGTAAGGAAGACTGGGACTTTTTTCTGAGGTGCACACCATCGTGGGTAGGTGCTGTCTCAAATGGACCACTGGGCGCTGGGCACTTATTGGTACTGATGTACGACCATTGCTGCACGCCAAAATTATTATATTGTGTCCACAACACGGCTAAAAACGGCTAATATTTACGTATGCTAACTGTACTGGATGAGCTAACGCAGTGTTAGCCAGATGATTGGATCCAATAGTTATTGTCAGCACAAAAGCTGTGCAGCAGTATTGTTTGACACCATTATTTTGAAAGTCCAGCTCTTCCTCTTCCGCTATGTCAGCAAGAAGGCATGAAGTGTCCATCGTTTCACTCTAGATTCTTGGGGAATTTTAGGGCAGCATCTGAGTACTTTCAGTTCTCAGACCCAGACTTTTTTACTTAAATGACAGTATAAACACACTAAGCACTTAATAGTAATAGTGTGCACTGACTGAGACACAAACACAGAGATTCTCAGAGGAAAGACAGTTGCTTAAAATTTTGACACAAAAAACATACTAATTAGGAAGTAATTTCTGAATAATGAAAATGGAAAACATTTTGTTATATTAAAAACTATTAGTAATAAGCTGTGACTAAGAAGCTTTTTACCATCTCAGAAACATCAACAGGAT
>JBAMIG010000020.1:5019841-5037402 GCA_037177335.1 Kiunga ballochi
GTGTTAGCATGGGTTCTCTCCGTGTTAGCGTGGGTTCTCTCCGTGTTAGCATGGGTTCTCTCCGTGTTAGCGTGGGTTTTCTCAGTGTTAGCATGGGTTCTCTCCGGGTACTCCGGCTTCCTCCCACAGTCCAAAGACATGCACCTTGGGGATAGGCATATTGGAGACTCTAAATTGCCCATTGGAGTGAGTATGAGTGTGTGTGGTTGTATGTCTGTGTGTGTTGGTCCTGTCCAGGGTGTACCCTGCCTCTTGCCCAGTGAAAGCTCAGCATGAAATCCAACTTGTTTCCTTCATTAAAAGCTAGTGGGTGAAATGACCCATTTCTATTATTGTCTTCATTTTCTTCATTTTAATTCTAAGCAGATTACAGGTACATTTGGTGAGGTGTGGATAAACAATGTCTTATGCAAATCAGAGACCTCTGATCCACCTACAAGTGTAGCTTATTGAGATTACAGGAAACGTAAAACAATGAAAAGGTTATTGTGGGCAAACACAACCAGTGCAAATGGACATGTCAGACAGATGGAGGTTCTGTCTGGGAGAAATGTCTCATGGTTTGTGGGAGCATGCAAAGGTTTCAGCAGAAATACACCCAACCCAAGACCCCCAGGATGTGATGCAGATCTGTGTTTGCTTATAGGTGGAAAGTTTTCCTTTTTAGTTTGTAATATATATGCACAGTAATATATGTCATAAGTCCCACATATGAATATAGTTGTAGTCATGTCAACGAGAGGAAAAACAATGATGGGTAAAAATGTGACAGTTGTTGCTGTATAATTGCATCATGTTTATCTGAATCAAATCATTAGGCATCTGAAGATTGCCTCTCCTGATATGAATCATATTTGATATTTACAGTTTTTAAGACCTATTTTATCACTTATACTTTGCTTCCAACCCTGTTGTTTACAATATGATACTTATTTTTTGCCTTTTACACTAAAATAGTTCCAACAATATTACACAGAGAAAATTTTGTAAAAGGCCCAAATAAATACCTCAAATATAAAAAAATATTATCTTGGGATATGCTTAAATGGTTAAACTGGCTAACTTACTTACCACAAATCTCTTGTCTGTTAGTGTTTTTGTTACTTTCCAATGCAAGTTTTTTCAGTCACCAGTGCTTCCATCATTCCTGCATCACTCTTAAACATGCAGTTTGAGCTCTTGAGCAAGTTCACCCACAAGCCATCTTACAAATGAACATGACAATAAAACATTGTAAAGGGCTTCCTTGCAACAGCTGGAAAAAGATGCTGTGTTCTGAGGCATAAATATTACATACATTCATCTTGTACATTACTTTTTTCCATTAGTGTTGTACTTATTTCTACAAGTGTATATGAGTTTACAGATGGGTTGCATCTGCAGTACACCTGCAGGCTGACAGAAAGGGAGAAGCAGAAAGAAAATGCTAATTAAAATCAACAGATATAATGAGATGAGGAGACGTTTCAGACGTGAAGGTGCAATCAAGATAGAGTCAGCCAGCATGTCTTGTGTTTGTGACAGAGTGCTGGAGGACAGATGAGAAAAAACGCAGCCTGCCCATGTGCATGTATCTGCAGAAAGCACAGTTTTAGGCTGTAATTATGTACAGAGGTGGGAGTGCAGATATTTCAAATATGTACATAAGTTTAAAGGTATCTCAGGCTCATGAGAGCATTTTTATTTTTACTTGCAGCTTTGCAAAAGAAAACAGTTTAGAGCATATTAAAAAAAAGCACGCACTTTCAAAATGATACTTTCAGGAAGTGAGCTTCTATCCACGTATAATGGCAAAAGAAGATAAAAAACCTGTGTGTATCATGTATTTTTCCTCTCTGCAGACAGAAGATATGATTGTACAATTATGATATTCAGGTTTTTCTCTTCTCAGATACATTGAATGCAGCATGTCTGTCCCAAAAAGAGCAACACAGTCTAATGACGTCAGGCAGGATTGTTTTATTTAACAGTGCAAGTATGAAAAACTATACCATGGGTGCATTTTCTGCACACTGTTCACCACATGCAGCCCAATTTTTGATTCTTCAAATCAGCATCTCTTGTTTCCATAAGGGTTAATTAGGATTTGTACCCATTTTCTTTGGCTAAAAATAGAGGGAACAATGAAAAGTGCTTATTTATTTTATGAATTGTGTCACTCAGAACACCTTTATGCAAGAACTGATTCAAGACTCTATGGTTAAGGTTAAAACTAATATTTAGGTAAGTGAAATTACAGTTTATGCATTTTTATATTAATATATTATGGACAGAAATTGAGAGATATTTTGTTCGTTATTGTATCACCATGGATTGTGACATTGTTATATTCTTTCTGGTGGTATTAAAGGAGCCAGCGGAGCCACGGATGAAAGCATTTCAGACAACAATGCAGTGTCTGAGCAGGTAATTAATATTATGCTGTCATCCATCTGGTTTTGAATAAACCTCAAGAAGAGCAGTTGCTGTGACAAATCGGTCACAATCTAAAAAAAATAAATTATCTCCATTAATAACTTCTTCCTAATTTCAAAATGCTTGTCTGTAAGAATTTTTCATACTAAGAAACAATGTAATAGCATGAGATTTTGTATTTTTTAGACAAAGTTTTTTTTATATACCAAACTTAACGTGAAGTATTTCACAATAAAAGCATTACAGTTGGTGCAAAGAAAGCTTTAAGTAGTAGTAGAAGATTTGAGTGAACAAAATCATAATAAAATAATACATTATATTACAGTCACACAAATTGTCCCTTATAGTGTAACTTTTCTGGTCTTGTATCTTTTTTTCTTTTCTAAACTTAGACTTAAATTTAATAGATGAAGATTTTAATAAGTCTAAGAGGTCTAAAAATTAACTGTAATAACTCAAATAAGTCCTTCTAAGTAAAGTTTTCATGAAAATGTGACTTATTTAAAAAAAAAGACTAAAAACTCAGTTAAGCAAGGATTGTATCTTGGCCGTGTCTGAGTACATAGCAGGCAGTTTTCTGATCTCTTGCAATTAAAGAGACGGCTTGTTTTTACTTCTAGTTTAGTAACTTTGGGCTTTTCCCGATTTCCCTGCAGTGTAAACAGATTAAAAGGCTCCAAACACACATGGCCGGACCGATTTTTAAAAACCTGTCCCGTCATGTTCAGGGCAATGTGCTGCACGAGGGTCTTTTAGGAAGTAAGTTTAACCCCCAAGTTCCTACCTGGGCGTCCTACATATCGTTAGTAACATCTATAACTCACTGCATTGCTCTTTATAATATTACAGCTAACATATCATCCTAATCTTATAGTTTAGGAAGTGTAAAGGTTAATGTAGCAAATGTGCAGAAAAATGAAGGCTTGTCTGTCGACCCGTCCATGTTTCATTATGTGGACATGAATTGAACTAAATTGTGAAAGCCCACCATTTCCTGTGAGCGTCACTGCAGGGCATAACCTGCTCACAATGCCCTCCACCACCCAACCAGAGAAGTGTCATCCCTGTTTCCCTGAGCTGAAACAAAACTTCATCTGCAGAATATTTTAGGACTCAGAAAGTCTTCAACCAAACTCAAAAGAAAAAAAAGTATCAAATGAATTTGAATTCGAAGACAATAATAATTTCACAGTAGTGCTTTACAATAAGAGTCCCTTAAATAACATTTATTTGTGTTTTATTAAATGGTATTGAACTTTTTGACTTCTCTATGACAACTAATATCATGTATTGCTTAACACTAATTAGCTTGGTACATGATACATTAATAATCACATGACAATCTAATTTCACAGAAAAAACCCAAAAATTACTTTCATACTGTAATTATCTTAGTGAATGTGTACTTTCCACATCTAACTTGTGCAAAAAATACCCCACATTCTTCCTAATGTTCTTCCTGTATGTTATTTTTAATATGTTCTGGTTGTGGTTCGATTATTCTTGCTGCTCTGTCTTATTCTATACTGTACTTGGAGCTGCTGCAATGACCTAGTTTCCATACAAAGATCATTAAAGTTTCATCTGAATTCAGCGTAGAGGGATTAAAAACAGAGTACGGCTTTAGAGTTTAACTGCGAGTCAGTAGACATAAAATAATGCATAAAAAAACCTTTCATCTTGTTTAATTTTGTAAAACAAAGAAAATAAACACAACTAAACAATTCAATTATCTTCAGTGCTATGCAGGAAAACAAAAGTGTGATGCATGTGGATGATGGAAATAAACATTGTTTTTTGCAGAACTTGAACAAAAATGGCTAAAAAAAAAAAGGCAACATGTGCTTTTATAATCACAACTTAGTTTTAATATGTTCACATGTTAAATCAAAAGACCTTGAGCAAGTCGAGGATTTTATTTGAAACTTATACAGCTTTGTTTTATTACATGTTTAAGGAAACTTAAAATGAGTCTGATCGTCACATCTTTAAAACCAGTTCCTGTTGGCATTCAAAGCCTTAATAAATGCAAATGTAGCAGTAAAAATGTAGTAAACAGCTCGGCTGTGGTCTGCTTAAGGGATTTAGAAAGCTGACAAATACCTTTGCTCAGTTAGGAGTGAAGGAAGCAGAACAGACCAAACGTATAACTATCACCCTGGAAACCAGGTTCCTAATCTATAGATACATTTATTATAAGTATATTCTTTTTAGTGTGTCACTTTTACTTTAAATACCTGATTAGACATACAGTAGGTTAGTTAATGTCACATTTCCAATCTGCAACACAAGATAGAGATGATGGAGGAGAAATTTGTTAATTTTCTTCATTCAGCACATTAAAAAAGACGTTTTTTAAAAATAGACGTATCAAGGGACCTCCATCTCCTTTGTAATGCAAAGCAACGTGCTTCTTTATTATGTCCTCCTTTGCAGACATTGCTGAGAAAGCTGTGCCTTTACACTGAAAAAACTTCTAGAATACAATTAGTAACAGAAAACTCTGTTTTTTTAATATTTAATATTGTCTGTTTCTCACTCCAAAAGGTTTGTAAACAAAAAATCTGTATATTTTAAGGCATAACAGTTTTTAACAGAACAAGGTCTTGAATATGGGATTGATTCAAAATCCCTCAGAGCCAAAATTAATCATGTAGAAATACATATTAACATAATAACAATAAAAGTACAGGCATATTGAACATGTTGACTTAAAGGCGTAGTACCTCCTGCAGAAGACGCTCCAGAAATACACTTCATTTGTAATGATTTCTTCTTTCTTTACTTTTCCTTTTTATGTTCAGAAATCCATCCTGATGGTATCCAGCTGTGCCTCTCAAGAGACTCGGGATTTCACAACAGTCAAACTTTGATTGTTTGTAAAGCATAAAGTGATTGTTCACTGTTACCTGCCTTTGATTAAGTAAACACAATGTTTGGTTATTGATCTTTACTGTGTAACTCTACAAACAAATCGGCTATTAGGCGCCAATAAAATTTTGTTTTGAGAATAAGAAAAGCGAATTGATTAATGATTATGCCTGTTTTTCCTTCTTTTTAATCAGATTGTTATATTGCACCTTGACTCTTGTTTGATTACCTGTTCAATTTGACGTTTGTTTTGAAATTATGCTACTCGCTTTGGACTTTGTTGTGTTTTGTTCCTTTTACACATTCATTTTCCAGTGCTTGCTCCTATAACCAAGCTCTTTTGTGTATTGTTAATATGTCCACAAACACTCACATTCTAGCTGAACAACAGCAGGAAAGTGTGCGATAAAAAGGCTACTTACCATTGTGTCCCTCTTTGCTGCTGTGTTGTGCTGCTGTGTAATGAGCACTTTGACAAAACTGTGACACATGCAGCAAAAAAAAATCTTTCCACCTCAGTACCTTTATGTGAACTCTAGTACAAAAAAGCTAAATACACACTTCTGTTACAAGATCATTAATTTCATTAGGTCATTGCATGCTAACATGCTAGCTGATGTGGATTAGGTATGATAGGGGGAAAAAACAGGCTGTCCATTCATGCTTGCAAATGTGCATTAATAATTTAGCTGCAGTTTTGTTTTGTTTTGTACAGAGAAGGTACATGTGGCTGCTGCAGCCATTGGACAGGTTCAGTCTCCTCACCAAAGCCCGAGGCCACCATGTCTAAAGCAACAGTCAAGTTGTTGCAGGCATTAAAACCCTTGCTGTATAAACAGTTACACAAGATAAGAGTACAAAAAAGCCTTATGATATATAAAGATTTTATCAGGCTCAGACTGAATCCATTATTCACTAAATCATTTTCACTAATTCACAAAAGAATTTCCTATTAATATGAATTTGACTTTTAATTGTTTTGTGTTTCTGTCACAAATAGGAACTTCCTGTAGCCTACCCTAATTCAACCAACTGAATTAAAACTACTTTGTTTTCTGTTATTTTAGACATGTAAACAAATTGTGCAGCTGAGTTCATGTAAGACACAAGGGTCAAACTTTGAGGGTCTGCTGCAGGCAGGATTTTGTCTTTTCCTTGCTCCAACACACCTGACTGAAAGGAATAAGTCAATGTAATGAAGTTGACAGAAAGCTGTTGGAGCCCTTTGAATTAAATCATGTGTCCTGGAACAAGAAAACAACTTAATCCAGGAGGATAGCAAGCCCTCAAGGATGGTTTGACACCACTGATGAGTAACATGGGGGGGGGATTAGGGGTAAGCAGTTAAAACTAAAAGAGTAAAAATGCATGGAGTATGCATTGGAAAATATGGGAAAATGTGTTTTTAAAGAAACATTTAAGATTCCTAACAAACCCACACATATCTAATGTATTCATCTTCAACTAATTTTGTTATTTTAGTTGATATTTATATAACAGATTAATTGAGTTCTCTGTCTCCTCTTAGTTTTGATTGATACCAACATCTTCATCTATTTGAAATATTACAGTTATTTTGTTTGGATTTAGCTATTGCAACACTTTAAAAACTATTTTTTATAAAGGCTTTCTTTTAATTTAAAAATAGATAACTTACTATTCTGTCACACCTAATTCCTCATTTTACTTTAACGCATTTATGTCACATCCTATTTTCTTTACTTCAAATATGCTTTTTATTAAATAAAAACAGTGTTATATCTTGGTCATGTTGGTGGAATCTTTATAATATGCATATTTTTATTAACTTACTTGAATTTGCAACAGCTTTGTAAGATTAACTCCTGGTATCCGTTGCCTGCTAAACTCTATGAGTGTGGGCTTTTGTCTCCTTCTTTGCAGGTGAGCTCATCTAAAACAAATTGCCCTTTTTTTTAACAAATACGTTTCTCAGCTCCAGATCCATTGAGAAATAAAGTCTGCTTTTTACAAGTGTGGCCACAGATGATCACACAAAACCTCAACATATGGCCTAAGCCCAGATCCAGCAGCATCCTGTCAACAGAAATGAATGGACCATTAGTTTGGTTCAACTTTCTTACCTCCAATTTGCTGCTCTTACAAAAAGATCTCTGGCAACAAATCCCAAATCATCTGAGGTATGCCGACCTCCAAGGACGCCAAGAGACTCTAAACCTGAAGATACTGCTTTACCACAAGTCCCTTAGGTTTGGCATTGCATCAGAGAGAGCACTGCAGGATGTTCAACATGAAATCACTCTGCACTAAAGGAGAATTTGTAAGAAGAACAAAAAGTATTGTTTTCTTCCATTGACCATCGCATTTTATATCAGAACAAACAGGCTGCTTTCATTTGTTATTATCGAGTAAGAGAGTTTTCTGACAGCATCCTCATTGCAATCTAATCACTAGTCAATCTCAAACACCAGGCAATGCAAACAATAAGTGGAGCTCTGAAAAATCTGTCATTAATATTCAGAGTCTGTTGGCCACACTAATAAAAATTCAAAGCAGATACAAAAGCTTGGACACAAAATGTATACACAAATCACACCCCAACAGGCTATAATTTCTCACCAAGTAAAAAAGTTTCACTGTTTGCGTTTGTTTCGTGTCATTGTAATTCGTATTTAGACTTTTTCGTATTTAGAGACACCTGAAGTAGTCTCAGTTTGTTTCAGTTTGAGGTTGCATCTAAACCGTTTTAACTGCTGGAAAAAGGAAATATATTTACACACACCTTTTGTACTGTGACATTGAAAACAAATATGTTCAAATATAAAAAAATAAATAAAAAAAAACTCACTAACAGAAATGTTTGTTGGTTTGGTCCAAAGCATGTGGAAATGGCATTTTTATGCTCTTTTTTTAAGATGCTGCTGATTCCCTGACAGCATCTCTCTACAGGGAGGGTGCAGCAGGGGTGTTACTGAACATGCAACTCTACGGTGCATGCAGAGGCCCACCATTAGCCAGCATGAATAAAAGAAAATATATACTGTATATATATATATATATTTAAACTTTTCTTGAATGCCTTCTGCACATTTATTCTTAGCTTTGCCACCACTACTGCTATATGTTTGCTTCCTGTTCTGAAAAATGAAATGTGGTGAAATTAAGCATTATACTTACCAGATTATAAAAATCATAATCAATCCTATGGTGCATGTGTTAATCAGAACAACGTACCGTGATACTTTACTTTTAATGTTACGGGACTTTCTTTTTTATATCTAATCTATTCTATTAATTTTTTAGAAAGACATTAAGTAAAAATTGATTTTCCTATATATCACCAAGTCAAACTCAGTAACTATATTTCATACTGAATTTGATTTTATATTTATTCCTTCTACAGTGAGTGTTAACATATAGGAGGACTTGTGAATCTCTGATGATGTGATTAATTTGCAAATATACTATCCTCATCCATGTCATGTAATGGAAAACAGCCATTAAATAAGTGTCCGCTGTAGAGGACATTATGCATGAAAGGGTTCAAATGATAATGACCATAACTTTGTTTGGATTACGTGACATGATTAATGTGCCATGTTTATGCTACAATGCTCACACTTACCCTTTATCCCCCAAAGTGCTTTGTTTTTCCCTCAATTAGCCACTAAACTAATCTAATCAAATTTTTAAGTTGTGTTTTTACATGCAAAATGCAACATAGCTGTTACATTATAATGTATGCATATTAAATATTTAAAAGCCTTCACACACCAGGGTAAATAACAGCCATTTACAAACACAACCCTCATTATAGTGTCTTTTACAGACAATTGCACACGTGAACTAACACAAACACACACACAAATCATATGTACACTCACTTAGCTCTTCACTTATGTCCCTCTGTACAAACATGAACTTTCATCCCTACGCGGGCTCAGATGTAAGTATAAAAGTATCAAAATTAATACACAGCTGGTTTAATGCGGCTGACTTAAGGACTTAAAAGGCCAGTATCCAAGGATCTCAGAGTTGGCAACCGGGCTATAGTTTGAAAACAAGTAAGACCAATAAGAAGACCCAACATACCATTAAGACATGTATAAACTACTAAAACAATCTAAAGTTAGTCCTCAAATGGGAGCCAGTGCTGCAATGTTAATAGCTGGTGCAATGTGGTCCCAAAGTCTGGTCCTCATCAGAAGATATGCAGCTTAGTTCTGGAGTAACTGTATGTTAAGAATACTCTCTTTGGGAAGAGCATTACTGGGTGGTCAGGGCATTACAATAATCAAGTCTACTTAAAATAAAGCCATGGCAAAAGAGAGAAACTGTAATGATGATAAAATATTGACTCAGCTTATATTTTTTTATTTGGCATTAGCAGAGATTCAGCTACTGTGCTTAGGTTTTCCGGATGTGGATTACTTTATTTGTATTTTCTGCATTTACCACAAGACTACCCAGCTTTACCCAGCTGTAGGCAATATTCTTTATGAAACTCACGATGCTTTTATGTATAGGCCTACTCTGCTGCTTTTTGTTTGGTATGTCAGAAGCTCTCACCAAACGCTGATACAAACATGTACCATGCTCAAAGCACTGGTTCTAAGTCCTTCTTTCAGGCTGGTTTTTCAGTTTACAGGGCTGATAAATGATATATTGAACTTCAAGTGGCTCACGCTGCAGCTTTTTTGTTTGATTTTAGGCATTGTTTGTTTTCTGAAGCTGCACAAACACTGGAATGATGATATAATGAGTGAAAACAGCAAGACATTTATACACAATACACAAGAAAGTGTCGTATTAAGAGGTTAAGCAAGTATCCTGCACCTTGATGCTTGATTTCCATTATAATAAGCTGCATTTGTGTCAGAGTCAAGTCTCATTTTAATATATAAAGCTCAGATGTGTCCAATAAAAGTAAGACTTGCAGCCTTTAATATGGTTTTAAGTTGGCTTGTAGTAAGAGCAAGTCTAGTTATCAGCGAGTATTAATTAGTGTCAATGAACAATTTCATATTTAATTAAAATATCAGTGTACCATACTCTCACCGGGATAGGCGCCAGCTTCCCTTTTACTCTGAATTGGAAGAAGCAGTTTGACAATACAAATACATAAAACAATATCAATCATTCCAGAACAAATAACCATCCCTTTATTAGCAGTCTCAGCCTGTCTCTGTATGTGTCAATCTTAGACAGCTATGATATGCACTGTGCACATAATGGAGGCTGTGATTCCAACCACTGACCTTTACAACCAGCAGTCTTCATGTCACATGTACACAGAAACCACACAACTTCTCCTTTAAAAATATAACACAGCATATAAATAAAGTCATTATCAGTCATTAACACTTCATCGGTTACAGTCAATAAATACTACTGCCTAACTCTACAACACTTTACACAAATATTCCGTAAAATAAAGACAAACAATCACTTGTGTCAGCATGAAATGGGTGTGAAACAAGGAGGCCACAAGATGGCTGACGTTGTCATGAAGTCCAGTCCCCATGTGCTAGTAAGCAACCATGCGTGATGCAGGAGAACACAGGATAAATGGAAAAGAGGAGATGAAAAGGGCTCCTTTGTCTGGATAAATCCATTTTTATTAGTTGTGTTAGTTTAGGGTGTTCTTTTGAAGGACGCTGGTCCTTTGTAATCTGTTAAAGATGTTAGCTGGAAAGCTAAAGCAGGAAGGCTAACCAGCACAATTGGTGGAGGAAAGGTTAGATTTAAGGTAGCTTCCTGGTGGTTCTCCATTGCCCCCGCAAAACAGAACAGAGACAAATCAGCTGCTTTTGGCAGGCTGACCTGAAGATTGTTTCCAAACAAAGTTTGGAAAGGTGTGAGCAGCTCAAGGGTCTGACCCGAAGAGAGACTATTTTAGTCATGAAATCTTATCCTAAAGGGGGAGAAATTCAATGAAAATGGCAATCTGGAAAGAAAACCTGTACCTTTTTACAGTGAAAGTGTTATTTTTAATCCACAAATGAGAGCTTTTAGTGTGTGGTGTTCACCCCAATTAACCCCTTTCTGTGGAGAAAAATAATAGCTGCACTGCAAATTTAAAGCAGCTTTGGGATAAAATTTGGATAAACAAGTTGGAAAAATGGCATTGGGGAGATCCCCTTCAGATGTTATCATAAGGTGAAATGCCCCATTTCTTTTTTTAAGCCATGACCTTTTGATGTCTGCCTATGCCTTCCATTAAACAGCTTTGTAATTAAGATACAATTAGTTATCCTTAGCCTTAACCTTAAATAAAAATTTACCCATGGTCCTTTAACCTTAAAAGCGCCTCATTTAACAGGATGCCTACACTATAACTGGTCATGTTGGGAGAAGCGAGAGTGTCTGCTTCTGCAGACTAATCCCATAATTAAGCCTTAAATGTTGAATTACGGATTAGTGTGTTATTTTCTTTGAAAAGAGACGAAGTCACCTGCACTGCAGAGAGATGTTCCCCGTGGATAAACAGTCTAAAAATAGCAACTGAACTGACAGTGGACATTAAAACCACCTGCCTACATTTGTCAATTTTTTTTTCCTTGATACTGCCAAAAAAGCTGTTCAGATCAGATTTGATGGATCAGACTTGTTTTTGTTGCATATCCAACAGATGCTCAATCATGTTGAGATTGGGAAATTTTGATCCTAAAGCAATACACTGCAGTTATGTTTCTGTACATAACAAATGTCTGGACTGGCACTTTGTAGCGACATAGCCAATTCTATACATCATGACAGTCTGCGGTGCACCTTTATATCATGCTTAAATGATATAAATGATATGTATAATTTGTACGGCACTTTGTGTAGTCACAGCTGGTGTAAAAAGGGCTTTAGAAACAATCTGATTTGCCAGACATCTGCTGCCCCCCAAAATAAAATAGTATACATTAGAGTGAAATAATGGTTCCTTTTATGTATTTAATGTTACAATGTAGTATCAAAAATTGGTACAACCATCAGCTCTCTGATCCCCTTTGTCTGTTTTTATTGTGCTTCTGGCTCACAAAATATGTATGCAGAATGTGCTGACTGACCTGTCTTGTAGACCTCTTATTTGAAACGAGAATGTGTTGCAACAACGAAACCTCTATCACATCGGCCATCCTTCCCCACTTAGCACCTATGCTTGCCCATTTTTTGTGCTTCAAACTCATCAACTTCAACAAGAAACTGTCCTCTTGCTAATTGAATTATCAGCCGGGCTCAATTCACCTTTCAGGCGTTTCAGTTTTTTGCCTATGAGTGGGGATATGGATCTCATACCAGCCACATCCCAGTTGTTGCATTAGGGACCTCGAAGATTGTTTTGGTTGAACATGGAAAAATTTGAGACATAATGAAGGAAAAAATAGGGCACAAAAGAGCAACAAAGTTGCAATTGATAGTAAGGTGATAAAGATCTTTACTGCCCCCCACTGGAGGTATACTAGTCTTTTACAATCAAAGACCAACAAGAAAAACTAAAAATGTCCTAGAAATGATTATTCAGTGATTATAGGATAATTTTTAATTGTTTTGTTTCTGATCATTGACATACTGTATCATATAAAGCTGCTCATAACAAAAGATGTAAAACCTCCTTTACCCAACAGTATACTGACTACTTGGCTCTGAAAGTGACTGCTTATAGCATTTTTATGCATTAACAGAATAACTATGGCATAAAAATAGCAAATTCCTCCACTTTGAATGCATTTCTGGCACTTAAACTGAAAAGTAAGGGGCTGTGATATGTTACACAATGTCTGAAAACCTTTAGGCACTACAGTGTTGTCTCCTAGCAACCAACAAAAAAAGGGTTGGCTGTGCAGAGTGAGGTGACATTATCCCAAACCACCCAGTGACTTGTACAGTAGTGTTCTTGTCCATGGTTCCATGCAATTTGCAAAGTAGGGGTTTAATGTTTGTGAATGATAGATTCATGTTCATAAAACAACCTATAACTAGAACTTAATGGCTCAGTGATGTAACATTTTACCAGTCTGGGTAAAGACACCATAAAATTGAGAAACAGCCACATAAAACCAGAAAAACAGTGGATGTAATAAGCTGAAGTCTGAATGAGAATATAACTTAATAGACTCTTATAATAGTGTTACCTAACATGGGAGCAGGATTGGATATGATTTTTCCCCTGTCTGAGCAGCTGAACCAATCACACCAGCTGCATTCCCGCTAAGCTGCAGGGGATCTTAGAAATCATACTTTCATTGTACTGGTAAGACACTGGCCTGACATTCCCTCTCTTGCTTGTGGACAGGATGAGTTGGCTTTGCTGTAAGATGCAGTTGGATAAATCTGGAAACAATGCAAACAATGCAAGGCGGTGCATAGCAGCAGGAGGCTTAGAGTTCAGTTTTATCTGAGTTTGGTTCCTGCTTGCATGCCAACAGCATGTGTTACACTCTTTCAGTCAGTTCTGGATCAAGGAATCAATCCACCATCTACTTTTGTGGTACAATAAATTAGAAAGAGTTGTTTATTACTCCTATAAGTACTCTGTTGAGGCCAATCCTAGCATCCAAATCCCCTGTAAAACAGTCAGAAGATAAATATTTGCCTTTGGTTACGTGGAGATATCTCAGCTTTTTTGTATGGGACACATGCATGTAAATGCCAGTACTGCTCCATGTATTTACATACATAGCTGTGTAATGCACGCTGCTTATCAGCATCTCAATCAGGTGTTGTCTCACACTTTCGGAAAGTGCTTGATTTTTCTTTTGCAAAGATTTAAAAGGAGATTGTTAGTGCTTTTTCATGTTTTCCCTCCATTTCATTATCTTGTAAATGGTATTTTAGGAGAACAGTGGACGAGCAAAATTTTTGGTTGATTATTAGCAGGACACACTGAGCAGCTACTGTTAATCCATTGACACATTCATCAATGTACTGCTTATCAAGATAGTGACAAAATCAACAACTGTCAAACCTAAAAATCCCTTTGTCAACACATAAATGAATTAGGTATGAATTGTTCAAATTAATCAAATTCCCTTTTGTGTCTTGTTCTCAGTAAATGTTAGCATAGCTCCCTGATAAAAATTCCTCTTTGATTCTCCAAATTGAGAGTGCTCTGTGTGCCAGGAAGGCTCTTTTCCCTGAAAGCACATTCTGCTCAGATTAGCCAGGGGCCTGATCAGACACCGGTCTGCATCAGATTCAGCTCTGCATCAGCTCTAATTATGCAAAGTTAGACAAGATGTCAGCATTTTTAATTTCCCAGGAAATGACTGACTGAAGGCTTGAATTGGCATCATGTGACTTTCTCTGTGTCTTTTTTTACATAGACCACACAGAAGGAGAAACACCTGGACTTACAATTACTTTAACAGAAATTGCTGGAACAAAAAAAAAAACAGAAGATATAAAAAAAATATAATTTGTACAGCTGATCCAGTCAAGTCGATACCTATATTCACACAGGTATATAAACAAGTTTACATAGACTACTTGAGCTATATGACTGGGTAGGCAGCAGTCGCAAATTGCAAGAGACACACCAGTGAAAATGTATGCAGATAGTGTCTAATCTAACAAAATTTATATCGTAAGGCACCACTTAAAAAGCTAAAAATTAGCAGTCCCCAGACTCTTCCAATTAATTTTAAATGTCACAATAATGAGTAGTGGAACATCACACAAGCACAGGCTCTTACACACAGTTTTTGGGCAACTGTTACTAAAAATTGCAGTTCACTCGTCATCCAGTAGGGGCTCCAAAACAGGAAATCCTCATAGACGTGTCTAAAAAAATTACTTCACAGCAGAAATAAACATGCTTACAGCTGGTGCAAAAAACATTTCTACCTTAATGACAACTATAGCTTATCTGTTAAGAAGGTATTTACTCCTGAAAGTCAGCATTAATTAGAAGTTAGACCTTTTGTTTGACAGATATATAATATTTACAGCAAGAAAACAGAGTATATTAACTGTAACTGTAGTATTACCACAGTTTTTCACTGGGAAAAAGTGCTCCTTAACCAACCCAATGAGATATATTACTAGAAGAGATGCGCAGCAGTGAACAGGCATACCATCCATCCATCCGTTATCTACTGCTTTGTCCCTAACGGGGTCGCGGGGGGGCTGGAGCCTGAACAGGCATACCAATGTATTCTAATTATAATACTATATTGGGACCCAAATACAAAGGCTAGCCCTCAGAAAATCACCCGTAAAATATTTAAAAAGCAATGGATTTTCAAAACGTTTAGAATAAGATGTAGCTAAAACTTGATTTATTACTATTTTTTAAGGAAATGTATGCCAGCAATTTAAACAGATTTTTGTATTGTGCTGCACCTGGCCCTGGTGAGCTTCATAAAGAGCTCCATAAGCCTGAGCTTAGGATGTGTCTCCTAGGGTTAGGCAGGGTGTTCACCTCTTCTGATGCAGGCGCGGTGCCTTTTTAGTTTCTTTGAGTAAAAGTTTATTTTTTGTTTTACCACTTGTTCTTGCCTCTTTTTGTTACAGCCTCTGAGCAGGTTTTAACAGTTTAGAGCATGAGTGCATTGTGCAAATTTAGGTAGGTCGCAACAAATAATACCAAACCTACACAAAGAAAAAAAATATCTAATAAGAGCCACACGCTTTAGATATATAGATCTACTTCCTGATGTCCTCACATATCAGCTGCTATCCTAAAAGCATAATCAAATTATGCTTTAATATCGTATAGTAAATGCTGTATTTTGATATGCAATTGACAAGACACAGGAGTGTAGCTATATGCAAACAGTCCCAACCTAACTAGCAAATGTATAGTGGAATCATGTAGAGAAGGACATTGCAAGATTTAACACAGCAGTCAATACTAGAGTTTCTGGTCCAAATTGTCAATTGATTAAATTGAATGAGGCTGGGACACGCATTTCTCAGTAAATAAATACAAAGATTTCCGAAAAAGAAACAGTGAGTTTACCAATTAAGTATAATCCTCGCTTGCTTCTCTTTCCAATGCTTTGTGCAGCCAAAAGCTGATTTGCACTGTTTTGTGTGTATTATTCAGTTTGGTTTCCTGTTTTATTTTTGTAGCTTTTCATTGTGTTTTCTATTCAGCTTTACTTCCTGTTCATTAGCATACCTGCTTAAATTTAGTATGCCTGTTCCTCTTTGTGTCTTCTGTGTATTTATACCTCCTTGTTTTCTGTTCCGGTTGCTGGTACATTGTTTTCTCCCGCGTTGCACAGTTGTTTCTGCCGTTTCCTCCGTCTTGTTGTTTTTCCTACCAATTGTTTCAGTTTATTTTAAGATTCCTGCAGTTTTTCTGCCTCTGCATTCTGCATTAGGGTCCATATCTCCAACTACACAACAGCTGCACAGTGATCAGGCATATAATATCAGCAGATGCCGAGGCTCCAGCAGTGCAGGTTCTGATGTAGACCCCAATCCAGGGGTCTCTACAGTTTCTTGGTTATGCTGGTCACCTTATCACCTGGTGGTTGAGAGTGCACAGGATTCAGATGCATTAGTTTCAAAATTGATGGTGATCTTGAAAGCAAGGCAGATGTTGCAGTAGCATGAAGCATGATCAAGTCAAACTGATCAAGTCCCCAAGATTAATTTCTAGTAATATAGCCTATTCCTAACCCCAATAGTCAGTTAGCTCTTAGCAACAGGCAGCTTAGCATTTAATGGACATCATTTACTTCCATCCTTGCAGTCACCATCTCACCTCCAGTTCTTTGCAAGTTTTTGTATTTTCTTGGAGCAATGAGGGAAGACAGCGCTCTGGCTTTTTATGTAAATAACTTTTATTTTGGGAAAATGTAATGTTAGTTTCAATAAAAGACGTGGCCTTTCACTGGCAGGTGAGTTACTTGTGCAGCTTTTATTCCTGGCCAGTAGGAAGAGCTGTTGAAACATTCTTTTGCTGCCTGAATGTTGCCTCTTTCAAACAAATAGCTACTACAAGCTATAGGAAATTATGATTTTAAAAAAGATAATAAAAATAATAAAAGTAATTAATCAAAAGTAATTATTAAAATATAATTATTTAATGTATTCCTTTCTGTCTTGGATAGACACTGCCTACTTTGACTGCAGACCACTGACATAAACAGAGCACTTCAGTGCTTTATTAATTTAATATGTATGTTAGTGAAAGTCATTGGTGTGACAGCTTGAGTGGTATTATTAGGATTTCAATTAAACTGATATATTAGGATGATTTTTAGGGTTTTTTCTTTTTTTTTTTTTTGGGGGGGGGGGTATTTTTGTGTTTTTTTTTTTCCTTTCTTCTTTCCCTGGTTTTTATCAACCAGCAT
>JBAMIG010000020.1:5037502-5047555 GCA_037177335.1 Kiunga ballochi
CCCCCCCCCCCCCCCCCCCCCCCCCCCCCTCCCCCCCCCCCCCCCCCCCCCCCCCCCCCCCCCCTCCCCCTCCCCTTCCCCCCCCCCCCCCCCCCCCCTCCCCCCCCCCCCCCATTTTCCTACTTTTGTTTTTACTTTCTGCTTGCACTGGTTTTTATCAACCAGCATTTCAATTGGCCACCAGATTTCTCTTTTCTTGGTTAAACTGAAGCCTTGATGCGCTTATTCTTTCTTTGGGACATTTAGAAGGAAAGCCTCAGAGCACCACAAGGCTTCCTCTAGATCCCAAATCTAAAATCTACTAAAGAAGAATAGGTGCCATATTTATATCATGTCAATCTCGTCTTACTTTGCACCTCTATGGAAGCCCAAAATGAGGATGGGACAAGCCAGTGGGTGCTGTTCAGTTAATGAAATACAACATCAGTCTGATTTTATGTGTATAGATCATTGAAGGTGCATGGCTGCAAGGAGGTCCTCAAAGAGAGTCCTTAGAGCTGGTTGATCTGAAACTATCCTATAAGAATCCAAATACTGTCAAGCCTCAAACACATGCTGAGTAAATGTTGTGCTATTTAAAATCCAAACACGCTGAAAGATTATTGGACAAAACTAGAAAATATCTCAAAGTAATGCAGTATGAGGTATTGCTGCCAATGCTGCTGTGCGTTAAGGGAAAAAAACGTTTTTTGTTTGTTTGTTTTTCTGTAGGCGTTGAGCTGCAAACACCAAAATAATAAGATCAATACTCATTCCCGACATGTCTTAGGTGAGCTGTACACACTATGTATTATTAAAGGTTCCATGATTGAACAGACTATTGCCTCTGAGGGGGACTGCAGAGTATCTGTGAAAGAAAAATGGCCGAAAGCCAGAAATGTGATTCTGTTTGAACCACCTGTATATAAATTATAACGGCACAGTGTCAGAGCGAGAGCATCAAGTATGCATTGATGTGAATTTGATCATGAAAATTCAAAAGGAGGCATTGGGCTCAGTGCGCTTCAAATAAAAACAACAAAAAAAAAAATATTCTGCTTTTGCATTTTCATTTGAATTATGACTACATTACATTTCTACACAGTCAACACTTAAATCTACTCTGAGACAGCGGGTGCATTTTACACCACACCTCCGCACTTCTCCACTTCTCAAGTAATCCCTCTGCACTGCAGCTTGCACACCAACACACCGGGTAAAAATAACAAACACACACACGTTTACACCAGCAGCAACCCCTAATGTGACATGCATATTTTATAGACAACCTTTCACTCCAATCACAGTCCTGAACCTGAGGGTGTATTCTGGTTAAAAGTCACATCGACTAGACAAACATTTTCTTTCTCAACTGTCAGGAACTGAACTGGATCTGTGATTACTTCCATCTTTGTTGAGTTTGCTGTCTTTATATATATATATATAATAAGCTTTTGTTGTGGCAACAGAGTTACCGATGTGTAAACGTTGGTCTACAGAGCCAACTTAGCTTGATCAGTGGTCCTGATGCTTAATGCGGTCAACCCTTCAACACAGTGGCTCTTCAGGGATTAAGGAAAGACTGCACATGATGTCATCTGTGCTTATAATGAGGTTGGATGTTGCAGTAAAAGGGCTGGAGGTTTGTTGCCAGGAAAAAGATAAAGGACGCATGGGAATCGTGTCCCATTAGGAGACATATGGTTATACTCTGAAAAGCACAAACACTCCCTGAGGCTCAAAGTGTGATTTGCTAAAAGCTCTGAAAATTTAAAAGTCAGTTTTGGCCTCAACAATGTCATTTTAAAGCTGTAATAATAGCTGTTTTTTTTATGTACAGCCTCTCATGATGTACTGTATTGTGCCAGTTGCATTTGTTGATCTTTGTCCCTTTCTAAACAAAAACAAGCCCATATGTCACTGAGATGCACCATTCAGGGGATGTTTGTGCTTACCGCATAAATTCTGCAGTCCATATATCTTTGTTGGGATTGTAGGATTTTCATGTATTTGTCTCCCATTCCTGCTTTCTCTTGGGTGTGGCTCCTTGTTGATGTTTGATGGCTCATTCGGCTCACCTGTGACCTCGCTGATAGCTTCTACTTTTTAATTCTAGGTTTGCTTCATGCAGTGTTGTACAGTTGAAACTCTCATAAAGGAGAGTTTTAGAACGCATTCTGCTTTTTACTCTCCCTGACTGCCTCCTGGGGAAATAATATCTTGCATTTTAACCAGTAACCTTGCCACTCTGCATAACCACTGCAATCTGTGGTTCACCTTGTAAATAAATTATAAACCACACAGTAATTTGTTATTTGTGTCCAAACAACCAAATGTACAGATCCCAGAGGTGAATTATATAAAGATATTATCCATTTAAAACTAATCTTGGAACAAGTTTGCTTTGCTGCCAGGTAGTTCAGCAGCTATTCCTTCTATTTATAACCAGAGAAAGTTATACCCAAGAATACACACAAACTGGTTACATTTTGCAGTGGTAATAAGGCCTCATATGTGTATGGTTTTATTGTGGAATGGGCCACTTCTACAGAAGTACTTTTACAGAATATTTGATAAAACACCATGAATTTTCCAAAGATGTTTTCAGGATTAAAACTTCCTCTCGTCTTTTATTCTTTTTGTTGATGTTTTTAAATCATTGCTGTTGCTCACGGGAGGCAGCATATTAACTCCCACATGCAAATGTCTCAGATAAACTTCACCTGATACAAAATAATAATCTTATGTAAATAAAAATAAATGACCCTGCGATGGACTGGCGACCTGTCCAGGGTGTACCCCGCCTCTCGTCCCTGGACAGCTGGGATGGGCTCCAGCCCCCCTGTGACCCCTTTAGGGACAAAGCGGTAGAAAATAACTGGATGAAATTTTTAAAAAATGCGTTAGTGAGTGAAAAAAGAAAACTCCAACTGCACAGTGGTTTTCATGACAAGAACTCATTGAATCCGTATTCCTGGGGGAGAGGATGTGCTGGAAGGACGTATATGTTTACTCTCTCTGTTTCTGAACGGGTGTGTATGGTTCAGTCTCTGGAATATTCCATTAAAAAGAAAAGGGAGTCTGAAGGACAGCTGGGCACAGAAACCCTGCTGGGAGAGAAATTAAATGTACTGTCTTCAACAATCAATACCCCACTGTGTGGAGATGATGGAAGGTTGTTTGGGTTAGAAATAGAGTGTTTATCTGACATGACATTGCTCTCTGGGCTCTAGGAGTCACCTCACACTCTGAATCCACAAACTAGCTAAAAAACATCACATATAGCTATCCTTGACTTTATCCCCAAAGTCTCTGAATCATCTATTTTCATGAGATAATACATATTGTATATATGTAGCTGAGTAAAAATGTTCTATTATGCTAACCTTTTACTTTTATGAACATTTTCCAAACTTGTCATAACATTTTCTATTGTCAAGTAGCTACCATTGAGTTATTGTCAGACTGTCCATTTGTTTGGTATGTTCTAAAGTAATGTAACATGCTGTAGAGTGGGGGGGCCGTCATTATCGACGCACAACAGCTGCATGTGTGACAACTTGCAGCAAGATCTGAAAAACTATTGGTTGGGAGGCAGCAAGAGACCATTTGCATTCAAACTTCAAACTTAATTTAATTAAGAAGTTCTTTTCATGGCACATGCAACACAAAGTGCTTTACATGATAAAATGCATTAATTAAGACACTCAAAAAGACAATATAGCAATGTTTAAAAGAACAAAAAGCCCCACCACCGCTCTCATTACATTCACTCAGCCATAAACACATAAGAAAAACAGAAAATCCCACCCACACCCCCAATATGACTGCCTGTCTCTTAAGTGAAACTAGTTGTATATCAGTGAATACATTTTTTTTAAAAGAACAAAAAAAAAAACATCTTGCTCGGTACTGATGATGATGTGAGAAAAAAATATTATTGTTGGGATCCGTTCACAGAAGCCAGTACGCCCATGTCCATCGAGGCCGCTGCCATAGCAACCATCCAGCAGCTAGGTCACTGCAGGTCCATCCCACTATTGTAAAGCTGGCACAAAAATTAGGGAAAATTTTCTCTCACACCCTACAGGGTCCCTTCTGTTATTTCTAATGCTTGTATTTTCATCTATTCTGAAAATGCATTTTAAAAGTGCCTTTCAAAAGATTCACTAAATATCCTCATTTTTTAAAAGAGGCTTATTTAATAAACTTAAAGAACCATAGAATCTTTGAAAAAGCCACAGTTTTTGTTTATCCTGCCAAATTTGTTATGCAACCAGCCTCTGATCAACATTGCAGAAGATCTGAATGCTCTAACAAAGAAAAACAAACATAAGGTCATAAACCTGTGATACAAACTACACAGTGAATGCCTGAGGAGGCTGCAACGTGCATGCCAAATGCAATAACCCATGTTCAAATAACAAACAAGCTGGCAAGGACGGCTCGTCCCAAAGTAGGACACCAGAACAAATTAAACATGGCACAAAAACAGCTGAATTAATAGGATTTATCATCGAGATTAAGTCTCTACTTTTTTAAACAAATACAGCTACAGTTGTCATAGAAGCTAGTCCAAATACTCGGTGTAAATGGGGGCAAAACGTTTCATTTCTTGATGCAACAAAGTACGAATACATCCTGCCACCATCCACTGCACACAGTGTGCATCGTTAGAAGGGTTTACATGAATAAGATGTCAAGAGTTGCAGAATTACAGATTTCATCTGTGTGTCAAGGCAAATTTTCAAAGACGATGTATTATCCTTCCCTTTATGACAACACACGGACGTGACCAGCCTGGGTATAAATAGGTTTAAAATAAATAAATAATAAGAATGTATTGTGTCAGTGCATCTTGATGAGGCTTCAGTGTTTAAATTCAGTTATATATAAAAGACTAAGATGGATGATTGAAAACAACAACAAAAAGACTCAAATTATTCCTTTGCAGTCATGTCTTCTAACCAGACAGCATGTGGGTGTGACTATAAAACAAGGGTGCTAATTACAAAATGCTGCTTCCTTATGAATACACTATACAGATCAGATATATAAAATTTTGTTATTTAATAAAAATCCTAATGCAAAGCAACGTGTTGGTAAATAAATACTGTGATTTAGCGTTTTAGCAGCAATACTTGTTTTCATATTCTGGTATTAGTATTTGTGTATCCAACACCTGCAATGTATATCAAATACTATCCTATATAAAGCAGAAAGAATGTAACCAGGTTTACAGTGGAGAAACTACTTTAATCTTCTTTAGTGAGTATATGCACGTGAGCATCAAACCGCAAATAGATAAAATGCAAATAGTATCTGTAAATAGTCATTTATTTGGTCTTAGCCAGAACAAAAAGTTTGATTAATTACAGTCTCAAAGAGATTTGATTGTTACATAAATATCTGTTATCTGTAGAAAAATACTCTCAGAAAAAATACACTTCATTTTCCCAAATGGTGTAAAATGAGTGCATTGATTTGAAAATGTCATGAATCTATGTTTTATTTCTAGTATAACCTAAAAAAAACAGAAACATTTTACAGCTTCTTGGAAAATGTTTGCTTATTTGAAACAGGGTGGTTTTTTCACTATGTAGCATTCTTTTATGACTTCTGTCTATCGAAATCTGGGCAGTGAGGAGACCAGGTCAGGTTTTATGAGAGGAATATTTTCCTTTTTATCTGATGCAGGATTGTAGCTGCACAACAGCTCTGGACCTCCGCAGAGGAGTTTTTTATTCCACTGTGAAAAGGTTAGACTGCAGACAGACTAGTACCTGGACCCTTCTCCTGCAAAGTCATGTGTGGATGTAATTTAGCAGAGTCTTGCTTAAAAAAGCTTAAAAGTTGTTGCATGAGAGCATATGTTCTAAAATGAGTAGGGAACCTTTGCCCTCTTCCTAAAACTTTGTGATGATTCCCTGTACAAACACATCAAATTTGAGTGAATAAATCACTGCAGACCTTCATAAGCTGATAATTTTATTTTATTTGAATCCGATGTGATGGAGCAGGGATACATGGAAAACCTCATGTGGCCCAGAGGAGACACTCCATAATCCAAGCCAGGGTGGCAATTGAAATCAGCTGTAATTGTGACCCATATAGCCCTAACCAGTGGCCTAACTGATCCATAAGTGTCAAAAGTAGCCCAGATTCTGCCTAAACATGTTTGCTCCCAGATATGTGCCTTTTATCTGTGTTGTGGGCGTGGCTTTAGGTCAGGTGTAGGCAGGAAAGCTATGGTTTGGGCACCTACTGCATGTTTAATGTTTAATGCTGAAACCCTGGAAAAGGACGCAGAGCTAAGAGCAGATCAGTGAGGTTGTTTGTCCTGATCTTCATCTCTCACAATAAAAACCTGTTAAACCTGAATCACGTCTGCGCTGTTACTGATGATTCCCTATACTGCCACTGCAAATTGTTATGTTGCACTATAGTTCTTGTGTATACTTTAAAATGTTTATATCTGTGTTTATTGTTAGATTTATTTTTCCTTTTACATTTTGTGCAATTTATTATTCTTCACTTATATTTCATTCTCCTGCATCAAATCACAACACATTTTTGGATGCTGTTTAACTGTGCCTTTTAGGTCACGCCTCAGAGGTTGATAATGTTTAAGTTGAAATGAACTGAATGGAAATGAATGTTTACATGTGGGAACCTCTGCCTCTCTGAAATGTTGCTTTTATACCCCGCTATGGCACTGACCTGTTGCAAAGAAACTTAAAAGAACCTTTTTTATTTGTTCACATTTTTTCCATTGTTTTGATGCACCTATTTCAGGTATTGTAATTTCATCTGTTTTTTTAATAACAAGAATAAACTTTAGGCGATATGTTGCAAGATTTTAAAATGTTTTTACTTATATCTGATTAATATGTGCCTTGTTCTGAACTTCCAGATATGCAGATTTTTCAGCATGGCTCGCTGCTGAAATAAGTAGTTTTAACACGATGGCTGTGCACTAAGAAACTATTCCCCTTTGCTAAAACATATTGTTCAAACACAAACAAAAATGGTGCTCTGTTTATATGTGGGTGGAGCCGCATATGTGCATGCATGTGTGCTGAGTGGGAGTAGGAGCACAGCTAGGCTTCTGGCTTTCTCCCTGAACTCCATCCTCAAGCCTTTTACCGCTCATTGTCAAATCTCTATCTATTCATTTTCTACTTCTTATTCCCTGATCGGGGTCTTGATGGGGGGGCTGGATCTAATCCCAGCTGACATCTGGTGAGAAGGTACACCCTAGACAGGTCGCCAGTCCATCACAAAGACAAACAACCACCAATCAGCCTATCCCCAAGGTGCGTGTTTGGACTGTGAGAGGAAGCCGGAGTACCTGGAGAGAACCCACGCTAACACGGGGAGAACACGCCACACAGACAGGACATTGTTTGGACCTCCCCCCTCATTATCAAAACTCTGCCTGATATCTAAAGTTCTCATTCTCACATTTGTATTCACACAATACTCATTCTTACACTGTGTGCTGTTTTCAATATTAATATTGCTATTACTGCCAACTGAACCAAAAAAGAAAAAGAAAGAGTAGACATATACACAACATGTTAACATGTACCAGCTTACTTCTACACAGACGTCAGCTGGCAGAAATGCTTCAAGGGTCTCCTTTCCTCAAACCACCACCTCTTATTTATTCAGCTGGCTGCATAGATTTTGCTAGCATTGAACAGATAAATTAAACAGATAAAATAGAAACCAAACAGCTCTGCCATGTGGTGTTTCAAGCTCTAAATCTCTATAATTTTTCTAGTAAACATCTACCATCATACTAAGCTGTCCCTGTTAAGCTGTATTGAGGTCCTTATTAAGAGATGTTACAGAAAGAGAACAAACATCCAGATTAAACTTTGTGGACAGGTCTGTCTTTTACTCTACTGGGTCCTCTTTGCAAACACAGTAAAGAAAAAAATAATCAGAGGGTTCACACTGAGTATCTGCTGCCCCCTGTAACTGGAACAAAAAGCGGGTTATTACACTACATATCCCTGTTGAACATCTATGTCAGAAATGTGAAAATAAAATGTGGAAAACGGGCCATATCACTGAACATTATTGTTCGACTCCGTTATTCATAAATTTTTCTAATATAGTATATTATCATGTGTAAAGATGTGCCCTGCCCAGATTATAAAGAGATACTGACTTTCGTGTGTCCAGTCTGCACCCTCCTACAGACGCAAAGGGCTTAATCCAGATCATCTGATTTAGAAATTAAACCAGGTTATGCATTCAATTATTCTGTTTTAATTGTGTGTATGTCCATCAGTTGTATTTATTTTTATGTTATTACATATTTAAGAAGCACACATTGCAGATGAAGGGTACTTGTGTTTTCCCACAGGTCAATAGTGCCCTCTGGTGCCACATGACGGAAAAACGTCTTCAAGCACTGCAGCATCATGTGGTTATTTCCTATCTATGTAAAATATGAAGCAGGGTCACAATGTATGTGGAAAAGAACTACTGTTAAAATAGAAGTGTCTCTAGTGGATGAGTGTCAGAAGTAATGTTTGATTCTGTATGTGTCTATTCAGCCATTGCAGTGTTTGTAATCCAGCAGCCTTGTTTGTGACTTTGCCTGAGGCTTTCAATACTTGGCCATGAGCTGTCCTCCAGCTCCCTTAATGCTTTTATATGTATCTGACAGAGCTGCAGTCTGGCTCAACAACCCTGCTAACCTTTTCTCTTTTTATTTTTTTATTGTAAGACAAGAATAAAATCCATTATATGTTTATTACTTTCACATTACTTTCAAATAGAACTGTTGATATGATCACAGTACAATATCAGGTCATTCTATGTGTGTGTGTAAGTGGTGTGGGAATTGTTGTGTCCCCACCCCTTCTTCATCATTTCTGAAAAGACTTTTATTTCTTATAATTGTAAATTTATCTAACAACAAATCAAACTGATTTGTCTTTTTTTTTTACTTCACTTTCAAAACGTGTTCTTTATCTGCGAGCATGAACTTGTCAGTTTTATTCCCTTCAACATCTAACAAATTATGATCATTAAATGATCCATTCTGAACCCTTTGGGTTCCTCATAATACACACATAGAAGGATAGTAAAAATAAATGTGCTTAGACAGAGGATGGGACCTGGAAATAATTGAATGAAGAATCAGACACTCACTGATTGACATCCGATCAGTTAATTCAAAATAACTAGATTAAAACTAGATAAAAACACAATAGCTTTGTCCCTCAGCTAGTGACCTTGAAAATGTTTAAAGCAGTAGCAGCCTGGCTTTAGCTGCACTGCACTATTCTGCTCATCTTTTGCATTAAAGTCAACACATGATGCGGTACTCAGTGTGTCAAAATAAAAGCTTGGCTATCGGTCAAAAAGTAGAAAGAATGACTCAGTTTAGCACAACGTTTCACCCACCTCAGCAAGAAAACATGATTTCCTCAGCTGTATCATCTTTTTCTCTAAGCTAGTGTTTGTATTCTGTCAGCACTGATCACCTGGATTTACCTTCACTTAAAACTTTTTCTCTCAGAGCAAAACAGTCAAAAATACACGGCAGCATTTAAATTTTTGATTTTCTTTACAGCTTATCACCTAAGGTCTAAAGATGCCTCTTTAATTTTCATACTTTTAAGTAAGATCAATGTTTTATTTGTGTGACAACTTTAGGCCTCTCAGTTAAATAAGGTTATTTATGCAGAAACTTTTCTCATAAGCCTCTACAGCCTGATAGAAACTGATTTTTTCACCTTTTGTTTCCAGCAATCAGCAGCCCTAACATCCTCTAATCAGTTGCCGCCCACTCTTACAATTAAAACTGATGCCCACAAAGCAGCATTAGTAAAATGACTTGAAGTACCCTTTTCCTCACTTTAAAATGTACATAAAAATGATTATTGAAAGGCATGTTGAAGTGAGATTCAGAACTACAAGTTAAGTAAAAAAAATATTCTATTTAACACACTCAAAAATAAAGGTACCAGTTTGTACTTAAAAGGGTACCATTGCTTGTCTCTGGGGGTGTATCCTTTTGAACTATTTCTCATTGTCTGAAGGCCCATATAT
>JBAMIG010000020.1:5048744-5072243 GCA_037177335.1 Kiunga ballochi
ATATATGGTTTTTGAAGACCAATTTTGTACTTTTGAGAGAACATTCTTTAAAAATGTACCTATAAGTACAGAAATGTCCCTATCTCGTACTTCTATTTTTGAGTGTGAATGGATTTCAAGAAAATGCAGCCCAAAGGCCGTGTTTGATCCTTAGAAAGATTAGATTGTGGAAATCTAGCACACATTTTAACAAATTCTACAAGCAGAACTAAATGACTGTGAGAAAATACTCATCAGAAGAAAGCTTTGCATCCTTAGCATATGAAAAATGTTGTCGTGTAGCTTTATATTGTCCCGCACGTACATATCTGGGAGTTCAGCTGGACAGCAGAGTACACTGTAACTAAAAAGAAAAAAATGGGTTGTCAACAAGAAAGACGATGACAAAGACAACTCCACTTCCTGAGGAATTTTATATCCTTCAGTGTCTGAACCAAGATGTTGCACATCTTCTATAGGTCTGTTGTGCAACGTGTCATCCTTTCAGCCATCTGTTGTTGGAGCAGCATCAGAGCAAAAGACTGAAATAGTAAAACAAAGTGATCAAGAGAACTGGCTTTGGGACAACTCCAGAGTCCCTGGAGCTGACTGTGCATAGAAAAATGCTGCAGAAGTTGGTAAACATAATAAGCAATACTATGTAGACAGTGTGTTCAGAGAGAGGCTTCTGCAGGTTCACTGCTAAGAAGAGTACAAGAGGACATTCTGGAAGATGACCATAAATTACTGATTTATCATTTCTAAATAAATGAATAAACTATTATGTAGCTTCAAATAATGTTATTATTTTAACATTAAACTAAACCAGGGATGACCACCTATCTGTGATAATGTAGGTTGCACTAATGTCCTGCTATGAAGTGATCACAGACTTTAGAGAAACTAACAATTGTATAATTGAAGCAAGATTTGGAGCACTTTCAGAGAAATATGTCCATCATTTCTGGAATATATTTAACATGAATGCTATGTGCTTCGGTCATAAAGTGTGCTTTTCTGGTAAAAGCTCAAATTAACTGCTCTGCCATGTCAAACACTTCCATTTCCTCCCCCAAGCTGGTGTAAGCAGCGCTGCTGTCCATGGTGCTGATTCTTCTTCTTCTTCTTCTTCTTCTTCTTTAAACTTGTCACTCATGCAACCTTTGCACAGTCTGCACACTCACAATTAATGGCAGACTTTATAAAAAGGAACAAAAGGGAAAGAAAACCACAGAACAGACACCGCCTTGCATTCCCTTCATGCCATTTGTTATTGTTTTTTCAGGATTTATTTGTTTTTAATGTTTTGAATGGATCTGGAGGGCTACTTGCATGGGCCTCTTATGTCTATTCTCAGTGTCACATCTGACCCAATTATCATAAAATACCAATAACTAGTCCACCAGCTCTTCATTTGCATGCAAATGAAGCCACCAAACGGACCAGGCGATGTGCATTTCAAGGTTAGGAACATCCCACTATACCGCTGATGGTTCCAGGCTTTGCAGCACTCCAAAATTTATGTTGCAGAACAGATTGTTTACCTCAAAATACATCATTCTACTGGTGAATACAACACAAAAAGAATATTTTTTAGCATAGGTGGCTTATATTTTTATATAAATACAGAGATCTAGATAGTATTTATTCAGCATAGTTACAGGATACAAGCTACTTATCTAACTCTAAAACAGTCAAAAGGTCAGTCAATGCCTGAATGAATAAACATATGCATGTTTATCTTCCTTAGATTCTTTAGATTCTTTTGCCTTTAAAACATCTCATGTTCAGGTGTATCTGCCAGCTGCAGCTTTCAAAGGCCCCTTTGTAAGTTATGCCAGATAGAATTTCCTGTTGTGTGTGTTGTGATCTCGCCTGGTTTGCTGTGGGAGAAGATGAAAGGAAGCTGTTTAAGATGAGGAAATATCAAACTTATTCCCAGTTGTAATCAATTCGTACTTCTAACCTAAATGTCTACAAAATACTTTCAATGTACTTGTTAGTAAAATAATGTTCAAAGAGTGATGCAGAATTAATGGCACAGTTGCACATCAGCTGAATCTGTTTGAAGTGAAAACAAAGTTTGCAGAGGCAGGTTATACTTCATACTGCTTGTTGGGACACATCTGTGAAGCTTGCATTTAACATTTTTGATGGAGGATAAAATTTATATGGTTTTAAAAGAATAATCTCCTTTAAGATTTTTATTTTATTTATTTATTTATTTTTTATTTGTCAGAAAAGTGAGAACAGCAGATGAGGATGAGGGTTATATTTTAAAGTCTTACTGTGTGTTTTATTACCAGAGCATTACATGAGTGTGTAGAAAACACCTTCTGGGAGCTGCGTGGCAGCACACAAATAATTAAGAGGTGATACTATAATCTTTTGGTTGCTCCCAGTGAGTAACTGTTTCAACTCCAATAAAAAAAATCACATCTTTGTCATTCCCTCAGGCCCTGGCTTTTCATCTTGCAACACTTTGTCTCTTTTCCCACGCTGTCAAACTCATCTAATTCTTAATCCAGCTGTCACCATTTTTGCTGGCTATTTTTTCAAGCCTGCTAATGCTCCTCCAATGTTTAAACTCCAGCTGCTTTGTTCATGTAACCAAAAAGAAGCATCCATCTATTATCTTATTCTAATAAAGGGCTGCAGGCAGCTGGAGCCTATCCCAGCAATCTATGTGTGTTGACCCTGTGATGGACAGGCGACCTGTCCAGGGTGTACCCCGCCTTTCATCCGTAATCAGCTTTGACTGGCTCCAGCCCCACGTGACTCCGTTCAGGGAATAAGTGGTAGATAATGGATGGGTAGATATTAAATGTTTAATGACAAATACATTTTATATTGATCTCTCCTTATGGGGTAAATGCATTTTCTTACACTAAATTCTTGCCCTAAAGGATTTGCTTTAAAATGGATTTCATAATGTTTATTAGCAAACATTATCAATGCTTTGGATTTAACTCAATCAATGTCAAATTTTAAAATAAATATTTTTATTATGTGTCACCAATAATCCCATGAAACAGGCTTCTATGTACATTATATTAGCTAAAACAGACTCAGTGAATGTTTACTATATTCTATTTAAATAAAAATAGAAGTATGCTCACATTTGTAGTGCAGGTTTGTAAAGCAGAGAGGCATATTTCCAACATGGACAACCATCCACATGTGATGTACGATGATACAGCAAAATGCCTCGCTCTGTGAACTCTACGAGTCTCCAGGAAGAGATTATGGTCTGGAGAAGCAGTACTGCTAATGGTGCGAAGATTTTACAAGCCTCAGTATTGAACGTCCTTTGAAGGAAGGTTTAAAAGCTGTTTCAGTGCACATTTCCTGTTAACTAGCAAGACAGGCTTCAGCTTTTTATGTTGCCCTGCATGATGAGGGCTGGATGGATGTGTTATGCAAGACCTTAAATTCCTGATTTCAGGTAATATCTTGTTTTTTTTTTGTAAATGTTAAGTGATAAGTCTATCACTCTGTGCATTTGATCTAATTTTAGATCTCTGCTGTAGTTAATTAAGTATAATAATGGTCAATCTAACAACCTGCAGAAGTACCAATTTGTGCAAAAGCCCATAAACTCCCCTCTAAGAAGAGCTCCAACACAAAGAAGTCTCCAAGTAAAAATTTTCTCACTTTAAAAAAACTGGATTAAAATTAAATTGAAAACCTTGAAAACTAATTGATAAACAGGTTTATACACAAAACTCAGAGGTTTAAACAGCATATGCTATAAGAGAATTGCATACATGCACTGTTTCTACAATATTACAATAACCTGTAAACCTCCATGCATAACATTTCTCTGCACACAGGCTTTTCTTGTGCCTTTCTCAGCATAACAACAGCAGCTTGGATGTGGGTCAGTGGTTCACTGAGATGCAAACTTACAGTGTGAATGACGCAATGTAGATTCATTTCCAATTCTCAGAGTAGTGAAGATATCGTGTTGCAGGAGATTTCACTGCAGCAGCGTTAGAAATGCTCAGTCATCTAAATTACTCACAAAAGAAACCAACAGTAACATCATGAAGAGAAAATTAGAATAGATCTTGCATTGCTTCATGTGTTCATGGGCTAATCTGTTGCACACTGCTACGGGTGATTGTTTGTTTTGTTCATTTTTCCAGTATTCAACCAGGATAAAATTTTAATTCTGGACTCATCTATCGATTTTTAACCAATATCAATGCCAATTTAGACTTAGATGTCTGCATAAGTTACTCTCAGGTGAAAGTCGGGGTACATCCTGGATGGCTTGCGGGGGCCAAACACAGACAAATTAAACTATTATCTGCACACACTCAATCTTAGGTTATTGATTATTCCTAATTAGCGCTCACACACATGGCTTTTACATGCTGGAGTGCCTGTGATCTGGGAGAACTACAAACTACACACAGGAGGGATCCAAACAAGGAGGCTCTTTCCTGCTTGAATGGAACAACAAATTGAAAAAGAAATAATCCCTATACCCCATTAAATATTTTTTTTTATGTAATTTAAAAAAAAAAAGGGGGGGGGGGGTTAAAAAAAATCTGCTGTTCATGTTAACATTTTAGTGTTTTATTATCATAACAATAAAAAAAAGAGCAGGTATCAGGCTGAAATTTAAGCACACACTTTAATTTGCATATTTTTTTAATTTGCAATATCAGTGTTAAGCAAAACTGGGAGTTGTCTCAAAAGATAAAACTGTCTAATAAAGTTGCTAATAACCATCAAATATTCTCTCTGCGACAAAATGGCTAAGAGGGTGTGTTTTTGTAATGCAACACAAATATGACCAAAGGTTGCCTTGGTCTTAATGGGTTAATGGTTATTACATCCATACAGAGTCATATTTTTAAATGAATAAAGTAACAGTTTTTAGTTTTCACGTAACGCCGTTTCTTCAAGAGTTAAACCCTTAAATGTACGCGTTGTTGTTTTCCGGGTAAATACGTAGATGCCATATTTGAATGGGTCCATGGTTGGTTGGACTCTGGGTTCCAGGAAGCTTGTCCGCCCGGCAGTCGGAGCGGAGGAGGGGGACTCGACAGCGAGAGCTTCAGGCTGTGTGAGCTTTGGTGACGGACACCGAAACACCTCCGACACCGCTTTAGTCAACGCTGCAAAGTCCACACACTTATTGTAAAGGTCGCTTTGTGCCATATCCAGGTGAGTCAAACTTATACAATGTCTGTTTTGTGGGTGAATTTGTGTGAAAACTGCCAACGCTAGGAGTGTTTGCCGTGGCTGTATACAAAGCATTTCTTTGCCGGAGAAAATGCCGGGGCTGCAGCAGCCGGGAGGCCCGCCTCTGTCTTTCAAGTCACCGACTCGCCTCGCTTCCCCCTTTCCTGTTTCTCGCCACCTGAGTCATCCCTTCTCTAAATCCAGCTTATTCGGTTCAAGAAAAATCGTTGGCAGTAAATATCTACAGCTAATGTCGTTTTCGAGTGAGCGCCTTGGGTTTTGACAACCACGGCCGGTACGCGGAAACATGGTTGCTCTGCGGAGTCTCCTACCGACGAACGCCGGGCAGTGGTGCGGTCCGTGCCGTTAGAGGGTTACAGTGCAACCGGGGTTGCTCTGTAGCAGTCAGGGAAGCGTCTGGGACAGAAATACATCCAACAACACCTTTGTTTAGGTAATATATAAAAAGACCCTTTCTAATCTTTGGTTATGTGAAGAAACTTTGTGGCAGACAAAGTTGACATAGTACGGCGTGACGTTTTTAGCTCAGTTGATGTGCTTTTCGCTATTTTCCAGCGGAGAGTCTGTGATGACCAGTTGTTTCACGTCGACATTTTTACTCCCAACCGGTTTCAGCAGGGTTATAATCATTGATAGAGATGGTAAAGAGTTTGGCTTGGGGTATGAGGGTGTCAAACCAACTAAACGTGCTGCATATTGCCCCTGCAGGCTGCATACCAAGCCTGAAGGGTGGATTTGCAGTCGGGGCAGGCTCTGCTAGCCGAGGCTCTGGCACAGCGACTCGTCTGTCCGAGGACATCATGCTAGTCACCGAAGACACATTGCTCAATTTAACCCATGGTAAACAAGTGTTTATTTAGAGACGTAGGCCCACAGAGTCAAACTGGATTTATTTAAGATTTTTAGGCAAATAATTTAGAAGTCATTCACTGGTATAATACAAATCTTAAACAAACCACAAACAAACACATTACTTTGCATGTAGTTTCTAAACTGCATCAAGAGACACAGAGTTAAAAGCAGCTGTGTTTATTCAAGCAGCAGAGTTAAAATTACACACATTCTTAACCTTGGTAGAAGCACTGATAAGGTAATACACTTTAGCCCAAACACAAGCTCATTCAAAATCCTTTGTATCAGAAATAAATGTTATGCACAGACAGTTTTCCTTATTTTAAAGCCTCCAATAACTGATATAGTTAATTTGATGTTAATATTGATGCATCTGTGTGCTAAATGGTGGAACAACTTTGAGTTTATAGTTCATTTAAGGGATTTCTAACCTTGCCTTGGTCATTGTTTGTTTGGTCACAGGATTAATCTGGAGGGGAAATTTATTTCTGTATTTATTTATTTTTTTATGATATTTGGATAATCCTTCTACATTTGGATTTTCAACAGAAAAATAATTTTCTTCTTTTAACCCAAAAGTATCTGCATGTCATTGTTGGTCTTTAAATGTTTTGCTAAATGCTAAAATAAAATGGGTATGTAATATGTGGCATTAGTAGCTATCATCTGGTGTCTCATTTAAGCCTGCAATGGGGATGAAAGCTAACATGAACTGGATTAATTTGGATAGTTATTTATTGATATGAAGCATTGTGGCCTGAAGTGAAAAATAGTATTATATCCGATTAGTCCAATTCAGCTGCATTTGTATTTATTTGTCCTCAGGACACTTTACAGACACATCAACTTGATCCAATAAATAATAAATAGCCTAGCTGAGGGGAAACCAAAAGATTGCATCAAATCTTGACTTTGATTCAGTCTCCCATCCTGAGCATGCATGAGGCGACAGTGGGAAGGAAACTCGTAACAAGAAGTCAAACCTGGCTCAGGGACGGCAGCCATCTTTGTTTTACTTGGAATTGTTAAAGGCAAATGTATGTGTTGTTCTGTTTCATTACATGCATAATATTTTTGCAATATGTTCTGCATAAAACCTGGGAAAGCACAGACTATCTTTTACAATGATCTCGCAGCAAGCTGTCCAACTAGTTTGACTTAACCCCTGATGGATTTAGCGTATCAGATGCAGGGTGTATTGAGCTTTCACTGTGCATGCAGTGACATGGTATGGACATTCTTTCATGAGAAAATGATAACAAGGAAAGCAACTGACTGTTGCCAAAGTAAATGATGCCGAGTTTTAAGATGATTTTAAATTGGTATTTCTGCATCATTATGGGCAGGTTTTAGTTTAACTTCCCATTTTCCCAGATGCTCTGACAGGCAAGACACCAATGTCACAACCTCATAACACAACCATTTACAAAAAAGAAAGAAAGAGAAACATACAAATAAAAAAACTGATATCTTTTCAACACACCTATGTCCAGAAGCTTTAACATTTACCCCTGCTTCAGTCATGATCAGTTTTAATCAATAAAATCAGGTGTAACACAGTAACTACTTACCAAGGCCATCTTAATCATTGCGTCCGCTCAGGAAAACGAGAAATATACTTTAATCACACAAAAATTGGTCCTCCTCATCTAAAGATAATGAGAACTATTAAGAAAAAAATAGCTGTGCATGCCCGCTGTCGGCTTCAGGACCAGTTAAATCTTGCAGTCTGTTATTTTATTTAAGCATGAACGGTTTAGAAATGAGTGCATGAACTGGAAAACACAGTGCATCAAATTATAACATAAAAATAATTTATTATTTATGCTTTTACTCATTAAAATTTATTCTTTCCATCAGTAGCTGAAAATGAGCTTCAGCGCAGACTTGAACTGAAAAGCTTCACTGTTTGTGCTTTGTATTATTGCACAGCAGCACACATGCAACATGAAAACAACACGTACTAGATTTTGACAACATTCAGTACAATATTATAATTAAGGAGAGTGAAAGGTAACAAAAACTTTATGAACACAATTTTTTATTAACATTTTAGGAAAATAAATGGAGGACCCCTGCTTGACTATTTTTTTTTATTCTTTATAAAAAGTTTGATTATTATTGTATCAAACATGTGATTACCAGCTGTTTTATTTGCTGTTCATAAATCTGATGCAGATTAGGCAACTATAGAAGTGCTGCACATTCTTGCCTCACCTACAAGCTAATCTGGGCAGGGACAATTCTGACCAAGCGAGCTTTTATTATTTTAAGTCATGTTGCACCAGTTTGGCTGTAGAACCTGCCAAACCTGGAGGATACATGTCCCTGTTTATCATTGTTGCTATAAAATCCATTCTCTCTCTGGAAAAGGACATGTTGATACACCTCAACACATACTTATGCAAACTCACAACAAAGCTTCTCCTGCATCACTGTCTTCCTCTAGGCTTATCAAATTTTCAATGGTTTGCCAAATCATTGTAAAAGCAAATGGGTAAATAAACACAGCTTGTGTTTATCAGTCATTTTAAAGACATTAAAGCAAAGATATCCATCTTTTAAACAAATGTAATTGTTTAATGCACCAGTGCATGAGGTACTATATAATGACCCATGCCATGTAATAATATTAATAATAATAAAAAATAACTAATTTGGCTCGATCTAGAGAAGCTGATTTTTGGCATTAAGCTGTCGGTATAACCCACCAAAAACCACATTATCCTCCTTATTTCTGTTTCTGATATTCAAGCCCAGTATTTATAGCATGTCTAATAAACTTGTTTGCTTGTGGAGCCACTGTCCTGCAGGATTTTAATGGGTCTCTGCTTTAACACAACCATATTCAACACCGAATAAAATCCAACATCCTGTGAAGTTCTGCACAATGACTCTTCAATTTGAGTCAGGTTTGTCAGAGCAGGGATACACATTGGAAACCTGTAGGACTGTGAGACAGAGTTAACAGAATTAATGACTCTTTCATTGTGGGGGGTACAAACGGGTGTGTTATCTTAAGCCTCGGGACCCACTGCCCCTGGATGTCTTGGATATATTCAGACTCACCTGATTTAGATTAATAAACATCCTTATCGAATCCTTTCCAAGCCTGTTAATGAGTCATTCATTTAATCCAGGTGTATTTAAATTAGGGTTACTTTTAAAACATGCAGGACAGGGGGTCCTGGGGACCTGGATAGAGAAACACTGGTTTGGACCAAAATGCAAACACAGGGGTATACATGCAATAATTGACAAATAGTGAAGTGTTTAGTGTCAGATAGAAGGTGAGACATATCATGAGAGATGTTATCATTTTAAAATGAACAAGATGTTTGATAAATAAACATTTTAAAAAGATTAAATATAAAAAAACATCCATTAGATATTCTTATAAAGAAATGGCTCAAGAAAGTCTCCTTTTTAAGAAGAAATGTCAATTTTGACATTCTTTTACATATGTTTTAGGTCAAAGTTAATAAATAGTATTCCAGCTGAGTCTGAGCCATTACATTGGGTCTTAAATAGTTTCTGCAATTTGACTGACCTGTCCCAATTTCTCTCTTTCTTCCTTTCAGATTAAAAAATGTGATTCTTCTGGGAGGCAGCTGCACCCCAATGCCCGAGGAACCCTCCATACTTATGCACTAGAATGTACTTGATGAATGTACCTCCTGTTGCAGCGACGCAAACAGAATGGCGAAGATGTGGCACACCTGGAGGCTTTAGCCTTCCAGTTTGCTTCAATGACTCTGACACAGAGTTGTCCACCAGAGGCACACCTATCTCTGACAAAGTCCAGATGATCATAGAGAGTCTTCGAAACACTCAGTCCTCACTCGAGATGGGCGATGAGATTGAGGGAAATGTGTTCTCGGGACAGGAAGGCCATAGCCAAGTCTGCAAGGCTGTCGTGGGTTCATATGTGGGAGCTAAATGCAAAACAAAAAGTCCCAGCGATAACCCACAGTCCCATGTTTCTTCCATGGACAACCATGATAGCAGTGACTCGGACAGTGACGATTCTGTGGACAGAGGGATTGAGGAAGCAATACTGGAGTACCTGAAAGAAAAAGACGACCACAAACGCAAGGCTGAACCTTGCCCCGCTTTCCTTCACTCATCCAAAATTCCAAGAAAAAATCCCTCCATTCTTGAGGTTTCCAAGAAAAACTCAGAGAGCCAGACATCCATTACTTCGACCAGTCAGCTCCTAAGAAATGTCAAAACAGAGACCCCAACAGTAACAGCTACCATACCCCTAAAAAAGTACATCAAAAACAAGGCATCCCTTGATGAAACCTTTGATTTTAAAAAAAATTCAATGAAAAGTTTAATCAGTTCAAAAGAGCAGATAACAAGCCCCTCAAAATCAGTCAGTCCTGTCACTATTATGGTGGAAGAAGACTCAAATGATTCCAGCAGTGACGACGGCATCGAGGAGGCCATTCAAAGATACCAGTTAGAAAAGAAAGAGCAGCAAAACAAAAGTGTGACTTTCAATCCACATGCATTCCAGGAGGAATCTGACTCCACCAGTGATGATGGGATTGAAGAAGCTATCCGTTCCTACCAACTTGAGCAACTGAAGGAGAAGAGTGTTCTCCCACCACTCCTGCAGAAGGAAAAACCCTTCAGCAAGCCATTTGTGCACGCAATAGGAAGTGCAAGCATGGAAAAAACAAAGAAATACAAGCTGAAAATTAAAAAGGGCAGACTCGACAAAAGGATTGCACCTTTTCAACACCGTCCTTCATCTATTTTAACACCCAAGACATTTTCAGATGACACAAAAGATAAAGGGAATGGGGTACTTTCTTTGAATGAAGGAAGTTTCAATGAGCAACCAGCCCCCGCCCCTTCCAAGGTCAAAACAACTGCAGAACTGATGTGTGCTGAAGCAATCCTGGACATTTCCAAAACTGTGATGCCCGATGCCTTCCATCACAACATTGGCCTTAACCCTTGTACCCCCACTAATTCTTCTTTGCACTCCTCTGTTCCTGACAAATCCCCATATGAAGAAAGCAATGGCAGCTCCATCGACAGCGAGGATGGGATTGAGCAAGAAATCAGGAAATTTCTTGAGCAAAAAGCCCAGATGCACCAACAGCCATCGAGCTCTTTAGAGCCTTGTGATAAAAATGAATCAGATCAAGTGAAAGTAAAAGAATTTTCAATCCAAAAGAAGCATCGATTGTCTTTAACACAGAGAAGGAAAAACAGGGAGAAAAGTTTTAGTGTCTCCAACATGTTGGGAACAGGCGACAAAGGTAAAGAAACATCCCCAATGCCTTTACTTGAATCTACAAAGGATTCTAACCCCTTGACATTTACCCAGAGAAATCAAACGTACCCCATCACAGAATTACACAAGACAGACCAAAGTGGAGACAAAAGCAGCTCACTTGACAGTGACGAGGATCTTGACACTGCTATAAAAGACCTGCTCAAAACCAAAAAGAAGACAAAAAAAAAGATCAGAGACTTAAAACGGAAATCCAGGAAGTGCATCAAAGATGAAGAACCAGTGTTGGGAGGCCCGTCACTCATCAAAAAGTGCAAACCTGAGCTTACTTCCAAATGCAGCGCTTTGAAAATAGTACACAAGAAGAAGGATGACGTTAAAGAGAAGTCTGGATTGAGTAGAAAGAGTGTTTTGCAACAAAAGCAAGCGGATAAGAATAAGGAGCATTACATGCATGAAGGTGGAATGGAGACTCTGAAAGGGGCCGACGGTGGTGATGGCCTGCATCTCACTGAAGGTCTTCCTCTGATGAAGGATGACAGCAGTTCTGTAGATAGTGATGATAGCATTGAGCAAGAGATCAGAAGGTTTTTGGCTGAGAAGGCCAAAGTTTCCACTGCAGAAAAAACAAAAGACGGTGGTGAGTCCCGAAATGGAACTGCCATGCTCCCAGATGCTGACATTAAACAGGAAACTCAGCTGGCTGAGATTCCCATAAAAATTCCCAGTCCTCTTTCTGGATCTCCTGTTTGCCCAGTTCAGGATAAAACCCCACTGAGACCACCAGACATCTGTCCTAACAGTGCACAGTCCTGTGTGTCCTCAGTCCAGTCCTGCAGCCCCAGTCTTTTGGAACCAGCAGATGGGGCTGGGGCAGCTCGGAAAGAGCAAAATCTTCTGAACATTGGGAGAGAGGAGGTCCGGGATGCCACCCATCAGATAGAGAGAGATCGACCAGTTTTGACACCCAACATTGCTCATTCTCGTGCAGAGTCAATCAAGTGGCGCCAGAGTCTGGGCCTACCCATTTCTGACAACAGGACTCCCCGTCGGACTCCGTTTCAGATTACCTCTTCAGCAAACAGAGAGGATCATCCAACAGCTCTGCCAAATAAAGGTTTCAAATCACAGATGCCAGCCAGTGCTTGGTTCTCCTCAAGGTCCAACAAAACACTGTTTTCCTGCTCTTCAGGGACCGCTGTGAATACGACAGTCAGACCCCCTGTTCTGAAATTTTTTTCGGCTGCCAGGCAGCACTCAGTGGTGTCCTTTCCTCAGAGCCTTACACCTGCCCATAGATCCCAGTTCTCCCTACAGGAGGAGAGAGCAAGCATGGTGCACATGCCCAAGGACAAGAGTGTGTTTGTTGAACTTGAATCCAATAGGACCAACCATGTTCAGGTTCAAAGCAGGGAAAGAAGAGAGGGAAAGGAGAGGGTGGACCTGCTAACAGAGACAAGTGAAGGCGAGAGCATGAAGATAGATAGTAAAGAAGTGCATCAAGACAGGAAGGAAGAAGAATTTATAGATGAGTCAGATTGTGAATCAGGCAGCAAGAGAGATCCAGAAAACAAGCAGGGCATTTCCACATTGTAAGTATTTGCTTTGATCATTACTCTTCCACAGAATCATTTTTTCTGTTTCTTAAGCACATTCATGTACAGAATCCAAAGGAATATTTGTTAATATTATACAACAAAAAAAAAGGTTTTTCATAAAATGTCTTGGTACAGTTGTACAGAATTGAATCAAAGTGGCACCATCTTGAAATTTGTGTTTTGTTTTTTTTTTAATTTTCTGCTCCTGAATTCATATAAGTTACCCTTTGAAAATTAAATACAGTTTTCATGCAAAGGATGAGTGGTTGCCACCTAGAACATACAGGGGACTTTGTATTTAAAGATTTCTATTTTTTTCTGTTTTTGATTAAAGATTATTAAGAAAATTAACTTCATTATGAAAAAATAAAGACTTCAGTTTGAGCAGAAGTGCTCAAATTTTGAATGATTCCTTTTTATTGTATTAATGGGAAATGTAGTGGAGTGAGAAATGGATTCACACCACAAGACATTTATTGAACTTTTTCATGTGCAATTACTACAAAAAGGTGCATTAATAGATTCTCACTTAGTATAAACTGTTCTAACATTTATTTAGTGTACAATAAAACTAAATTACAGAGCTGGGTTCACTCTACTTAAGAAGCAAAAATAACTTGGAGGATATGTTTGTGTAAAAAAAAAACCTTATTTGATCCAAACAAATCGGTTTGTCAATTTTTAACTGCCTGTTTATTTTTTATTGCTTTAACAGGAACACATTTCAGGAGCTTTTGTTGTACACCTTTTTGATTTTCAATTAGAAAATCCACTTTTTGCACTCAGATTGAAAAAAAATAATGACTCAGCAGATTAGAAGATACTGATAGCAATGTTTGGTAGTAAAATTCCCAAAAGTAAGAGTAAATACATTTTATACTATTAAACATCTATGATATACACATACTTGAAAACAAACAAACTACATGCATTTAGATGATGGCTATGAAAAAAACCCATAAATCTTCTAGTCACTGATTTGTGCTGAGGCCGATTCTTTATTCTGTTTGGGTGGATGTCTGTAATGAGATGGTTTAGTGCTATCTTCAAACTCCAGTCCTACACCTGCACGGAAGCAGCATCAGAAACAATGTGTCTGTACTTCACTCTCTTCCCACACGTGCAACAAAACCTTTCAAATCTTTAACATACACAGTGAAACCAGCTATTGAGCATGTTTTAAACACTGTATTCTTTTCAGATCATGATATATCAAGACGTGTGGATATTGTAACAATCCGATATTATTTGCTCTGGTATCTTTTCCATTCACAGATGGACATTTTTTCCAGCTCAGTTATTGATGAAAGCCACTGTAGTCGTCTCAGACTTGTAACATCTGTGACAAATTGTTTAGGATTCCACAGAATCTCATTATTAACCTTTCTGTCTTTCTGAACGTGACGTTTAGTGTTTTTCCTTGTCATGTCAGTTTTTTTTTTTTCTTATGTGGAAAAAAATATTTATTTTTGTCTATGAAAGAAATCATAACTGAACGTGCTGTGCATTGCCAGGGTTTTGTAAATATTTTGTAAGAGGTGGTTTTTTTTCTTTAATTCTTTCAGACAAAAAAATTGCTGTGTCTTTTACGTGTGTAATAAAGAGTGGAATCTGAGCACCAGTGGGTTTTCTCATTGATAAGGCTTTTTAATATTTTAACTGTGCCTAATGATATTTTAAGGGCCAGGTTAATTCACTAATAAGTGGATTAAAGAAGGATTTACAAACATGGAGAGTTGTCTGATGCATATCCTGCTTTGCCTCACCTAGGTCTTTGTCCAGAGCAATTGATCCTGGCATCACTTTCAGTCCGTGCATAGCTCTTACAACAGAAGAGAGGAGCAAGATGTTTAACAGAAGGTACCTGGTTAAAAAGTACAAAAAGGTAGTTATCTAAGTGCAAGGAAGTTTTCACAATGTTTACTCTCCAAAACCAGAAATGGAAAGATGTATTGTTTGGCTGTGTTTGCAGGGGAATACTTCTTTCATTAGCGTTTCTGAGCAGAACAGGTCCGTGCAACAGATCAGAAGAAAGCTTCAGTTTCTTCCAGGGAACAGGTTTATAAATGGACCCACATGAATTTGTCCCTGCTGTGAACAGTTCAGTCTGATGAAGGCTTTGTTTTCCTCTTTTGCAGGACATAAGAGCCACACAACAAGAACAACATAAAGTTTCTTTTTCAACTATCATTGTTAATAAATTACATTTTGACTTTGGGTGCTATATTATTATGCACTTCCCTGAGTTCTTGTTCATTTTAACTGATGAGTTTTAAGGTAACAAGATAAGTGTTTTTTTTTCTCTTTGATGATAGAAATTTTCTTTAATTCTAAACAAATATAATAATTAAATGTTAAAGTTTAGGCAACTGTTGAACTTAGATAGTTAAGGGGTTTAGGTTATTGTTCTTAATCCCATGTTTTGCCAGGGTATTTTGCCTTTTATGCAGACAATTTTTTTTCTTTATTGTCTAAAAAATTCATTTAATACCGTTGGTATATATGTCTGTTTTGTTTTTTTTACTTTTAGATGGGATACGTTCTTGTTAATATTATGCTTCGTTGTGCTTCAATACAGTTCTGTGTGTCAAAAAAGTGGCTTTATTGTCATATGTTATAACATTTAATAGACAGTGTAATAGTTACGACACTGTGTTTACTTTACGACACGCCAAAAACTACCTCGCGCAGTCGCATTTTGCTGACCTTCCGCTTCGAAGAAGCATGGCTTCTTGGGCTCTTACAAAAGGTATGTTTTGTGCTTAGCCTAAAGTGACAATGATTTCGTTGGTGGGGTATTTTAATTTTAGAAACCTTTGTCGCATTTAAGGTGTCTTTCTTAAAGTCACTACCTGAAAGCTATATTAGCTGCATTGCTAATGCTAGGTCAATGGTAATGGTTAGCCCCGTTTGTTTTTCCGTAACGGATGTTTTTTTTTATGTATATATATATATATAACTTTTTGTGTTGTCTGTAGGTCTGTCGGGATTACGACACTTACGGAGTGTCAAAATTAAATATTGTGGTGGACATAATTTTGCCACTGCAGCGTCTATCAAATCAGTTCAACCCCAAACTGATGATGTTACAGGTGAGCTGGAAATATCTGAAACGCTTCTGGTTTTTGCTCAATGCACATTTTTCTGCAGAATCTCAGTGAAGTGTTTCACTCTCCATACAGAGAAAATCTTAAACCAGCCTCTTCAGATACCGGATTTTTTCCGTGTGGCGGAGCTGTTCTCTTTGAAGGACCTATTTGACGCCAGAGTGCATCTTGGTCACAAAAAAAGCTGCAGACACAGGTTGGTTTGAATGCTTTTTTCCCATGTTGAAATAGTTATTGCTGGCATTTTCTTTACCCTTTCTTATAAATAACAAAACATTTGTTTTATTTTTTGTGATGTTCTGCAGCTGTTTTATTAATGTTTTACTACATAACTCGTTTGAAAATAAAAGTATTATCCCATGGTCATTTGAAGGATCGGGTATAAACCAATATTTATGTGCTTTGGTTTTCTTGAGTGCTGTTTGTTATTCCATACAAAAAACATTTCTAATCTAATATCGCTTCAGATTTTTTTCTGGCTCTTACAACTGGTCCACTTAACCAGATAAATTGTACAGATGATGCACTCCGACTGCTGTTTACCTGTAACAGAAACTAAATAAAACCTGGATGTAGAGCAGGATTGATTTTTGACTTAAGATCTATTCTGTTAACAGCATTAACTGAGGCAGACAAGATTGTAGTGAGTTATGGGTTTTGGAAATGCCAATTGTTTTTGTGTTTCTGCACATTTAATGTAATAAATACTTTGAATTGTAAATTGCTGTATATGGGATCTGCTCCCTATCTCAAATATGCTATAACATTCTGCATTTCTGTTATTTTTATTCCTTTACTGACTGTTTCCAGTACAATCACAAACAAGACACAAATTATGCTGTTACACATGTAAAAATGGAAGAATTAACCACATGCACAGGTTTGGAAACCCCTGAAAAGTAGCTTTAAATGAATATGCCCCAAGTATCATTTGGGAAGCAAAACCCTTTGCTTGACATCATTTAATGCATTTTCAGCTTCATCATTGTGTTTTGTTTCTAAGCAGGTTTAATATGTAAAATCAGATGAAAAGGGTGTGTGATCCTCTAAAGCCAGGATGATTGTCTGTAGATTGACTGACTATAAATAATCCTAGAACTAAAACCTGCTACACCATTAAAGGACTCTTCTGCTTAGGCATTATTTATGATTATTTTGAGATCCTTTTTATTTATTAAAAGTAAGTCATTTTTTGTTCCAGGCTGATGGAGCCTTATCTCTACGGCTGCCGTTTGGACCAAGATATAATTGATTTGGACCAGACCATGGAGCACCTTCAGCTGGCGCTGAACTTCACTGCCCACATAGCGTATCGCGGTGGCATCATACTCTTTGTGAGCCGCTGCCGTCAGTTTTCCCACCTGATTGAGAGCACTGCTAAGGACTGTGGGGAGTATTCCCATACACGATACTGGCAGGGTGGCCTCCTTACCAACGCCAACATCCAGTATGGTGCAGGAGTCCGCTTACCTGACCTTATCATCTTCCTGTCAACTCTCAACAATGTTTTTCAGCAGCATGTGGGTGTCAGGGATGCGGCCAAGATGAACATTCCTACAGTGGGTGTGGTAGACTCAAACTGCAACCCCAGCCTGGTGACATACCCCGTCCCGGGGAATGATGACACCCCGGTTGCCATGGATTTTTACTGCCGTTTATTTAAGATGACCATCACCCGCGCCAAAGACAAAAGGCGACAGATGGAACTCCTTCATGGCCTGTCATCACCTTCCTCATCATGATGGACTGTATTCTTCTCATTAGGACACTTAAAAAGCCAAGACTGCTTTACCCCATCCTGCATTAGTGGTCACCTTGTACTAAATTTTCAGACATGTTGCAGCATATTTTGAACATACTACACTTAAAAAAAAGTATATTCTTAAATATTTGATAAGATAGGGTTTGTTGCTCCTTCAGCATTTCCTGAAATAAAGCTTTTCACATTTAGAACAGACCTGAATTCACATTAGTTTAAGATTTTCCATAATTTTCAATCCATGCAGGAATGCGCCTTTGTTATTGGAAGTATGGTATACACATAGAGCTGCTTATATCTAATCATTTGACAGTCCATTAAATCAGTTTCTACACTGATTTGGGATGGACTACAAAAAATGTTCTTTATTAATATTTGATTTGAATCCAAAATATTTTTAATGTTTATTTCAGATAGCTGTTAACCTTCTGCCTTCACGTTCAGACCATTTATTCAACCAAATGAGACCATTTACTTTTGTAATGAGGTTGGGCAAAATGTGTTTAGGAAATGCTGCAACTGTTGTTTTTGTCTGGTATAACCCATGCAAATTTATCTGCCAGGAAACTGTGTAGCCCAGAACTCAGTGGAACTAAAATAAATGTTTTTAATAAGAAGTTTGGCTTGTTGTCATTTTTTGTAAATGCTGACTTTCTGACTTCCTTGCAAATAAACAGTTGTTTTTGGAAAGACTTAAATATATTGTGTTGTATCATAACTTCTTACTAACATTTAAAAAAAAAGTTTAATATATATATATATATATATATAATGTAGATACAAAAAAATTTTATTACCTTGCAAACACTTTAAAAGCTTTTTTGTAGTGACAGAACATGCATCACATGATTATGACACCGCTGTGATGGATTATGTGACTGCTTCGCGAAGCAAAGGAGGTTTGATTGCTCCCAGCTCCCGTAGCTGCGGCACTTGCGAGCCTCAGTCGATGTAGGCTATATGGAAGCAGCGTAAGTTAAAGTAACGTTATACATAGTTTATTTTGACCTAACTTGCTGTGTTTTATTCTGTGTAACAAATTAACCACGTTTGTTGAGATAAAATGCAAAAACTGTTTAGTAAATCTTAAAAACTATGTACTTCGGCAACGTATTTATTTATTTTCACTACGGAGTTTTTTTTTTTTTTTTTTTACCAATAATGTCTCGTATCGAGAATTTTTAATAATTTTAATTATGTGTCTTTTTTGGTAGGATATGATCTCAGCAACAAGTTGTTAATGAAACTGCGGTGTGAAGCTTGCAGCCATCTTCACAGCTCTGCAGAAGTCACCTTTCCCCTCACTGACACATGATCCTATTGCTATAGGCTATTTATAGTAAGTTAACAGATTCCTTTGTGAGTTCGTTGCATAATGACAAATATACAAACGAGCGAAAATTAAAGGTCTTCAATAAATCAAATTGTTCCCTCACAACACAAAGTTTGTCAATTAAAAATTAAAAACAGCATTTAAGCCAGTAATGATATTGTGATGTAAATGCCAAACTGGTGTGTTATGTTGTACCGGCGGTGCAAAGACAAGCAAAGTGTTTGTGTGTAATAATCACAGTTCAGTCTAGTAAAAGGGTGTAGTATGCAGCATAGCATGAATGACAGAAGTGTGTGTGAAGATAGGTTGCCTGTTCCTGCTTTGCTTTGTACCGTTTTGATGACACTTTTATGGCCTCTAAAAGAACACCTCTATGAAAGACTGAGCTTTGTCATACAATAGATGCTCATCCTGTCCCTTCAGTCCAGTATCCAAATAATATGTTAGTTGTGATTTATGTCATTTCCCAGGTTTAATAGTATCTAATTTAGACTAAGACCCATTTTCAGAAAAATAGATGAAAATCTGTTCAGTTTTTGATGCTATTAACACAAACAAACAAACATAGATTAAAAAAAATTAATAACCTCCTTGGCAGAAGTAATAAAAAATGGTTTTCAAATTCCTCCTGGTCAGACCTTCTGGTAGGCCTGATCGGACCTTCTGGTAGGCCTGATCGGACCCTCTGGTAGGCCGTATGAATTGCATGATAAAGTTTGTAATGGCATTTACAAGTTCTTATGAATTCACCAAATTTCCTGTTGCAAATTTATTTTTTTCATTTCCATCCTTCTGCTCATGTTCTCCAGATGTTCCAGATGTCCGGTCTGGTGGCATGCAAACATATTTGTGATTGTGTAGTATTTTAGTGTAACCTCTGAAAGCATGATCTAAAGCTTTAATCATTCTGTTTCACACAGGAAAATGTGCAGTAAGACGTTTGGATTTACCCTCATGAGAGCAAAGGCAGCTGATTTCACATGATTGGTAACTTATTTTGTGAAATTGTGACTGTAACAAAACTATAAATTTACATTCAGTGTGCGTTGCCCCTTGAGATGCAGCTCAGGCCCCTGATGCCTCTGTTGCGCATTAAGAGGGCGAACAGTAATGGGCTCACGATTGCTTGATTTCCACCATTCAGTGGGCTTTGAGTATGGAACCGAGCCAGACACTTTCTCTAGATTTATCTCAAATTAAATTTGCAATTAGATCTTAGATCTTTAGATCTCATTTAGCAGACACCTTTCTCCAAAGCAACTAACATCTGACTCTCAACTCTTCTACCATTGACTAAAGCCTCTGTTTTTTGACAAAGAGTTTGAGGGGATTTGAATCACCAGTTAAAAACTAATGAAAGTCTTGTTTATGATGTAGGCAACCCCAGGTCGTACTGTCGGTGGTCTAAATAAACAGGCAATAATGCAGCTCCTTAAGAGTTAAAAATGCAACAATACTAAACTGTTAATAGGGTTGTTTCTCCTCACTTGAGCTGGAATATCTTGTTTAGTTTTGGGGACAGGTCATCTGAAGACGTCTGACGTTAGAATCAATCTAACGGACATCTGATGTCCAAACGCTTGCTAATTCATGACAGGTATTATTTTAATTTACTGTACAGAGCGATAAAATGTTTTTTTAAATGATTCATTTTTGTTTTTAACTTTCATAGTTTTATTTTTAGTTGTTTTTTGTTTGTTTGTTTGTTTTTACAGCTTCCAGACTTAGATCTTCTCCTTTCTGGTGCATGTCGGGTCGCGCTGTGGGCCTCAACCCTCCATGTCCTTGTCATCCTCTTCCTCTTGGCTGTCCACCATTGCTGGCTACACCTTGGCTCTTACTTTTTACATGCACTTCTATTTTATTGTTATTTAATTTGTGGGTTTTTTCATGATTTTTTCCTTGTTTTTATCTTATTTTGATCATTTTATCAATATCTTTAATACTTGTTATGTTTTTTCCAGTTTTGTTTACAGTACATAACATGGCAATATACTGTTATATAAATAAAAATGATGACCATGAAACTTATTCTGACTCTATTATTATAATGGGCAATAGAGACAAAATTAGCTGAGAGTAAATATAAATATAACACGTTTCATCTTGACACCTTTCATTAATGGTCACATTGATGACTGTTAAAGCCTTATGGAAGGTTTTGGAAGATGGTGTTATCCAAAGCGGCTATTTGGAGACGCCAAATGAATACTTTTAAAGTGTCTGAAAATACTGGAACGCACTCATAGAATAGTCAGTTTGGCCTCTTTTGACCCCAAATTTGACCTGGTTATTCCAACTTTTAATTTAGCTTTTAATTTTCTTTCCTGTTTTCTTATTTATGAAAAGTCTTTATTATTAATTTATTTGAGTCAATTTGACTCCTCAATCTACAAACTAAGATGAATATTCTTGCTGTGTTATTAAACAAGCTCTGAACTGACATAAAAACAGATTTTGGTTTAGGCCTTGTAGCTAGGAGGCTACTTAGCTTGTTTATTTAGGAAAAGAAAAAGGGATGGGCAGGAAGTTGCCCCGATTTTGTGTCGGCAGACAGTAAAAGCACCTCTCAGCTGGTGTGTGCCTTTAGAAGCGCAGCGGTGAGTCGCCGGGAAGGGAGGCTGTGCTCGCATCGCTGCACAGAGACATCTCTTTTCTGTTTTGACGGATGAAGGAAGAAGCCGGATTCACTGGAAGAAATCTTTTGATTCCTTTTTGCTTTTCTGGCCCGTATGGAGCTGAAACTGCTCAGTTTCAAGGACGCGCGATTCTTTCTTTATCCGGCGAATGATTCTTTTAAAAAGAACTAGATACGCGACACCTTCTGTCGTGTTGGATGAAAATAAAACCCAATAATAGAAGTGAGGAAGAAAAAGAAACATGGGACGTGCAGCCAGTGATGATTAACTGATTTGCAGGCTTCTGGAAGGATGTGATGTGACAGGCATCTCCGGTTTCTTGCTCCGACGCCTCTTCCTCACAGTCGCTCATGATGCCCAGAGCTTTGCGGAGGCTGGTCCATTTGATGCTGTTCTGCCCTCTATCCAAAGGATTGCAGGTATGTGGAGCACAATTCCAGGCTGTTTTATTTGCTTCCAACCATCCACAATACAATTAACAAGCGCACGTGCGGATTTATCAGCTTCTGTGGGAGTCCTGTCGCGCGAGTCGCGAATAAAGCGAGCAAGATGCTGCAGAATCAAACGCCCCGACTTTCATCTGACCAGCTTATTTTTTGGGATGTCGGCCTTAATGAAGGATGTGGTGCAAAAAATGAAAAGATATAAATGATATTATGAAATATTATAATACTACACTGATTATGATTGACGCCATTAGACGTTATAATGAACTGCAAATGTTTAGACAGTTGTTTTAAACATAGTGAAGGCTATTTATGTTGGTAAAACCAAATCCAAATAGAAGAAATTATTCAGCACATGGGAAGATTGTTGTTGCATAAACTCTGCTTCTTGTCCAAATCTTTCCTTTTGAGAGTTAGACATCAGGCCATATGGCTCCTGGAACACACAGCTTGCCAAAGTTGCCCTCTTTGTGACCTTTCAGCCATGTCTGCCCTAAAAACACATGATTTGAACCAACAGTATAAAACCCAGATGTGTTTTATATTAGATTTTATTAGCTGGATCTCTGGATCCGTTTCTTGATGTTTTTTTGTTTGTTTGTTTGTTTGTTTGTGGTGTTTCAGGAGCTTACCAGAAACATGTTGACAGCTGGTAAATTCCTGTCAAAGACTTTTTTTTCATCTAATCTAACTTTAGAATCATTAAACCAACAAAAAGTGTTCAGATTTAGTTTCACGCGTGTTCATAATGTTCTGGGAATTTCTTCCGCTGATGTTTATTCTCTGCTCCGCTTTTCTTGAACCTTCTTTTACAATCAGTCCTATCCTCCTCTGACTCCCATCAACTCTTTTTCTTCCCACCTTCCACAGAGTCGCCTCCCTGCCATTAAGGTGAAGTACCTGCTCCTGGCTTGGCTGGGCATCCTCATCGTCAGCTGGATCGTCTACATGCAGTATGCCTCCTATGCTGAACTCTGCCGCGGGCATGTCTGCCACATGGTCATTGTAAGTAGCAACACCTAATAAAACGTGCACTGCGGGCATGAATGGCACAGTTAGGGCTAAAACCCTGATAATAGGCTTTTTTTTTTGCCATGTGATTGCAGGGCTGGTCTCTGTAGTTCCGTAAGACAGCAGAAGAATGTGCGAATAGGGGAATGTGACAACAATAAAGTCAAGTAGAGGAAGATAACTGTAGAGAGCAACTGTATTTATGAAAGGAGTGAGATATTTCAGGGCTGGTTGGCCTCTCGTGTCATCCAGCATATGGTCTTTTGTGTTTTGGGAGAGAAGTAGCCTATAGCTCAGCTGCTCTCTT
>JBAMIG010000020.1:5089690-5108076 GCA_037177335.1 Kiunga ballochi
GTCAAATAAAGTTTTTAGATTTCAAAAGTGAGATGTCTCTGCCCAGTTACTCTCAATTCAGGCATTAAGGGGTTAAACCAGCTGCACGGGAATCAGAGAGAAGCGTGTAGAAATGAATGTTGTCATGGAGTACTGACCTGCAGAATAAGGATCTTGTTTCATTTAGAGTTAAAAAATAAAGGAGAGGATATTTTCATCTTGCATTACAGCCATATCAATCTTTTTGGTTAAAGCAGTGATATGAGATGCTCTTGCTTTGTTTGATGATCGATGCATGGTTTGAATATAAGCAGAAGATCTCCAGGACAAAAGCTGTGTTTTGCCAGATGGAAGGCCATTTTTGGAATAATATTGTTGCATGAATTGACTTTTTTCTCTTGTTCACGTCAACAGAATTGCAGCACCTGCCTTCTGTAAGCAAGGTTATCTGTACAATCTGCAAGCAGCAGAACGACTAAGACTCTTCTAATATTCTGAGTCATTCTAACAGCTGAAATGCACATATCCTTGATTTACTGTTCTCTTTTTGTTTTAGTGAGTCATCTAACGCTGCTGTTCTTCATGCTTTCTTTCTCTCTTGGATCAGTTTCCCATGGGAAGACGAGCAGCCTGTGATATCTACTGGCATGGTGTTTCCTTCCATGATAATGAAAATATCATCTCAGGGCAGGTCAACAAATTCCCAGGTATTATACAGTATCTACACTGTATCTGTGAACTCAGAAGGCTTGAGTTACAGATTTCTGTCATAAGAAATGAACCCCATCCTACCTCTCATTCATTATTTATCCTGCTGGGTTTTGTGAGGACACACATCGGTCTGTCATTTATACGTAAATCTGCTCAGGGAGCATAGTTGGGTTTATGTGCATTTAATGTCCATCTATAACCCAAAATACTACCTTTAATAGAACAAGTTCAAGCTTTACTGAAACATTTATAATCAATTCAATTATAGTTTTATTAAATCTTTATACATGTAAGAAGTATCCCTCCCTGCTGTCTTTTGGTCTGACATGTTTAAATTCCTTCTTTAAGATGAGTTAACAGTTAGAATCTGCATTTTGCCTTGCAGGGATGGTTGAAATGCTGAGGAAAGTCAACCTAAGCAGAGCAGTAAGGACTATGCAGGAACTCTTCCCAGAAGAGTACGACTTCTATCCCCGTTCCTGGATTCTGCCTGAAGAGTACCAGCAGTTTTCCACTCAGGTAAAGTTGCTCATAATAATAAAAGCATTTTGATACTGGACATGAGTGCAGTGCAGCCTGATTGCTTTAAAGACAATCAGTACATGAGACAGTTAATACATTCCCACTATAGCTAAGTCTGAATCCCAGTTTCACCAACATACATGCAAGAGCAAACTGGAGTACGTTGCAGAAAGTACTGGGTACAGTCTTTCAAAACTGAATTTGTTGTACGTCACATGTAAAGATGATTATAAAAGAGTTAAAGGTATGTTTCTGTAAAGCTTAATATATTTTATTTACACAGAAAGTAGGTTTTAAAACAATTTAGCAGAATTCTTTTTGACACACAAGATGGTGCAAAAATCTGCCCTTTAAAAAATGCAAAACCAGCAGTGAACTGGGAATAATTTTTATGCTCGGAAGAAAATAGGTTGAAACCAACACAAGTTACTAGGAAGTACTGTAGTTTTTTTTTTGCTTCCCAGCATAGTGATCTTAATCAGGGATCTAATTAAATAAGTAGCTTATTGATGCTTAAGAGTTCTTTAATAGAATTAATACTTCATGTATTTCCCACCAGGGGGCGTCATAACATTAACATTGTCTTTCCAATTCTCTTATATGCTTTTAAAACTGTTTCCACCAAACAGTTTTATTATTAGACGAATGAAGGTTTATTAAGTCAGTAAAACTAGATTTTAGGTTCAGGTGTTTTATATTTTTGCTCTTAGATAATAAATGCTCTTTTCACACAACAGTTAACAGCCTTCAGGGCTTCTTCTGATCATGCTGCTTTAGTTTCATGTTAATGGAGGTAATTCTGATTGCAAAGAATCTCGTATAAACCTTTGCAGACATCGTGTTAAATGTCTTCCCTTTCTTCTTGCAGATTCGTGTGGTGAAGGAGAACGATGCCATCGTGAACCCCACCTTCATTGTCAAGCCAGATGGGGGCTCTCAGGGGGATGGTATTTACCTCATCCGTGACCCCAGTGATGTAAAGCTCATGGTGGGTTCACAGGCCAAACAGGCTGTAGTCCAGGAGTACATCCCAAAGCCGTTACTCATCGACAAGCTCAAGTTTGATATCCGCCTCTATGTATTGATAAAGTCCCTCGAGCCATTGGAGATCTACATTGCCAAAGAAGGCCTGACACGTTTTTGCACCGAGCCCTACCAGGTGCCACTGTTTGTACCCATAGATTTACTTTGCAGGTGATTATTTGCTCTGATGATTAAAGCCAAACTTGTTGTCATTTTGCAGGAGCCAAGCCAGAAAAACCTAAGCAGCGTCTTCATGCACCTGACTAACTACTCCCTCAACGTCCACAGTGGCAACTTTGTGCACTCTGACAGCCAGAACACAGGCAGCAAGCGCACGCTCTCCAGCGTGCTCTACAGGTTGGCAGCTAAAGGCGTAGACATCAAGAGGGTGTGGTCGGACATCATCGCCCTTGTTATTAAGACTGTCATCGCTGTGGTGCCCGAACTTAGAGTCTACTACCAAGCAGACATACCGCCTGGCAAACCAGGACCTACATGCTTCCAGGTAGGGCTAAACAAAACATTGCTGCTCCTGTTTAATCATTAGGTTTGTATTCATAGCAGCTGAACTATTGCTATCATATAAAGGGTAAATGTTCAAAATAGGCATTCGTTTAGTTTTAGTCTTTGTTCACTTGATCATAGTAATTTAAACAAACTCATCTGTTTATCAAGTTGAGGTCCCTCATCTGTAATACCGTGTGAAAAACAGCTGGATAAAACAAACTGGAATGTCATTTTTCCCTCATTGCAGCTTTTTAAGAGGTGTGCATCCTTCTTCTGTAGTGGCATAAGAGCACCTGAGTGGATTACTGCCAACACTTGCTCGTCACTTTGCATATTAATAATGATGTTCATGCACTTTTATTGAAACAACTGAAGGAAACTCCCCCAGATGCTATTTTCTGTTTCTATCCATATTGTTTCAACCTTCAGGCCCCTTTCTTCTGCTGTAGCTTTAAAAGCGCAGCTTGTTTAATCTGAGATAAACTCAGCCCTGGATTCCACCGGTTGTTGCTGCTTTGAGGCCATCCGTCTGCTTCAGAAGCATCTCAGAAGTTTCTTTCTGTCCTTCTAAAAAATATGTGCAAGCTCTATTTTTGACAGAAGCCATGTCAAGCAGCACAGAGCAGATGAAAGGGCAACAAGCGAGACAGGAGAGAGGGAATGCAGTCAATGTTCAGCTGAACCCAGTGTATGGAGCTTCTTGCTGCTAGGAGCATTTGCATAAAACGAATACAAAGGATAATTACAGAATTTCTTATGATCATTTGTTTTCAGCAGTAATTTTCTAATAAAGAAATCTAAACGTTGTCTAGAAATACAGAAATAAATATAATAGTTTGTTTTTTGTTAAGATGTTTGTAATGAACGGTTTATCTGTGTCTCAGATACTAGGCTTTGACATCCTGCTGATGAAGAACTTGAAACCAGTGTTATTAGAGGTCAACTCCAACCCCAGTATGAGGATAGAACATGAGCAAGAAGTAAAAGAGCGTCCACATGAGTATCATCACTGTGTCATCATCCTCGTCCCCTTTGTTGTGCTAAAGCACATGCTTGCCTCCTCAGGTGACACCAGGAGTTTTTGAATATGTTCCCAGTCTAGTGGATGAAGAGGTCAAAGTGGGTGTGATCAGGGACACGTTGCGCCTTATGGATCCGTTCAACAAGAAACTGACAATGTAAGCACGCACACGCACACACACACACACACACAGATCAGAAATTGTAATGCTGCACGTTGACTTTTAAGAGCATGATATCTCACTCCGCCTGCCCCTCCTCCGAGCCCTGGCTCTGCATCACTCAGCAGCTCTCTAAGCTTGTTAAATGGAAAAGTTAAATTCAGCTGAGCTGTAGTGGAAACTCACACATTTATGTACAAGTCTGGTGACTCTTCGACTGACTGGACCTGTGTGGTTCCTGCCAAAACATTTAGACCTCAATTAAGTTTGTTTCTTAGTTTTTTTTTACATTAGTCTGTTTTTTTTTTGTTTTTTTTATGAAAAGTTTTTTTTCTTCTCTAATCTTACTCGATGTATTTTCCTTCCATTATTTTCTTCTCGCCTCCTCACTAGATAAGTCTGGTAATTTGGTCTGCTAAGTTCTGCAAAAGTCTGGGAATATCATATTGATATTACTATAAGGAACATTTTACCATCTTTTCTCCACAGGGAAAATACATTAGAGCATAATTATTTATTAACTACCGTATTTCTAATAAACTAATATCTATTTTTTTTTTAGGTAAATCGTAGTATTATTGTTGGTGCAGAATTCTGGCTACATGTGAAAAAGATGCACACAAAATGTCACTAATGTAGTGATGTCACTGTATCTGTAGACTTTCCCTTCTACAGAAACAGAACATTAATCCGCTGCTGTCTTAAATCTTATCTATAGTGTGAGAAGTGGAATATATTCTGGACACTTCAGCTCAAATATAAAGTAAATATAAAATCTCTAATGATGGTAAGTTAAAACACACCTCAGGCCACAATACAATGTCTTCAGTGAACATCAGCTTCTGACCTCAATACAAGACTGACCCAGTCCTACAGTCAGGTGCTATTCCTGTGTCATGTTTACGGCTGCGTTAATCCTCACCGAGGCCTTCCCGAAACACTGATGCATCAGTGATTACAAAGCTGATGACCTCACAGCTTCAGCCCAAGAATAACATGAAAATCAGCCATGTCTCTACTCTCATTTCTTATTTCTGTGATTCTCGTCTCCCACTGGTCCAGAAAAAGTCATCACAGCCAATGACACAAGTACAAAACAGGAAGTTAGTCATTCAGCTCTGCAGTGTGTGACCCATGTGTTTACCTCACAGCAAATGCAGAGGATTTCCTATGTGATGCGCTCTCGGCCGTTATGGGCTCTCCTACATGTTAGAGTGTGCACCCCAAAGACGCCTCACACTGTCATAAAAGTTGAGCCAAAATGCTCCAGAGCGCTGGCATCTGTTATGGCTGGCACCCAATGGTTTATGTCTTGATGCATAAGACTTTATATTATATCTGCAGCTGTTTTGGGTTTAAACCATTTAATTTGATGTAAGAGGAAAGGATACATGTGCAGGCGCCTAAAATGATCCCTTTTAAGGTGGTTATAATTAAAAATAGAAAAGCAAAGGTATGATTGAGTTAAAATTTCTAAGTTTTCCATTTACAGTCTTACTGACTCAGATTTCTATGGATTCCGGTTGTTTTTAGGAACTTCACCCACCTCCATACGGAATCATTTACATTTCTATAGATCCAGCAGGACTTTCTACGAAGCCCCAGTTCCTGGATGCGGGTGTTTGAAAAGAAGCAGAACAGAAATTACAGGATGTTTCTCCTTTTATGTCAAACATGATAGATCCTTAACCCCCCCTTTTTTTTTTTTTTTGCTTATCAGAAAGTGTAAGCTTGCTTTGAAGAACAGGGCAAATCCACCGCAATCCTCAGCAAGCAATTAAACATTAATTGCTTGCTGGTCTTGGAGGCGGCCTGTGTGAATGCTATGTTTACTCCCTCCTGAAAATCCCATTTCTTGCTGCTCTGCGTATACTGCATTTACCAAGTAGCTGTTTTGAGTTAGAAATCAAAATCTTAGCTTCTTCTGAGCCCCGATATGAACTTCATGCTTTGGTTTTGCTTCAGTGACTTATTCATATCTAAACTGGTGGTCTTCCATCTGACAAACAAAATGCTTAAAAGGTTAAGAAAGACATTGACTGCACATATGACCCCCCTATGAATAAATGTTCCTGTGATGTGTTTGCTGGCATCTGCTCTACATTGGGAAAGAAGAGTTTAGTCTGAATTTCACTCATGTTGGAGTTTTGCTTTTTAAGGTGAAGTGGAATAATGATTGAAGACCAGCACTCGATTAAAAAAGTAAGCTGAGCTAGAAAACAAAGCCCAAACTGCTGGTTTTAAAAAGTAGCGGAGCAAAACGGTGACAAGTACGACAGAAGAAAAGGGGTGGGGGTACTTTAGAGGGAAAAAGCAGAGAAGAATGGGGAATTATGAGAGGGAGTGGTTGACGGTATCAGAGACTTTCAGACATGTGCTTCTTGCACCCTGCTCATTAATCCTGTGTATTCTGTCTCAGAGGGTGATTTATTACCCCTCTGGAGAGGTGAAAAGCTGCTACTCAGTGGAAACAGGCAACTAGAATTATCATAACAAAAAGAATAGAGGAGAACTGAATATGATGCTTTATTTTTTTACCCCTTCACGTTGAAACATTTCTCCTGCTTGGATAAAATGTTTTCTCGCCTCAGGTGAACTTTTCTGATTCTTGTGGGTGATGAGAAACAGGAGAGCAAGGTGTTTTAATCATTCACGCAGACATGTGCAGTATTTTCTTTCTCTGGATGGTATAGTGTAAATTGTGTCGCACAAATAAATGTGGGTGGTGTCCCTTTCACTGTCAGGAGATGATTGATCTATTAAACATTGAGGAGCGCGCTCTCCGTGCCATTCATGCTGCTTATTAATTCATGGAGAAAGAACCTCCCTTATAAAAGTCAGCAGTGCTGTTTTTCCTTCTTATTTTCTGTGGTTTTTTTCCCCCACTTCTTCTGTTTGATGAGAAGTCTGCTGATGTTTCTGAGGAATATTAGATGTGTTTACAAGAACCATGAAGCTATAATTTATACTGACCTATCAAGCGCCTCCGAGCTAAGATGAAAGTCGGCCAATGCATGTAAAGCAGAGCTTGTTCAGCTCGGTCCCACGAGGGACACGGCAGCTCTCCAGGGTTTTAATGCACCCCTGCTTCAACGCTTCAAATTAATTAAATGTCTTCAACAGCCAATGAAGTTCTGCAGAACTGCTCGTTAATTTGACTCAGGTGTGTTGTTGCAGGAATGCGTCGAAAAGCCGCAGGGCTGTGTGTTGAATAGCGCTGATGTAAAGAATCATTTCACTCTGCAGGAGTGGATGTCCAAGCATGTGTCCACACAGAGCAGGTTTAATGGATGCCAGAATGTTTTTTTTTTTTTATAGCAGTATGAAAACAACTTCTGATTTGTTTTTGGTCCTCCACATGCACCACCTACATCTGCATACATGTTAGTATGCATGATAGAGTTTAACATGTCTACACCTGCAGGTTTGCTGTGGAACAGCAGCTTCTCTATCAGTAAAAGGTCCCAAAGTGAAGGTGATGTCCACGCTGTACAGATCCAGGGCCGTTTTATTTAAAAAGTAGCTGAAATTAAATAAACCGGTTCAGTTTTGCATGACTTATATTCACAATTCAGTGGTAATGGATCGTAAAACATTTGATCATAAATTGAGGGAAAACAGGAATCATCAGTAAAAGTCGTGAAAAGCTTTGCTGTAAATAAAGCATGAGGTGGTTAAATTGATTATTTCCTTTGTTTTCTTATTGTTTTTCTGCAACCAGAATGTCTCAAACTAAGGCTGGTGGGCTTGAACACGGGGAAGAAATCCCAGTGGACACTGAGTCACAAGGCAGGAGTCCAGACGAAATGGGAAATCTACCTTCGCTGTGTCTGAAGCAGGTCTACCCGAAATACACCAAGCAGTTCAACTACCTGCGGCTGGTGGAGCGCATCGCAGCTCTCTTCATCCGCTTTCTCGGGGTTAAAGGCAACATGCGCCTCGGTCCCACCGCCTTCCGAACCTTCATCAGGTGAAGCCTTTGCTTATTTTTCGTATTATGGTATATCCGTGTTAGATGTTGTTTTTGGAACAGCCGCTAACATTCCTGCCATTCAAAGGGGAAAACGAAAGCAATATGGAAATGATCTCATCCAAAGCATCAGAGATAATTATAATAATTTCATTATAAATCCAGTTTTCTCTCTATTTGACTAACTGTCCTTGGCAGGGAGGTTCAAGTTTATACATTTTGGCAACTTTGGGTGATGATCTGTTTCACGAGTTTGATCCCACAAGTCATGACAGAATCCAGCTGTTTCTCAGAGTAACAGCCAGCCAGCTCCACAGTAACCACAAAAGTTGTTTTCACAGATGAAGTTGTGTTAGTCAGCAGGCAGAGGGCTGCGTTTTCCCATTGCACATTAGTCTTTCATAATATTTTGGTGGCTCCTCTCTCTCTCAGAGCTTGCATACAAAACAAGGGGCAGCTCTTCACCTTTAATAATGAGCATGAAGTGCCGTTTCCTTCCACTTCAGTCAATGTCTATAATGCTTGATGCCCACGCATGATGCTGTCTTTTGCTTGGAAGCGGAAGAAATGTTAGAAAAACGACAACACATAGAGCCGTACAACTCTTCTGTTCGTTCATCACAGTTGATGTGTGGAATCCAGACTGGCAGCTGGAAGCCTGATATGAGCACGTGTCCCCTCCCATCTGAAGTGTCAGAGCTTTATCTGATCAATTGTTTAGAAATCCGGGTTCAAAGTGCTGAATGAAATAAGGTTTTGGTGATTTTTGGTGTATTTTTTTCCGCCTTTCTCTTCCTGACTGTTTTTGCTGACAGTATTGGAGACGTCAAAACAATCGTCCTGCTTCGGTACCACTCTGAAGTTTGGATGGAGAGATAATATTATCATCATGTAATCAAGTGTAATGTCTGCTCCGAATCATTAAATAGTATTTATTATGCAGGATGCTTTGATGTCAGACTGACACCAATGTTTTTATTGACTTAAATATCAGTAAACACAAAAAATGGCCTAGTTTTAACAGATGTAATCCCACATATAGTGTTTCTTCTTGCTCTGGCTTCTTTAGTCTATTTTAAAATGCACACTCGCTTAAAAATGTTGTCATGACGCAACACAAAAAGTCACATATCAAACATGTTTTCCTTCTGAAAGGATGAGTTATTCTCTCCTGCTTCTGATGAAACGACGCACCAGAAAATGGTACGTTTCAAACATGACTTTTAGGTTGAAAAGAAGCGAATCTGCAGAACATTGAAACGAGATTGCACACTTAAACGTCTAGATGCTAACGTGCAGGCTGCTGTCAATCACTCTGTCAACACTAAGTGCTTCTTTCCAGCTGAATGAGAAACCTTTCTCACACTGCTCTAAAGACATTACTTTCCCTTTTGGTAAAAGTATATTTTAAACATATTGTTTTGTTTTTTTTTATGTATCGCACAATTAAGCAACAGAGGGAGAGATCTGCCGGGAGTTCTTTGTGACTTGTCTAGATGTACTCGGTCGATGACTTTTTCTCTCTGTTCTTTTAGGACGTGCAAACTGAGCAGCAGCAATTTCACCATGGCCTCAGTGGACATCCTTTACATAGACATCACACGCCGCTGGTCAGGAACGTTGCCCGACTCCAGAGAAGCAGGTAAACACACACAGAGACATTTGTGCATGCCAAAACAAAATCCTCAGTCTGTGGAGGACAGGGAGCCAGGCATCCTTGAAGCTCTAAGCAAATAATGCACTCTCCCATAATTGCTTGTCATTCTCTGTCAGATTCCTTCTGACAGTGTGCTCCTATAATTGAAATGAGCCAAGATCACATAGTGACAGCGGAGGGACCGACATGAATTATTCAGACATTGCACCTTGGGAGAGATGTTTGTGACAGAGCGGATGGTTGGAGATCACATTGGCCGGGATGGAGGAGCCTGTACCGAGGAGACTATGGGCTGAATTTAGTATGAGCTCATATGGATTCAAGCAGACACAAGTCGGGGCCTGTTACTTCTGTGTGTGTCCGTTTACTGACTGGGTTTTTAAGGAACTGAGAAGAGGCATAGAAGTTGTGCAAGAAGTGTCTGAGGAGACGTGTGAGGGATTAATTCTGCTCAGTTCATTGTTTTCTCAGTTGAAGTGTTGGTCGTGACCTGCTCTGACCTTCTGGCGGGATCGGAAACACGTCAAATTGAAACCACATTTGATCTGAATCAGTGTCTCGCTTCCTTTTTTTGGGCTTTAAAGCAGATTGATGAATTGTTGAGTGAGCCAGTAGGAAAATGAAACCAGGCTTTCTGCAGACGTTTTTACAGCGATGCTTCCTGAATCTGAATTCTGATCCAACATATTCTAATAACTTTGACTTCTCATGGATTCCTGGTAGATAAAGCTGTCACCGTGAAAGCTATGATCATCAGTTCTGTCCTGGTTCTGGTCCAGCTTTATGATCATTTCGGAGGCTTAGAGTTTGATGCAGTCATATTGCAGCAGTAACGGAACAACACACACACACACACCCACACACAAACACACAGCTGAACAGATCACTTTCTCATCGTCTACCATTAATACCAGCAGCTCCACCTTAGTTGAACTCGCATCCTGTTATATCCCATCTCTTTCCCCCCCAATGCAGCGGGTATTAACAGGTCTCCTGGGTGATCCGTTTATAAGGGAAAAGCTTAAGTATGTATGTTTACACCTCACATGCATCATTAGTGACCACAAATAAACACACATTCAGCTGTTTGTGCAGCAAAACAAATGCATTCAGTGACCAGAAAAAAAGCCTGTTTTTCAGGCATTAACAGGTGTCAGATTAGCCTCTGTTGACATTATTTTTTTTATATATGGTGCAGATGTGGTATAAAATAAATAAAAGATAACAATAGAGATGCAGATCTGTGTGTTTGCATTTATCATTTGAATGAAGATACAGAAGATGCACAAAGTGAAGCTTTAGTCTGTTTAACAAGAAACTAATAGGTACGTACATCATTCCTGGGTTGTGTGGGCTCGGATCGCACCTCTTCATCTGATGATCCACAATAGGTTGTAATATTTTTAACTAAGAAATATGATCAAATTGGCTTTGTTCACAGCTTTTACAGGATGTTTCTTTTAACACTTCCTGTGAGTTTGGATGCTGCTTTATTTTACTAAATGCTCTTTTTTTTGGTGGGTAGAAATGAGTCGGTATGAAATCCTAACTCCATAATAACTGAGCTAAAATATCAGGGTGTAACGTGGTGATATGGCTATTCTCTTAAATATTGTTTTTAAATGTCTGTGTAAAAAAAAAAACAACTTATTTTGGTTGAACAACACCTTCGCTATGACTTGTTTATGACCTGTTTGACATGTTCCCATACGGCTGATCTAGTCTTTTTTGCTGGGTTTTAGTTCTATGGGTGCATCTTCCGTGCTCTGCTACTCACACACCACAGGGAAGCGTCCACACACTCTTACCACACCTGGACATGACTCAAAGTACACGTGACTTGCACACTCTCCCTGCGAGAGGCAGTATCCACTATGACAGATACACCTTTAACAGTGAAAGCATTGCTGATTTCAGTCATTTCAGGTTAATAAATTGTATTTTAATGTGGCTCAGAACATATTTAGGTTCAAAATGTTGTAAGACGTTAGCTACAAATGTCTCAGGCCATGACGGGTGTGTAAATAAATGTATTCTTAGTACTTCTTTTATCAGCCAGGACATACCTGCACAAAGCCTCTGATTCCACCTAAAAGCAATAAAAAATATTAGCTGTTTTTATGGGATGGTTTCTAATTTAGCTTTAAAAGCCAGAGCAAATAGATGGAAACACCACAAACTGGTGCATTTATTTATTTCCAGTGGCGATGCTGGGGGACAATGGGAATGGTTGGCAAACCATGATGATCATAAACTCTTTAAGGTTTGCAGGAAACAGGAAACACTTTCATGCTGTATAGCAGTATTTAATCTACCTTATTTTGCACTGTGCTATAAATGTTTTATTATAAATATTGTTATCTTTTATGCTGTAACTTATTATTTTCCCTTCAGAGGTTCTTTACACTTTTAGCCCAAACGTGTTGTGATAGTATGGATCCTTTGTGCTGCTCAAAGCCTTTTCCAGAACATCACAGAGAGAACGATCTGAGCCCAGTGACTCCAAGCATTGCTGTCTTGGATCATGACTGTCCCATCAGGATAGAAAGAAAATCTCTGCCAAGTCAAGAATCTTCCTGGTCATGCAAAGGCAGTGCAACTTCAGCAGTAACCCCGAGGATGTCACAGTCGAACACACAGCTTTGAAGAGATTACCTTGATGTCGACGAACTGGTTTATTTACAAACAGATAGATAAAAGTTTTAGTTTTGAATGAAATGATCCGATATGTCAGAGTGCAGTTATAGTTGTGGTAAAAAAGAGTCGTTTCTCTTAAGTCATCACCATCTTGTGCTTTCCAGGAATGGGACTGCAAGCGTTTGTCGAAGCCTTTTTCTACCTGGCTGGACGAAGATTCAAATCTTTGGTGCTGAAGGAGCAGGTAGTGTCGCTGCTGGAGCTCTGCGAGGCTCAGCTGGGGCCTCAGCCGAGCATGGAGGACAGACGCTCTTTGAGCTGCAGCAGGGCGCTGCCGCGGGCTGTCAAGACTCAGACGCTGTGCCTCACCAACCCTCATCTCAACTCTCCAGCTCCGCAGCGAAGGGCAGCCAGCCAGGACTACCAGCCGCATCAGAGACTCAAGCCTCGCATGCTCAGAGCCAACTTGGAGAACTGATGAGAGGGAAGTAATCATCCAACCCCTGAACATTTCCTACAGCGCTCTCCACAGGAGCAGGGAGATTAAGGGTCTGGTCCTCCTCTGTAGCTTCTTAGAAGGCCTCGCTTGACCCCTGCTGGCTGACTTATTGGTTGACTGTTCTCAATCTGATTGCTTTTTCTTGGGGAGATGAGATCAGAGAAACATGTTTCTTCCTCCCCCTCCTGGTAGGATCATACATTAACAGTGTGATCCTGTTAGGAGGAGACCTCGGCTGCTTTTAATGTATTGATTGATTGATTCCACAGGGCAGCTATTTGCTTCCCTTTATGTTTGTCTGGCAAAATGAACAATAACTCTTCTTTTCAGGGAGATTATTAGATGTTTACTGTCAGTTAATATCCACACGATCCCACATAAAATGACTGGGTGGAAGGGAGTATCCTCAGTGTATTATTGTTTGCACAGCAGCTCTTTAGGATGATCACATTTGCACAGAAATGGAGGAGATGCTGTCTGGGCATCTCTGTGCACATCTTGTGTATGAGTGTGTGTGTGTGTGTGGATTTTCAACACTGCATCTGTGTTCTGATCACTGGTGAAAGCTTATTGACCACTAGTGGCTCAGCTGTGTGTCCTCCATGAACCCATTCGTGATGAATTCAGTGAATAAGGACTCACTTATCCTCTTTCAGTTCAGCAGCTATTCCTGTCAGGCAGCCTCAGACTTTCCATCAATGTGTTTTCAAAATGATTACCTTGTAGCCACAAAACCACGACACAATCATTTCTGAAGTAACTGCATGGCTTAAAACTCCAAAATTTAGGTATAACAGTTTATTAGATAAGGTTTATTAATGTGTGGCCGGCAGCTACTAAAAAATGGTCCCTGTTGTTGCTAATAGACACTCCACTATTTCCTTAATTTGCCTTGACTTCATCGTTTGCACCTGTGTTAATAAGTAATTGGTAAACTGCAAACCAAATAAACTACCTGCAGTGTGGGCAGCTGTGCAAAACATGCAAGAGATAAGTGCTATGGGCTAAGTTGATGTACACTTATTAGCAATGACACACTGTGAGTGACATGTTATTCAATAATAAAATTTCCTCCTTCAAATGAAGCTATAAGGTGACATGAGCGTTATTTATTCCTATTAATCACCTTAAAACCCGGCTACACTGCGAAGTCCATCGCTGCTTGTTAATTCAGACTGTTGGTTATTTGCTTCTTTGTTCCCAACAAGGCAGCTGAATGAAGGAGATGGTTCATTTTTACACGTTTTGAGGCTTTAGATGCGTTTCACAGCACAACCATCTGCCAGCAGTTCCTCAACCTGCTGGTATCTCCAATATCTGTTGGTTTGTTCCTTCTGTTGCCACCCAGTGGTTTAACAGCTGTGTGTTAAACTATTATGTTTTAGCTTTTATGCTTTGTCAGATTTTTATGCCAGTTTAGATCATTAATATAGCTCTTTTAACTGGCTTAAGCGTGCTAGTAAGTGTAAAGATTTATATTTTACTAGCTAGTCCATCAGTGTTAATCTGTTACTCATCTTAATGTGATCTTTTATCTCTTCCCAATGTTTTGTTTTTAATTCACACTTTCTCAAACAGTTTAGCTTTACAGGGAAATTATTTTAAAAGCTGTTTGCTTACAAGCCAAATCGAAAGGAAAATAATTAAATGTTAATATTTATTTGGCAGGAAATTCTCTTCCTTTGTCTCACAGAGTGATGCTACTCCTGGATGCGTGTCTTCGCTGCAGGGAGCTTGTTCCAGAGAAACGTTGGCTTCATAACAATGTATTGGTAAAGTACACACACGTTTTTATTGTTATAGATATTTCTAAGCTAATAACTGCAAATATAAATGAAATATTTTTTTGCTTTTCAGCTATGCTTAGAAATTATGTGTTTATTTGGTAGATTTTTATTTAATTTCACATAGATTTAAAGCTTTAACAAAAGTGTAATCATATTTCTTATGACCATCTAGGGCTTTTCCTGCCCACTGCAGAGAATAACAATCAGGCAGTATGTAGGTCAGGCTCACTGAGAGAGAACTAGACACGGCTCAAAGCAGTTTTTCACACCCTTCCATCATACCCTCCACTCCATCTTTGGACCCAGAATCTGAGCATATGTTCTCTAGCTGCACACCATCCATCTCTACCTCCTTGCTTATTTAATGAACGTGATTCATCCTGCAATTTATTCAATTAAACTTTGTTTGCATTTCAGAATAAAGCGTAGCAACATGTCAACATGGTAGTAAGACAAAGGTACGCAGACTGGATTTTAAAATAGCTAAATAAAACTTTAATAGGTCTAGTTGCAAATGTACATACATTGCACAGCCACATTTTGTCAACACAAATTCTTCTGTACATTATTGTTTTCTCACTGTCGTCAAAGGAAGCAGGATTCAGCAAATACTTTATACTTTCAACATACTTACAAAAGTATTTTCTACAAGATAATAGAAAACATACATCTTTTACTTTAATTATAGCTTTATAATTTGATTTATCTTTTTCTGGAGAGGGGTGTGTAAAGAATGAGTTCCCATTTGTCTGATTCGTGAAATGAGATCTGTGGCAAAATCATGAATGGGATATGAGGAACTAAGTAACTTTTCAATCCAGGAAGAAGTACAGAACAGTTTTACGTCAGCTTATTTAGAGTTTCATCAATATTAAAGCAAGACTATGTGACTTTTGCTCATCAACAGCCAAAGTTAAGGTTAATTGGTTGTAGCTGGCTTGTTTTTCTGAGTAGAAGGCTAGCATTTAGCAGATATGCTAAAGGTTGGGCTACTTGCTAACACAGCATTAGCAACTAAATACAGCCAAGAGTTTGCCAACAAGTCTATCTTAGATAAACTATTGTTTAGCACTGAGCTAGAATGATAAGGTGTGATTTAGGTGACATTAACCAACTTCATTCAAAAAAATTAGTTGCAATACATTCATTGGTTTAGCAAATCAACATGCTAAAGCTGTTGTGCACTGAAGTCGACATTTTAAAACAACAGTGTTTTTAACATTTGTTTAAACATTAAGTGTTTATCCTAAATGTCACTATAACTAAAACAGAGAAATTCAAAAGGAGTAAAATGCCCAGCTACCAGTTTCTAGCTATGCTAAACACAAGCCTTCTTAGCAATATAGCCTTCTACACAAGAGGCTATGGATCACTTAATATTCTTTTCAGAAAACAAAATAAATATATGCTTTCATGAAATCAATAGAGTAAAATAAATATCCAATTTATCAGCGGTTGTTTATAATTTAGTTGTCAATCTTCGTGTAAGAATAACTGCAGTCAAATGCTGGCAGCAAAATCTTTGTTTTGAGCTCGAAAATGTACACATTACTATTGCTGAACGCTAAAGATCCATCAAAGTTAAATGATTTATTATTTCTTCAAAAGTAGCATAGTCTGTCTTTAATTAGAAGGTGGAGTGCTTGGAAAGCATGACTAATTACGCCATGGGTTAAAGCAGATCAACTGTTTTCCTCTTTTACCAAACAGAAACTGAGTTAAGTGTGTTTGAGTTCTTTCATAAAATCCCTTTGCCACATTAAATATCAGGTTTGTGATAAAAAAAAAAATTATAAAAACATGAACAACCAAACAAAAAAATAATAAAAAGCTGATAATAAAGACCAACCACTGAACGGAAAGTGCATAGAGCTAGACTGATGAGAAGTACAGGATTGTGCTTGTGAATCTCATCGAGACCGGACTCAGCTTGGCCTAAAAACCAGCAAGAGACATACATCCCAAAAGTCAAACTATCTAAAAATGTTTTCTCTTTTTTTTTTTTTCTTGAACTAGTGATAATACACTGTAAATACAAAAACTTTTTACAGAGAGAACACTGAGAGGTTAATTGAATTTTATAGTTCTACCCAATGAGGACAGATGACTACTTGTTATTTACAATATCCATAATGATACAGCAGAGTTTGAGCACGAGATACATTTACAAAAAGCTCTTGTTAACATTAGGTAAAAATAGTGTGAGCATTTTATTTACACTTTCCTAGGCAGTCCCACTTCTTGATGCGCTCAGTTATATTAGCCATACAGCCATTCATCATAATCATCATCATCACTATCCAACTGGCAACTAAAGAAATCAAAATAGTGATACTGATGTTATCTCTGGATCTCAAGCAAGAAGGAAGCATGCAGAGCCTCACATCTTATGTATATACTCCATTACGGGAAAGAAAAACATGGAAAAGTAATGTAAAAAACACAGATGCCGAGATGCTATTGAGCGAGGACATGAGATACTAAAAAATGTACCAAACCCCATGTTAAGACCAGCTGTGAGTTAGGATCTTCACATTCAGATGATTAAGGAATGAAAGAGGTTAGACGAAAGGAGAGAGGTGATGACGTGGAACGATAGTCACAGTTTGGATGCAGCATACTTCATTACCACTGATTAAAGCAGAGAGAAAACAAAACAACAGGAGGCCGTTGTAACAACAGCTCACTGGTCCAGTGTATAGGATGAGCGAGTGCGTCTACACACACCTCTCAATAGCTTTTGTGCAACTAGAGAAAGATGACCACACATGATCTGTCTGTAAGCGCAGTGAAAAGCACCAGAAGAGCGGACCACTTACATGTGCAAGTACTGCAAGCCGTAGAGGAACTGCTTGAACTTCTGTGCAGAAATATTCTGTATACATAAAAGCTTAGATATCATAGATGTGTGAAACGTGATGGAGGTGCTGATCACTGCTCAACGTGGTCTCTGTCTCCAGGGCTCTAAAGCTAGCTACACACTATGGTCTTTTATCACAAGTGAAGAAAAATAAAGTAGATTTCACTCCTAAATACAGGGATGTTTTTTTATATTTCAGTTTTATCAAATATAAGTATCTGCGTATATACTCTCTAGAAGAAAAAAGAAACTGCATACATCTATATTAAATCTAATGGATATAGCATAACATAGAATCCATTTACTTTAATGTTAATTGAACATTTAAATGTCTGTAATTTAGTTCTGTATTTCTTTTTTTTAATACAATTCCACAGTATAAGTTGTGCCTTTTTTTGCTGCAGGATAAAGGTGAGGTGTGTTCCCTACTTAAGGCGTTTCATCATGTACCAATAGCTTTTCACAAAGTGCACTACACGGGGTTGGATGAGAGGAGGGGGAGGAGGGGATGCTCAGGAACACACCTTCGAGTTAAAAAAGGGCAAATAAAGATGATTGTTTTAGACTTAAAAAATATCGGTTTTCTTTGAATATTTGGTTCTTTAAAAGCAATGACTTTAAAATAAAGCATTAAAAAGAAATCCTCTTGAGACGATCTGCAATCTGTGTTTAAACGGGTTCACTTGGTTGTCAAGAGGAAGAGGACAGAAGGAGGGAGAGGAGGGTTGCTAGGGCGACCGTACCTGGCGGTCGTCACTTGGTGTAGTGTATAGTGGTTTGTCCCAGGCACAGACAGGGGCTTGAACTGTCCCAGCAACTGCAAAGTGTCCGCCTGGTGGACAGTTTGGAGTTTTTTATATACAAGCTCTGCCCCGCCTCCTCTGGCTGTCATCCTCGTGATGAAGGCCGTCTGGTGATCAAGTCTGTCACGTTCAAGTTGCATCTCTTCTGGCTTTGCCTTCACTTCTACACCATCTTTAAAAAGTAGAAATATCTTCCAAAAGTACTTTCTGCTCTTAATTACACACACACACACGCACATATATATATATA
>JBAMIG010000020.1:5128074-5148039 GCA_037177335.1 Kiunga ballochi
CCACCAGACAGCAGGAGATTACACTGTAATAATCTTTACTTGTTCCATGGTAATAAATAGTAAATATATGGGAAAAATAAATAGTCAAAAATAATAGATTTAGTTAAAAGGGTCAAATAAAGTTTTTAGATTTCAAAAGTGAGATGTCTCTGCCCAATTATTCTCAATTCAGGCATTAAGGGGTTAAGTTAGGTTTCTTAGCCACAATAAAATGACACGTTTGGAGGACCACAAATACGTTCTAGTCAATTATGGTTCATGAATAAGTAGGAGCACAAAGGATTTCCAGGGTCACGTTCCTCAACACTGCTGCAGAAGTGATGCACCTTGTGCAACTTGTGCAGCGAGACTCTGCTTTACATAACGCAAAATAACACAAAGAAAACAATGCAAGCTGTTACTTCTCATCTACCAGAATGCAATATTTGGATTGAAGGCTCCTGTTTACTTTTTCTTTTATATAAATTGCCCTTAAATAGGGAGTAGATCAACAGAAAAAGAAAATGGCAAAGAAAATCATCTGAATAGGAGAGATGGAAATGGAGCCATCTGGGAATGAGTCATTCCTTGTTTAGACCCCTTCAACAAATTTCTGGGAGTACTCTCATGTCAGTCCCCTGGCAGCTTGTTAAACTTGGGAGTCAGCCTAGCAGGGAGGGAGAAAAGAGACGAGTGACAGATGCAGGGAAAGAAATATAGAATGAGAGGAAGAGGAGAGACAGTGCTCGGCTTAAAAGAACAGAGGAAGAGATGGGAAGACGACAACGAGGTCTCACAGACACTTTATATGCCTGCTGCAGAGGCCTGTTATCCTCCTAATCAAAGATAAACCACAGGGAGCCAATCATCCGCTGATGTGCAGCAAAAAGAACCTTTTTGGTTTATGCATTTGCACGCTGCATACATGCTCCAGAATCCATTAGTCCGTAAGGAGCTCATGTTCTTTATCTCTGTCAGTTTTCAGAGATAATGCACACACCACACGCAACCTTTGGTCATTTATGGAAAATGGATCTTAGAGTTTTTTCTTTTAATATATATTTTTAAAAGTTATTCCATTTTTTTTTAAATCTTTTTTTTTACCTCCATCCCTCTGAGATTCCCTCCCTGCCTTCTTTCCTTAATCCTCATAGCTTTGCGTTCCTTAAGTGGCCACTCTAAGTGAGGACAAATCCTAACCTGATTAGAGCCGATGCCCAGATGAAAGGAAAGGAGGAATATAAGAGACAAATTATCATCAATGATTTCTGCAGGTAGTCTGAAACAACACTGAGATCCAACGATCTCTAACAATCTCTCAAACATTTGCTGAGATTTATGCGATGTGTTTCAGTTTAAACACATTTTTACTGCACATGGAAGGGCTTACATGCATCTTATTAGATACACAGTCCATTCAAATAAATGCATCTTCCTGAATGAACATTAGGTTTAAATGCAGAGGTTAGGATTAGAGTATGAATTTTCTGGAAGAACAAGGGATCAACTTTAAATCATATTGAGCGGTTTAATGTAACCGGATGTATATATGAGAAGCCTGATGTGCCAGTGCCATGACACTGCCTACATGCATTTTGCAGGTCTTCTTTGTGTTTAAATCATCTGCCATCCATGGGTGTATTGTTCTTTTTTAAGGTGTTGTCTACACTTATTTTGGTTTTACCATTTTATAAAACATCTCTGTATTTGCGCTTGTGTAATTAATTTCTTTGTGGGAGTCTTGATTAATGACACGAGTCGTGCCTGGAGAGCAGTCCTCGTTTGGCTTGACTTGTGAGCAGGTTTTTCTGGTCCATGAAAGGGACTCTGTGATGATCAATCACTGCTGTTTTCACAGAAATCAGACCCTTTTTATGCTTTTTAAACCTGTTTTACTGCAGTTTTACTACTTTTAACACTCCTGCTTTTTGTTAGCTTTGCTTTGTTTTTACAGCATCAGATGCCTTGTTTTACTTGCATTAACAATAGATTTTAAAAAGGAATAACTCAGACCTGCTCTTTTTATTACAATATATGTTCATTTTTTTAAGAAACTGCTAAAATAACAATAAAAGTGTTAGTATGTGAATATCTTCAGACATAACTATATATAATTTGCTTTAGTATCCTTCACCAAAACATACTCTTGAGCATCATGACAGCTAGGCGGTTATGTCCGAAGCAGAGACCGGAGCAGCACCCTGTACTCTCCAATCATCATCTTCATCTTCACCAAATCACTCAGTCCAGCAGTTTAGCCTAATTCCCTTCCTCCTGCCTTCGTGCTAATAAAGAAGGGAAGAAGAACTGACACATCTCCTTAACAAAATCATCCCTCAAAAAGAAGAAAGAAAAAAGAAATAATGCGTACTAGAAAAGAAATGGGAAGCTATAAGAATGTAAAACTGGCCAAAGAGTTGGTGTTGCAATGGAGCTATTCAGATCTAATCAGCTGTACTCAACCCTCATCAGGAGGAATAAAAACAGGTTTAACACATTACCAGTAATGTTAACAATGTACCTGATGCATATTTGCTCTCATTTTCACACAGAATAGTTTTTAAAGATCTACATGAACTTTGAACATTGTTGGTTAGAGACTACTTTAACAGAGGTTGACTCTTTTAAAAAGAATAGTTATCACACTCCCAGAATATGACATGATTTTTAATGCTCAGCTTTGTCAAGGCTGAACAATTACTTCTGGAAATAAAAGAAAAAAAAAAGTATCCAAAGAAGGGGGTCATTGTGTATGCTTAGATATTTGTTGTTAAATTACATAGAAAAGTGAGAGCAATAAAACGGCTTAAAAGGATCATTTTAAAGCAGAACGACTGCTTGCATCTGCAGAATATAAACATAGATCAATTTGTCCAACTTCCGCATGGAATCAATGCACTTTCATATCTTAAATGTGGACTGATCAACAGTGTAATGGCTAAGTGATTATAATCTTGTATGAACGGAAACAAAACACTGAAATGTATTGATTGCAGTCCTTATTTTTCTGTCAGGGCATCCTACTGTTGACATTTCAATGAAATCCAGGAGTGTGTGAATAAAGATTCCCTTTTAGGTGAGTTTATACACCTTATTTATCTTCTAAAAGGGTAAAAACATAATTGGTGGGGGTGGGGGGGGTGGGGGGTGATGGACTGTGGAACTCCTGGGACATCTTATAAAAGACATAAACCAGAAATGACCTGATAATGTCCCAGGTTGTGTGTGTTGGTGTGTGTGAGTGAGTGACAGAGAGAGACAGCTTTGGCAATTTAACTGATCAATGAGGCTGTTTTTTGTTTTTACCAGAGGCAAAAATCTAAAGAGATATTTGCTGGCAAAAAAAAAAAACCCAGAAGGATTCCAGCCACTGTGTTCCTCACCTTCCTCATCTTTCCATCATTCTCTGCCTCCCCTGGTCGCTGTCTCTGGAGACCAGTGACTACTGTTACAGTATTATAGCCTGCAGATCTTCCTGTTAGGGTCACATTGGGTTGGGAATGAAGGCTGGAGGCCTAATAGAAATGGAAGTGGCTCTGTCTGTAAGTGCACAGGTTTGTCATTCCCCACAAAAAACAGGAAAACCTAGAATGGTCAGGATTTAGCTGGTGTGCATGATATGAAGACAGGTTTAACCACCAGGTTTAAGCATCATGTTTATGGACACATGCACTTTATATTTCTCTACAAATATTTAGGCAAAAATTGACATTTTTTAAAATAAAAATGTAAATTGAACAAATTTTGCCATGACCATTGTTCTCAGTAAAAGCATATTTTAACAAAAGGTTAAGAGTCCGCTACCATATGTGTGGCTGTTTTGTAGCAGTGCTCACCAACTGCTGGTATGCTAATGTAAAAGAAAGTAGCCATCATACAAGCATGTTCACGGCAGGCGGTCATGGAGACATTTGCGGAAACGAAGGCTATAAATGGCACACTAAATAAAGGAAAAGTCAAATGAGTCATCCTCTATGGACCATGAGCAGCTAACATCCAACTGTAAGATATATCATTTTAAATTAAAGTGGAGACATCATTAGAAACTGGACAACAGACATTTCGATTACCTAATTTATTAGATTTAGCTGGATTACTGTCAAAGGAAGATGGCATAAGACCAAAAAAAGGGATAAAAACAGCAGTTTTTGTCTGTGTTGCAAATATTGTATGTGTTTACATAAAGCAGTTTTCACTAACACGCTGGACAACAAGAAACATGTAGATCTGCTAAATTAACTGGAGTTAGTGTTGAGATTCAGCAAGATGCCAAAAATATGGAATAGAGAGCTGCGTTTGGATCCTGCAGTTTGCACGGGACCCGGTGAAGGCAGGTGTGAGAGGTGCTAATGCTGCTGTAGGTGGAAGAAGGCAGTGAGAAAATAAGTGATGGGCTTGTGGGTGGGCTTATCAGTGCAAAGCCAAATGTAGGTGAGTCTGTCAGCAAAAACTAAGAGTCCGACAAAGGTTTTAGGGTTGTTTTTCCACCTGTCTTCCAATTTGTCCTCCTTTTTCTCTTCTAAAAGGTAACATCCTATATTTGTATTACCACCACCTTGTAGATAGGAGTGTGTTAGATGCTAACGTCACCCGTTTCTGGGATTTTCATTAGATAACCTACAAACAGTTTAACATTTTTAAACCATAAAAAATGACATTTTACAATTTATAAAATAGGAAATGACACTAAGCTGCATATTATTTGCTCTACATGCAGCCATGATAAGCTGGTTCACCCTTCAACGTGTGTTTTTTCTTTAGTTTGACAGGATTTCGAAAGCTGCAGAGGCCATACAGGGTAGAAATTACCTGAGAGAAACAATGTCTTTCTCTGTCAGTGCATTTTATAAATGAGACTATCCATAAATGCAGCCACAACAGATGACACAGCTCAAACTCCACCGGGCCACCATCCAAGAGAAAGAAAACGTCCTGACATGTCTATGCAGAATTGTTTAGACCTGTCAGAGTCATATTTCAGAGTCAATAACCTGAAAAAAATCCCAAACAGTCAAAACGTCATTACGAGCAGTTAATATGATCTCAATGACATCTGGATCATTTCATTCTTGCTGTCAAACATAACCAATAAACCATGAAACGACGCAATGCGAGGCATGTGCCAGTCAATTAAAGCTGTGAAAATGAAGATATAAATGACAGCTGCAGGAGGAGAGACGCAGAGGGACACCACTGTAACCTCTGCACTGACAGATAGGTGTGATGATTATTATACAGGAGAATGTTTCCTTCTCTGCTGGCGTCTGGATCCATGACCAGAAAATATGTCACCGCAAGGTGAAAGGAGATTGCTTCATATCCGTTCCCTGCTCTCCTCCATCACTCCACGCTGTCAGGGGACAATCAATGAGCAAACATGCAGGAATAATTGAGAAGATAAAGGATATGATGCACCTTTTATCGCCTTCATCACAAACATACTTCACCTTCAGATTTTTACACCATCTCTTCCTCCACCCTTAAAAACAAGGGTCACCTTCTCCCCTGCAAATTTAAGGTGACAGAAATAAAAAGCCTGGTGACCCAAACACAAAACAAAGAGAGAGAGATGTCTCCTGTCAGCGGAGCAGCCACTACACACCATAAAGACACTTACCGGCTATGGAAGCAATCACAACAGAAATATTATTATTATTAGCGTGGAAGGCAATGACAAGCGGCTATTGTATTAACAATACTTGCTAACTCTCTCAGTAGATGATGGATTTATATTTGTTTCCCTACATTAAAGATCCCATAGGAATAACAAACAACACAAACCATTCATGGCATGTAAGTAAATCATTTGTCACAGCACATTATGTCCATTCGACCGACGGTGCCCGTTTGTCACTGCAGCGAGGACACAACTGAGCACGCAAAATTACAGCCGTGTTGCGGGTTGACACCAGCTTACCACCGAGAATGAACGGAGCACCGGCTCACATATTTCTCCCTGTTAGCTTACCTTGCGGAGCAGAGAAACAGCTAAACAAGCAGAGCACCACCCTTCCCCTGGCTAGTTATCACAATAATAAATCCTTCCTATTGTTGCAGCCAAAAGGAGCAGCGACAAAATTAGAACATAATCTTCCCTGAGGCTGAACTATGGCGTAAAAACTGGATCAATAATGCAGAGAATGTAAGCCGGGACTGGATATTTTGGATAAGAGAAAGGTGAACTTCTACAGGCAATTCCAATAAAGTGATTGGGTTTACAGATATTGTATATTGTCTGGCTGAGTGTCTACGACAGAATGTCCCAGTGGGCAGGACATGGCCTCGAGTCATGACCTCACAGCAGAGAAAAATCCGCTGAACTCTTAGTTCATATTTCAGATTAAAGTTTAAATCCTGCAACATGTGAGAGACTACAGAGAAGCATGCTCGCTCTTGCACTTAACTGAATAAATGACCTGCGGTTGGACTTGGGCGGGTGCGTGCGTATAAAGCTGGCATCTGTGCAGGCGAAACAGGGTGTGTCTCTGCTCGCCACTGCACCCAGACATCAATACAGCATCAGTAATGACATCTCTTTAGAGAGCTTTGGCCTGGAGATGCAACGAAGCATGAAAGAGAGATGAATGAAGACAAAGACAGACAAAACTGGGCAGCGGGAAGAAAAAAGGATCGAGTGAGCAGCAAAGCAGAATATGCGGTTTGTAATTACTCAGTGATGGGTAATAAAAGATGACTAAGGAAGAAGCAGGAATTGAGGAGTATTGCATACTAATGGTTGTTACAACATGCAGCTTGTGTCTCTGAACAGGCAGCTGCAATAAGACGCCTTCTCTCACCTGAACGCAGCAGATTCTACGTGGCACAATCTACGTGGTGTGTCCTGAAGTTGCACTGTTTATTCCTACTGCATCACATAAAGTCTTTTCATATGAAGCTCTTCAATGGTTTTGACTAAACTAGACAGTGACTCGTGGACTTGAGTCTTGGAAGCCGTCACAATGAGCATGGGACGTGATAAGCAGAAGCTCAGTTCCACAAAAAACACACATAAAAATCACGCTTGCAGGATTTTTAAATGTGTATTGTGGCTTAATAACTTAATAAAATGAAGCTGTTTTTAAGAGAAACAGCACAAAGTTGCCAAATGCTGCAAACATGTTGCAGAGCATAATATCCTTATTAGGACTCAGAATATTTGTGGACATGTACTCGGTTTAATGTTGATATCTGCTGTTTGGTATGACATGACACACTCGCTAAATATGCCAAACCATTTCATGATGTCATTGATTAAAAAAAAAACTTTTCAAGAGAAGAAATTTGCTGCAGTGAAGTGGGATGATTTAGTGAAATCATGTTCACAAAGGCTCACAGGCTTCCGCTCACCATGCTGCACTGAAGACATATATTGAGAATGTTTCAAAAGGTTGCACTGAAAGATTCGTCTTCTTAAACACTGATGCATTTTGAACAGCTTTGGAAGAGCACTTCTGATGCCAACCAGAGCGCACCAACAGCTAGCATCCAGAGGCCATTTTAGACCAGCATGGAGGAAAAAGTGGGTTTAAGAGCTTCGCTTGAAAAGAGGGGATTAATTTAAAGTAATAAGGATGTAACCACTTCCCCAGGCACCAGCCTGCCTCCTCCTCCCCCATCACTCTGCAGACAGGCAGCACAGTGTGGATGGACATCACTTCCGATCACTCATCATTCCAACACGGTGCTGAATCCAAAGATTTTACCGCTCTGCTGATGAGATGATGTCAAGGAAACTGAGGGACAAGCTGTTGCTGGAGACCGAGCATGCAGATGAGAAAATGTTGAAGCAACCTGATGTAACACCTGAATAAAAGCTGCTGTGATGTTTTAGGAACAAAGTCCACGTGTTCATCACAAAACACTTTGAGGAGTAAAAATAAACCTTCAAAGAACATAAAATGATATTTTTGAATCATCAACAACATGTAGGAACAGACAGCACTAAGTTTGTCACTAAATTCCTTTCATAGCCAGTAAAATAGCTCTCCGGTATCATTCTGAGTGAATTGTTTTAGATAGACGAATGAGCTGTCAAAGTGAAGTAAAATGTCGCTTTTTTTTAGGATGGATGGGACGTTACTTGAGTCCGACTCTCACAGCAGGCTTAGCTACAGCGCTAATCTCCCCTGTGCTCACTCTGATGCAGACAGCGGTGGGTTTATTGTGCTGGGCCTTGCGTCGGCATGCTGTGGAGCGCTGTGGGAGATACATGTAGGGGATTAACTTGAGTTAAAATTGTAATATAGGCTGGTGGAGCAGGGGGAAATCACCTGTCTGTCTGGTCTTAGTCTGTTCTGTATATGCAGCTGTGGGAGGTCAGTAGTTCACAGAATGAGCAGGCAGCAGAGGGACGGTTTTCTAACGTGTAGTCACGCTAAAATATAATGGACTCATGTCTTTTTTTTCCCCCTTCATACCCAATATTTCTCTGGAGAATACACACTTAAATAAAACGGGAATAAATCCAAGCGTTGCCACTCACCTTTGCTTTGCCGGTGCTCTGCAGAATGTGCACCAGCGCACACGCCATCTCCTCCTTGCTCTTGACGCTTATGCTCGGCTCCAGCACCGAGCACAGCAGCATGTAGTTGTTGGTGGTGTACTCTGCAAACTCTTTGTACATCTCCATTGGAAGGATGTTCATACTCTGATAGCGGGCTTTGATCCTAATCATGGGACCTGATGTCTTGCCCTTAGGGGGGTTGGGAGTGCTGACTGGATACCATTTCTCCACAAACTGCCGTCCGGTGACAGTTGCAATGAGGATGTTGACAAGTCCAATGTAATTGTTTTTGTCTTTCTTTTTCTTCTTGTCTGTGTCTTTGTAGAGGTGCGCTGTGATGCTCCTGACAGCAGGCAGGTTACTGAACTCAAAGTGTTCTCCCCAAAAGAGGTTGTCAGTCTTGAGTTTGCAGGTGGTGCGGGCATACAGTGAGTCATCAAGACAAAGCTCACAGAAGTATTTCTTTTTGGCCGGCAGGTCCTTGGCTTCGATGATCCACAGCCTCAGCATGTTTTCCACCCGACGACTGTTGTCCTAGAAACCGAGACAATGACAAGTATCGGTTTAGGGTTTGAAAAAATGACTTTGACAAGAGAAAAGCTTTCAATAGTGTCATCCCTAAAAAGCCAGACAGGAAGGTTTCCAAACATTTTTGCTTCACTTGTTGATTTCCAATAAGAGCTAAAAAAAATTTCCACTCCTGCTTTCACAAAGTGCCAACCCAAACGTTTTGTCATCATTTGATTTAGCCCGAACTGGGATTTTTTCTCTTTTTTTAAGCCCCCAATTTAAATAACCTTGAGAAATAGCTTAGAAATTGATAAGTAGAGTTAACAATGGCATTTTTAAAGATAAATACCAGAGCCTCTGGATATGTGAGGTAGCTACGAATGTTTCGGCTCTTTTGAGTTTTAATTTCATTCATACATCCACCCATTTCTGCATCCATCCCTACAGTTATTGAGTGGTTAATGTCTTTTTAATGCCTTTGTGGTGCATTTAAGAGGTTTATGCATACTTGTTCTTGAGGACTGTTATTGTGAGAGTCTTAATATGAGATGGTGTAATTCTATGTGCAAAGGAAAGGTATCTTCATCCTCTTTAACATAGGAAAATGTGGATTATTGTTTACAAAAAGAAAAGCAGCCATCCTACAATGAATTGCAGCAGAACACAATGCAAAGCCAAAAAAACATGATGTAATTCATTAAATGTGCTTTTTGTTTTTTTTTAAAAACAGGACTACATCTCAGCCATGTCAACTCATCATATTCGTCACCGTACTGTGGTCATTTTTTTTTATTCCCACACTGGTGTCGACTCCATTCTCACAAAATCCCTCACAGGGTCAAAGTGTTTCTCACTGTAATCAGCAGTTTTGGGAAAAGAGGGTGCTTTACAAGAGCTACAATAAAAGGTATCAGGACTTTATTTGTTGGTTGTTGAATGTGCTTCTGACAGAAATGACCCATTAACAATAATTGATCCTTTATGAGGGAATATAGGGAATAGCAAACATGTTACTTGTTTTAAAGCAGGGATGCCTAAATTAAGCCCTATTCTGCAACTTCTGGGTGCAACCCTTGTGCAAATTAGTGGAATTAAATGAACGGCTTGTTACCAGGCCTTCACAGAGCTGGATGACAAGCAGAAAGAGGAAAGAGGATGAAATAAGAAATGCATCTAAAAGCTGCAGGAAGTTGATCTTGAAGATTAAACTTGGACACTCGGGTTTTAAAGGAAGGCCACATTCTTATATCTGTTTAATCTGAATTCTTCATTGATTTTCCACAATTGTTTATTTCCACTTTTGTATATTTGACTGGTTGTGTCACAATCTTAAGCAAACCTGACAAACTTCACCTGGTGCTGTGTAGCTTTACAAATCTATCCTTTACTAATTAAAGACGCTATCCCCTGCAGTATGCTAAAAATGTCAAGCAATCCCTTCCCACCTTCATATACCAAACTATACACAACCTGGCTCAACCTTTGACTCACCCACACAAGTAATGTTTCATTAAAACACCCTTTATCTGCAAGTACAAGTGTCCGCCTGAGCCTCGTGTTACTGTAACATACATTGAGCAGAACAATGTGTTTATTGTTTGTAACGTTTTTCCTGTAGACTAGATTTTCCACTGAGGGTGTCACGTGTGATAAGTAGCACCTTGCAAGGAAATTCTGCAGATTCCTCTGTGTTGGCATGCATATATTAGTCCCTTTATTGAGTTAAGGTTAAATGGGGACTAATTTAGCAACAAAAATAGCCTCTTTTCAAGCAAATGTAATGTATTTGCTATCCAACACTTTCAAAAAAGAGGATAACACCTTGTTTAAAACCTTCCACTGATGCATAATTAGTCGCAAAGGAAATGCTGTTGCCTTTTTCTATTCACTGTCATTTCCTACAATGCAACATCAGCAATGTGAGCAATCACTGTAACATGTTTTTACTTGTGCTCTTAGTATTGAATCAATGGTTTTCATGTAGCCAAGTTTTCTTGTGTAATCCTCCACTATCAAAGTTGTAGAACTGGTAGGGTTGGTAATGTGAAGATATTTTAGGCTGACAAGGTGCCAAAATGTAAACAAAAAATCAGTTTATTTACCAGCAGCTTATTTCTAAAAATCATACAATCAGCACAAAGGCAGAATAAGAGACTGAACTTTCTTAAATTTTGATTTAGAGCAATTTTCTTAACAAAGACAGATAAAGGAACGAAGAGACCACTGATTATGATGATTTTTTTGGTTGCCATGTTTGCCACCTAAACCCCTGCCACAGCTATGTATATCTACATTACAGATGGTAATGATGCACTAAAGAAAAAAAACATTGAAGTGCTTCTCTGCGCCACGTTGCCCCCCTCAAAACTTGAGATCTGTGGTGAATAGACAGCACAGCCTGAGTTTCAACACCCCACGTGTCGGTGTTTTTACCAGTGTTCCAAAGTGTGGTTTGGAGTTGGGACAACTTATACAAACTGATCTATTCCTTCCCCCTGACTCCAACTAATCTGCGTTTACATACCTTGTTGGGCTGGACCGCTCTCCTGAGATTCTCCATCCATTTGTCTCTCTCGGCGGCTGAGCGGCAGGAAAAACACTTGCTTCCCGTTGAGGTAGTGACCTACCGAGACGACAGAAGAAAAGCAAATGCTTCAGTGATCAAAGCTCATGTACAGAAATGACAGAACAGGTTCGTGCTAAATTTAGCTCTGAAGAAAAAATGGCAGCAAAGGGAAAGAAAAACCAAAGCGGATACGAGCCGACTAAGAATGATTCAGCATCGTTCAAAAACGAATGTTTGACAGTCTGGTGAGTTATTTTAAAATATGTAGCGGTAAGACTTGAAAAATAACTGGATAAAACTTGTTTTTTATTAAAATCCTAATTATTATTTTGTTCTGCACATTATATCGACGACACACCACTAAATCTAACTCAATGAAGTTGACAAGAAAAAGATTTTGCCCTGATGATGTTAAAGATGTTTATGATTCATGCTCCTCTGTATCTGCACCAATGTCCAGTGAAGTAAAAAGTGGAAAGTGGGACCTGAACAGACCATTAAAAATAACCAATCAAACCAGACTGAACTTTTTACACTCAGGCATCCTGTCTTACAGGAAATGAGCCGACAGCAAGCAAATAGCACTGCTGGGCATTTCAGGGAAACCTTAAAGGTAAGAATGAATCACTTTACAGTCAACAATTAAGTGATTGAAACTTTATTCTTCCTATTTTTCTATATTGTCTACATAAATTTTAATTTCTATTAGAAGCTGATGTTGATCAATTAATAATCAACCAGAAATATCCAATGCAACCTCAGCTCCAGTTCAACTTTGCACCTATATGGTCCTTATAAGGATCTTATCATGTTATAAAAACTTATTTCAATTCCTCTAATGGTTAAAGTCAGTTAAAAATTGCCCACTGAACAAAATATGACCAAGAAACTACACATAAACAAACTAATTAAAACTACTGAAGGTTTTAATCTTTAGCATTATCTCAGGGAGATTAATTCTTGATTCTTTCCTCGTGTCTGCTGGCTGCAAAATCTCGCTCATAAGCAGCTAGCATGCAGTGGGTTCTGAAGCAGTTGTCTGCTGTGACGTTTAACATTTAACAGCTTGAGAAGGAAGAAGAGTAAGATTACAGGCGACAAAACTAAACAAAAGAACTGATGGGTACTAAAAATGACTGGTGGATTCTTGTTTTGTTATTTTATTGGTATAAATGTAAAATAATAATTAAAACGCAACTATTAGCTTATCAAGCATTAGAACGGACCCTCCAAACAATTACCTTTAACAATATCATAAGTATATGAACCCAACCCCCCTCACCTCAAAGCAATAGTCCTGCCCAAGGATGCTGCTGTGCACAGGCTTAATTATAACTTCGTCCTCCATACTTAAATCCAGGGCTTCCACGGCGCTACTGGGGCTGAGCAGTGATTCATGGGAGCGAGACTCCTTCAGCCTTGGCATCAGATGAGATCTAAGAGAGAAGAAGAGACGAGGATTGAATCAGCATGTAGAATCGGAGCAAAAGCGAGGGAACATATGCACTGCGCATATCAGCAAGCATTTGTAGTGAGTGTGAAAACAGGGAGTGTGAGGATGATGAAGACAGGCAACTTGCCTTGAAGCCGGCATGCTGTCAACGTGACGAGCTTGCACATCATCATATATCAACACATGTCCATGTGTCCTCATCCAAGTATGCTTCCTAATGGACTTTTTACAACTTCTCGTTTGCAGCTTCAAGCCTCTATGAATGGATGCAAAGGCTTGAAAGATTGAGTCAAGCTGGGCTGTTAAATGATACAGCAGATCCTCCACAAACAGAAATTTATATGGTTCATTATCATAATTGATAAAAACTGGATTTTTTATGAATTGAAAGTGTAGCAGCTGTTTCGCAAAGCCTCATTTGATGCACACAGAACCCCAAAGGCATTGTTTGCTTGGCTCTTTCTTCTTACGTTTCTATTTATCACCACATAGAAGGGAAAAAAAACCCTAAAGCAAACATTTGGGCATCACATATGATTAGTGCTGGGACCATCTCCCTTGGAAAATATAATAGGCCGGATATTTTTCATTTTTTGTTGCAGCCAACACAGAAAAATGGAAAAGTTGAATTTTCAGGGTTAAAAATGTCTGAGTTGATATTTTAACGCAGAAAGAAGGATTTTAGCAGACTTGTAACAAATAAAAGACATCATTTTTAACACTCTGCAGTGATAATTTTTAATGGTTTCATTGTTATTTTAACACAGCTGTGGGAGTTTACAGGCCAACTCATATTTAGTGTTAAATATTTAACTATTTTTAAATTCTTAATTCAACTCTAAAGAGTGTAGAGCGAAATAAACACATGAATAATGTGGAAATCTACTCCTACAGAGATTTTACTGTGAAGTCTCCTTTAGTCACTGTTGGGGGATCACTGCTCATCATTTCAGCAAAAAGCTTCCAGATTGTCATATAAGCAGCAGATTAAACATTTACTAAACTTTTACACTGAAAAAAGCAAAGTTTTGGTTTTTCCTCCCATATTTTAGATCATATCTGCAAACAAGAAGAGTTTCCTGATGCAGATTTAGATTGATGAGTAGTACCTGAGAGAAATAGGTCCTTTGTGTGAATAGAAACTAAATTTAGATTCCTGACTGCAAAAACAAGTGTTGCACTTTTATTTTTGTTCATTTGAGTTGTCTATAACCCTAAAAACACAAGCTAAAACCACTCCCCTTTCACACTCCTCACTCCCCATTTCTTTAGTGGGAATCTAGAAAGTGTTAGTAATAAGACAAATTTAATCACCTGTTCATCCTCCACCGTTTGACAGGTCAGAGAAACATATTTTCCCTAAATAAATGCAGCAAATATCGATAAATTGTTTGTCTTTATAATTGATTTTATTGTGTAAAGCACTTTGTGTTGCTAAAAGCATGAAAAGCGCTTCATAAATAAATAAAGTTTGACGTTTAAACCTGAACGTGCCAAGAGTTTTGCAAGTCAAGGTGATGTTAAGTCCTCTGTATCGTACGATAAGAACTCGGAATTCATCTTGAAAAATGTTCAACCCCTTGACAAATGCAGCCGTGGGGCTCAATGTTTCTGTCGTTTTGTTGCTAAAGAAGATTAAGAAACAAAGTAAAGAGTGCTTTGCTGTTTACCGTTTGATGTCGCCCTACTTTCTGCTTCTGAAAGAGCTGGAGTAAGTGGATGTCACCAGAAAAAGAGAAAAACACGCTCTCTATCTGTGCCACATTATTCTGCTAAACATTTGGCCCGCTCGAGCAAGATTTTGCTTTAACATCCAGCAATTACCCGTTATACTGCCGTATTTACACAGATTCCATCAACAACTAGCCTCGGCCGTGTTAAACATGACCAAATGTTCAATATTCTTATGGGGGATGTAAGCAGCAGCAGATGAGCCGTGCAGCTCAGTGATGGCAGAAAGATGAGGACAAACAGTGTGTAATGACTGAGAACTTTCTTTTAAGAGTGCCCTCTATGGACATATTACACACTAATCCCGTGTCTGTGTGTGAGCCTGTTTGTGTGTGTGAGTCCTGCACATATATTCAGGGGGTTGATGGAAGAGCATTCCAGGAAAAATCCAGCGGACGTAATGACAGATTAGCAACCGCATGAAGCCTTTTGTACTGTTTGCCAGCTTTGTTGTCAAATCCTCTGCTCAAACTGAAGTGGATAATGACCTGGACTCTCCTTTTAGCCTCTAATAAATCACAAACACACACACAGTCAAAGCCAAAAACTGCCCTCTGACAAAGAAAGACACAGGTGCAAACCTGAAGGATGACTTTTTATATGAACAGTCTTAGTGGATCCAAACAATTCCTCAGCACAGATGCAGAAGAAATGTGTTTGCACCTGTTTCTGCTTTGTGATTGGCTGACTGGGTACTGGGCAGAACAGACAGCAAGTCAAATGAGTGGAAAGCAAGATGATGTGTATTTAGGAACAGGGAAGGATGGGAAATATTTGTGTGTGTGTGTGTATTCTCAAAGCTTGCACGAAAATGGATCTACATTTTAAAAGGACACTGAAAGAAGGAAAAAAAAAACAAAGCAGCTAAACATTTTAATTAACAGGCAGCTTTCACGTTTCCTGTATTTATAATAATCACAAGCAGGCAGCATGACACTGAAAGAGAAATATTTCACTTGTACATTAGGATTTTCTTTCTTCTCCGCATATCATGAGAACATTAGCGTCAGTGAAAAATGGTGGGAGGCTGCGAGTGGGAATTGATGAATAATAATGCTACCTATCATTTCTAATGGTATTGTATTAAACTGTACAGCAATGTTTTATTTAAAGCCTATTATTCGCACCCTACTTTGCAGTAATAATAAAAAAAACCACATGATACGTGAATCCTTTTTGTTACGAGCTACATCACCCATTCTGACACAATACTAAAAAGCAAACCTCTGCAAATGACAGCATCACAAGCAGGGCCAGCTGACTTCATCTCCTCATTTCTCTGCTGTTTGCTCCCCTTCCCCCAACATCAGACATCCTCAGCAGACAGACATTTTTGTCCTTGGAAATCCTGCGATGTTCCATTCCTCTTCTGAGTTTCTTACTCTGATTTAGTTTTCACCTGAGGTTGAAAAGAATTGTTTTTGTTTGGTGCATCCTTCCTCCCAGTTCTACTTGTTTCACTGTCTTGTTTTGTCTGATTCACCACCAGTCAAATATCCTTCTACTGAGCTTCATTCTGGCCATCTAAATATTTCAGATGCCATACAGGTGATACACAAGCCTCTGCCGGATCAGAAGCTACTGCAGCCCCTGGACTCACTTGGCAGAAAGGACAGAAGAACAAACCTTGAATGGAGCTTTGTTTAAAGCATTTTCTATATAAACGCATACATAAAGGAGATGTTTGCGCATAAGCCTGCACATGATGGCAACAGCAAGAAGCAGCGTAATGTGAGCATGTTTTCCACAGCAGAGGAATCAGACACAAGGAGGATGTATTTTAAGGATATGGTTTCCCTTTTCTTTATTGATAAGCCAACTCATCACACTCAGCCAAGTATTGAATCCCTTTTTCAATACCCAGAAAAAACTGCAGTAAGGTCAACGCATTAAAAACAAGTAGAACAAAGTCAGAAAATGTTTTCTTTTTTGCTTTTTAACTATTATAAGCAGTTTAAAGTGGTTTTAAAAGACCCAAAAAGCAAAAAAGAAGTATTGAGATACTTCTGCAGCTGAACCATGACATTTCCTCTTTTCTTTTGGTTTGAGTATCCTCAACTTGACTCATGAGCACTTTTTCCATAAAAAACAAAAAAAGAAAACTCAAAACATCCTCTGAAATTCAGGCTTTGCTTGATGTACACAAATTCATTTCACATTTAGTTTTAGAACAGATATTGCAAACATTATGGCTCAGCTTGGCAATGAGGGGAACAAGTTTGCATTCTTACAAGTGTGTGTTTGTGTTCACTGTGCATGCACAAAACAAAGGTACAAAACATAAATGACCAACAACGTCTACAGAGTATACCCTGTTTTTTCACTGATTCCACTCCCCCATCCTAATGAATTGGATTGAATGAATATAGACAAAAGCACAGACTTTTTGGTAATTGCATGCATTTCACTGTAAAAACTGTGAAATTAACACACTCCAGCAGTGCACAAAAGGAAAATATAAAGACTACACTTCTTTGTTAAGAGGATTTTTTAGTATTCTATGTAATCAAATAGACTTCTCTTCCTAGCTGATACTTTCATTTTTCAAACACCTTCCTGACTGCTTATCAGGATGCACAAATCGGTTTTAGGAATTTATTCCATGCATCAGGCCCAATCCCATCAGCACAGCGTGCAAAGCAGACAGACTGTACTTTGCTGAGGTTCAATAAAAACTCAGTTAGGAATGAGTGCAGGGGTGAATAATGGGTCATGAGTGTGTCTGGGCTGCACTCTTTGTCTCTGCATCCTGTAGAAAAAAAAAGAAGTGGATGGGGTAGCCTGTGGGATGTAATATAGTCTGAAGTATTGAAGCGCAGGCATCAGTGCACTTAAGCTTTAAGCTAGCTAGGTGACGGTGCCACAAGAGACCATGTTTGTACTGATTGTTCAGGATAAGCTGAATTAATGCAGTGCACCTCCAAATAACATTGCATTGCAAAGTGTACACACTCACTGTTTCAATATATCATACACCACATCAGCACAGTACAGTACATGTGAAGTGGTGCTAATCTTCACAGACTACGTAACAGCCTCTTTGTTGATAAGACATTAAATGCCAAATGAACAGAGTTGCATCCTGACATAATGTATAGCAACAATTAGTTCCTCACAACGCCTGCTGTTAGTGTCGAGTCTTCCATCTCACACTGTTTATTGTGGATAATGCCCTAGACAGAGTTTACAGAGCCATTTACAATGCTGCAATTCCATTTTTTAGGACAATCAATAGTCCTTCCATGCACAAACTTGCAGAGAAGTTGTTGCATAAAAAACAACTGAACACCTGCATATCAGCAGGACAAAAAAAGATAATTATATATGAGAATAATTGAGATGGCATTAGGCTCTTGTTGCCACAGAAGCTTCATCAACCTGTTGAAAGGTGGCTTTGACAGTGTCAGCTACACAATGCTACATGAGGAAAAAATAAAACATGTCTGCTTTCATAGCACAGACATTTAAAACATCACATACCAAAACAGGTTGACAGTAAAAAATGTCCTCCACTTGTTCCAGTTTATCATCAAATCCTTCACTGAGGACTCACAGAGAAAAAAAACAAACAAAAAAGACAAGGAAAACAAAACAAAGAGACATTTTTGTAAAGGTTCATCAGCCTCCATGCATTGCAAAATACAGAAGATTTGGTGAAAAAAATAGGTACATATAAGTTTTACTTCTTGCTCTTTTTCAAATATTTTATTAAATCAACATGCTTTGAGTATTTTCTTGCAATAAAAAGGGTAAAGACATTCCGTGTTGTGGTGCCTTCACACATATGCGAGCTACACATGCAATGTGCAGTAATGCACCCCATAATGTATGACTGACACAGGCTTTTTATATCCTCAATGAAGTCTACAAGCTTTTGACATTTTAATGCAAATTAGAGAACGCAGGATTTCTGTAAAAGCACGCTGGATGTGAGGTCACATTTCCTTAAACTTTTCATCCTATTTATCCTTTTGCTTCCTCCTGAGAGCTAGCTTAGCCATGTGTCAGTCATCCAGCCGAACCAAACAACTCTACCAGCGCCTGGGTCCAGAGATGCACAAAAAGAAAAGAGCAAAGCCTCTTTTTTTTTAAAAGAAAATACAACACGTACTGTACACAGACAGACAATTGTTCAAGCCTGATTATGAAACACATGCAGAGAGAAGCAAGTGGACAAATGAGCCATTATTCACGCAACGAGCCTCACACAATCAACTGTCCATTATCCCCAAAGATTGGGGACTGAGTCATTGGAAAGGCGTGAGAGCCGTGACGAGACCGAGTGTCTGTCACGAGGTTGATCGCTCATTTGGTTTAAGCAGATGCGCTCCGTCTTCCTCAATGCTTGGTGTGACTAATTAGACAACATGTGTTCATAGAGGAAGTTTAAACATCTCTCTGCAGCCTGTGTCAGGATTTGTTTTGGTTTTTTAGACAGATTTAAGTCTCATTCTCACATCCTCCCCGGCAGTGGTTCGGCATTTACGCTTTAAGTAAACATGAACACGTGTGATCTTATGATCTACCTCCAATCTGTCAGCTGTCATGCCAACAGTCGGGTGATGGGCAGCAGGAGAACACAGACAACAAAAGAAAACGTTTAGCCCACAGCAAGAGTCCGAAAGAATAGTATTCAAGGAAAGCCAAAGGAAAGAGGGCAAAGGGGGGTCTTGTCAGATGCTGCTGGTGCAGAACGGGGGGGGGATGTGTGAGCTGCACTGACATGTGGCCGGAGGGCTTTGGAGACCAGTCAGGCCAGCCAGAGGATCCGGTCAACAGAACAGCAATCACTGCTGAATGAAAAGTTTTCTCTTGAGATGAAGACAGAAGTTGAGGCAGCAGCTGTAATGAGCTGAATATGCAGCAGCAAAATGACAGTCCACCTTCCACCACTTATCCTCTGAGGGCAATCTACTCGTCTCACATCCAGGCTGAAGCGCTTCATCAAAAGATTTTTCTGCTCCTCCATGCACAACCCCAGCGTATCCTGAGTGACTGCAGCATTTGTGTTTGACAGCAGCAGGAAATGTAGAGAAAGACAGAAAAAAATGGGCCTAAATATTTTTTTTTTTTTTTTTTTTATAACTTGTCTTGTCCAGCATCCCAGCAGCCAGAATGGTGGTCTGGCTGCTATACTGTGCTGAGCAAAATTGCTCTGTCAAGAAGATCTTCAGGTATATATGTATATACAGAGATCCTCTTGATAATCAGAATTCTTTATTT
>JBAMIG010000020.1:5148139-5167210 GCA_037177335.1 Kiunga ballochi
CACACACGTATACGTATACACACCGATTCCACTCACCCCACCACCCTTCTCCCCACACTTCGATCCCAAACCTCTCCATTCCTTCCTTCCTAAATATAAATTTAAATAAATGGGTAACTCGCATGTCTGTGCGTGTCCGGTGCATTGGTGTTTCTTTCGGCTTTTACGTTACCGGCGGTCTAATGTACACAGGACAAAAAACGAGATAATGCTGGGATGAGGGAAAAGAAAGACACCACCTCAGGCATCACTGCTCCAAACAAGAGAGCTTAAATCATTAAAGCCACAGTGAGACGACTTTCTGGAAAAGAAAATAAGAGCAAGCTGGATCTATAGAGGTTGATGGTATAGAAAGAGTTGCTCTGCACAAAGACGGCCTTTCATTCAACGGGAGGAAGGAAGCTTTTAAAGGCGAGAATGAGACGCATACAAAAAACAAGCACACTCCTCCCCCACAAAAAAAAAAGGCAAAAATATCCAAAGTGATCAGCTCCTGCAGGCGTTTCTCAGGAGTCTATAGGGATCCCTGACTCAGACTTCTGGCAGACATGCTACATTGTGGAAAAGGTTGGCTGGTAACTGAGATCAGGTGGTTAGAAAACAACTGTTGGGAGTACTAACACTGCTGCTGAGCCAGGATTGTCTGCACACATACACTCGTGTGTACAGCTTGATTACAGCCTCCCTGCTAGGCCACGAGACAATTCAGTGGAACATCTGCTTGGACATTCACTGCAGGGGACCAATATGGAGCACCGAGGTGCTGATCTGGTGTGGGGAGGCTGGGGTTTGGCTTCCAGGTCTTATACTGATTGAAAGAGAACAGAATAGCTTGCTGCAAATGCAATGACTGGATGTGGAAGAAGAAACTAGCCAGTGTCAAAACACCTCACAACGATTAGCAGTTATGATCTGCAAAGACTGCTGGCTCTTAAAGATATGTTGTGGTATTATAAAACAATTCTGGACATGTAGAAGATCTTTCTCATACATTATTACTCTTATCTGTAGCAACTTTAGTTTGCTTAGAGCTGTACTCAGTAATTGTATTAGGAATGATAAAAGTACAAAAAAAAATGACAGAGAATTATTAACGAGGTCATAAATTGGACATATAAATAACTGTAAGCCAGAGATTAAAGGTCACGCAGATACACACGTCACGCAAATAACAGCTGCTTCGTCATGGTGTATTGATTTTTTTAAATGCACTTAAAAACATCATGGTGACCGATTATAATCAATATGAGAATACAATATTTGTTTTTCGTCATGCAGGCTGGTTTAACACTCTTTATCTCACCCACACATATCCAGAGACAAAATGCATCCCAAGCCGCAGAAACACCCACATAAAGACAGAGCGATATAAAAAAAAAAGCTTTATCCTTGCATCAGCCAATGTAAGGAAAAGCAGTTTAAAGCAAAGGATGAATTCAGAAGTATGTTTACTTTTACTTCAAATAAGTGAAGTAAATAATTTACAGACCACTCAGTACTGCAAAGTCAGCACTAGTCTCAGGATATTAAAGATGATTATTATCACAATAAGTCATTTTGTTGTTAATAGTCACTAGACTGCCAAAGCACACAAACTATTGCATGCTCACATTGCCATGTAAAAATAATAACATATTTAGATTTATGGATCTTTGAAACAGAGTAGGAACAGACATAAAATATACTAAACAGTTATTGCAGGTTTATAAAATGATAATATGGAGGGAGGAGGGGTTAATAGTGGCTTTCCACCCTGGTTGTCATAAAAGAGAACCAACCAACTAGATAAATACAGGCTTGAACTGCGCCACGAGATTGCTTCAATATACCAAACAGAGCATTTTTAAAGATTAAAACAATAATATATTAATTTGTGGGCATTCTTCATGTGAGTCTGTTTGGACCATGTGACAACCTCCTCTGAAAAAAGTGAAACCTATTCCTCATTTGCTAGAGGCCGGTTCCAAAACAGAGCAAATCCCCATGAAGTCTGATGTCTGAAAGGCCAACTTCACAGTAGAAAAAACATATTTGAAGCTAGTTCAAAAACCTTTATAGGTTTAGGTCAGATTTTCCTTCATGACATGGGAGATTTTTTAAAAATGTTTTTTAATCTTAATTTGGAGCATGTTCTTTTTGATTGACAATATCTGTGGCAAAAACTAGCTAATGGCACACTCAGCTTTAGCTCTCCTACCTTTTTATACTGGTTAGCTCCAGCTAGCTTTTAGCTACAGGAAGCACAAAGCTTTATAAACATCCTCTTCCTCCACGCTTACAGCCTCTCTCTGATTTTCACCTATTTGGCCAATTTAGTATTTTTGGGAGGGACGGCACATGTGACATTTCCAGGATGGCGATGGTAGAAACCGCCCAACAAGCTTCACTTTTGCTCTTCAGAAATCTGCCGTAAGGCTCTGACCATCTTTACAAAGTCTATGGTTTGGTCAGATGTCTATCAAGCCATATGCTTAGATTGGGCCACATGTATTAATTTTTAAAGCCTATACTTATCTTCATCATGTTGGTTCAGCCTAAAATCACCAGTGTGTCAGGGAACTAGCTTTAACAGTTTTTAGTATAAATGTAAACTGAAATACTTGTTTATTTTTGTATAATAGTTGGAATCTAAAATTACACGTTATAGTAAACATTTACTGGATGTGCATTTCTACAATGTAGCATTTAGCTGGATCTTAGCCCGTACATCTTTTGTTTTATGTAAATTACAACAAAAACAATCCTTTATGAGTTATCAGATTCTGCATTCAATAACGTGTGTGTCAGGTTATTGCTGGTTCTTGTCATGATTAAGCTCAGGTGTATACAAAAGGTAATACACAGCAAGGCTTACATTAAAAGAACATTTGAAACAGGAGGTTGTTTAAAACACATTATGAGTAGATGGTGGAAATGTTGATCTAATTGGGACACTAACTGTTCAGTTAACCAGCTTCTCTTGCTTTGGGCCACTCAGCCGTTCTTACAGTAAAACCCATGATATGCCAGCTCTTTACAAAATGCAGTATCACGGAAATATCACACACTAATCTAGTAAAAAAGTATTACCAGTTATACTTTAAGTTTAAATATCGACATAAACATTTATCACTTTGAGTTTAGCATTTCTTCCTCATTCATCATTAGTCTTATTGATTTGATATCTAATCCTTTCATCTGTGAAACTAAAAGTACATTTCCCAGCACAAACTCCTACAGCAGCTTTAATAGTAAGACTATTAGGAGTAAGAGTTACACATCAGCGGGTATGACTCAGCCTGAACCATGATGCTGAAAATCACTTAAAGCATGCCAAGGTCATGGAAATGGTGTGTGCATCTGCGCTCATGCGATAATCTCTGCATAAATTTGCTTAAAGGCTATCATTGCATTCCCCGGTGTGTGTTTGCATAGCAGAAGTCCGCTTCTTTTATGCGTCTTTTAGCACAAAAGAAAAGACAGAAAAAATGATTATCTCCAAGTAAGAAAAAGCTTTTCTTGAACTCTTGCAGAGCTTCTGCAGAGCTGATAACGTGCAGGAGTAGTGGATACGAGGATGTGGGTTTCTGACTTCTTGACCTGAATATTCAAACATCCCTGTGGCACTGGACAAAGAAACAGGCAAGCACTCAAGTTCACATGGTGGAAAAGAGGGCATGTGCTTCCCACACAGCAAGGCGAACAAAATCTGGTAGTGAGAACAATATCAAGCCTGCAATTTCCACAAATATGCCCCTACTTTCTTCCTGCTTTTATGATTGCATTTTAATCAGTACTTTTTCACTTTTTCTCCCTGCTTTCATGGTAGCATTTGTATAAATATTAAAGTTATTTCATGTTTTAGCAGATAACTACTTAATTGCTCCGCCTGCTGTCAATGCTGAGCGCTTTTTTCTGTCCTCTCGAGCTAAGATTTGCCTCTGGCACTAAATACTTATCTTCAAGTCTGAACAGGTTTTGGTTGTTCTCAGTATTTCTCCAGCTCTTCAGCTGTTCTCTTTTCTTCTTTCTTCATAACCTTTTCCATCATTTCTTTACATTTATAACTCTAATTTGTGCCATTTTTGTAACAAAACCTGTCTAAATGCAGCCACAGTCCTGAGCGAACAGTGGGTGTATGCAGAAACAGAGGTTTCCGTAAACCACAGCTGTGCAGCAACCATCCGCAGCAACATGCACGGCCACAAAACAACGACGACAACAACTAAAAAACAAACAAACCTTAAAATCAAGTTTCACTTACGATCTACTGAATATGTGAAACATTGTCCAGCAGTACCTCCACTAGCTCCACAAACACACTGCTTCAATTTGGGTCGCATTCCTCACGGCCGGTCTTGGCTCTTTCCTGACTATTTTTGAGTCTCTGGGAACGTGGCTGAAGCCTCTGCCCTCCGAGTTACACCACTCCGCTCCCTAAGGATGTCTGTTGCTACTAACACACCCCACTCCACATCCCTTTTAAAAAGACAGCGCTGTTATTTAGGACAAGTCTACCCTTACACCAAGTGTGGTAGGATTGTGGAGACATTGTACCGAGATGAAGTCATACCCAAACACCACTGTGAAAGACTTGGGAGTTCTTTTGGCTGACTCTACTAATTAAGCTGACCAAAAAAGAAAAAAAAAGACAAGATATTTTAATGTTAAGCTGATTAATCAAAGATAACACTCAGAGGTACGATAATAGCAGTAGTTTTATTTCACATCACCTTAGATATCTGGTCCATTAACATTTGCTGCTAGGGTAGTGTAATAAACTAAAACTTAAGTAGGGGGTGGGATGTAAGCAGGGCAAGCTTTGTGAGGATATTTATGCACTACTTAGGTAAAATCAGTACAAAGGATATAGTTTTTCTGTCATCATCCAATCAGATTTTTCTCATACCGACAGACCCTGAATTGGCAGCCCGGAAGTCAATCTCCCCCCTTCCCGTTTTCCCCTCTCTGTAACAGGAAACAATGGCCCAGCCCTCGGCACATTGCTCTGTGGGAAAGCGCTAGCTAGAGAAAAAGAACAAGAAAAAAGGTGAAAAAAAAGCAAGGCAGAAAAATGAAAAGAGAGGGTGAGAAAACAGGAAAATGAGGCCAGCCAACTGTCAGATGCATCACAGTGGTTGTTTTTTCACAGTCCAGGAGGGCTGAAATCACAGATATCAAGATACACTTTGCTACAAACACATGTCCAAGCTCTAAAACAGGCCAGAGCCACAAACATGAAAAATAAATCCACATTAAATGAGTTAAATGCTCTGAGAATGACAGGTGAAAATATCTCAATCCTTCAGCAGAAAAGGTTTAACCGGTAGCAACACAACAATCGACAATAGAATTCATTTTAAACTGTACAGAAAAGTTCAGGAGGACTAGCTCTCCAGTGACACAGCTCCTCAACAATTAAGTATGATTTGAAAGGTGAACCAAGTTTATTGTAATTGTTCCCTTGAAAAGACAATAAATTCAAGTTGCTTGGTCTTATCAAGAGTCAGCAGGCTTGCATGCCATGCTGTTTTGGAGAACGGCTGGCTAAAGGTTAACAACAAAGCTAAGGCAAAGCCTGGAGACTAAACAGTCAAAGGGATTTCCTCATTCCTCTGGTCTGGGCTGTGATAAGATCATACCTCATAGGGTTGTTTGGAAAGTGACGGCTCCAAAATAAAATGCAAGGCAGACTCGGGTGAAAAAGGTTTGCAAAACTGGAGTGCAATGAAATACCTGGATTATTCCATGAAACAAAACAAGATCCTGAAGAATGTCCCTCTGTGCAATGGGTCACGTGCCTGCACACGTTAACTACTCGCAAGTGTGTAAGAGCCTCTGTGTGTGTGGACAAGGCTTTGATGCATGCACATAAAGGGAAAATAAACTAAACTGCTGCTCCATGTGATTTTGAGATGCAAAATCCAAGTCAAATCCTGCCAACAAGTGTGTGGGCTGGCATAAGCCAAGCATGCAGGAGCAGACAGTAACAGGATGGGGTCATGTGTGAATGTAAGAGAGGAAAGTCTATTTTATTGGTCTGTAGGCCTCGCCTATGAAATTCCCTCACTAAACACAAACCTTTTTACAGCACCACCTGCATGTACAGGGGCACAGGGAGGGATAAAGAAAAACATGGTCATGGAGACAACACATTCCAAGCAAGCTTCCACAAGTCTACACGTCAGAGAGGTGGGAGAAGGAAGAACCACCGATAGCACGTGTCTGACAGAGATGCTGGTAGAGGACGGGGAACAGAACTGAAAACATGGCGACGGCTCAGTCTACAGCTACACCAACACAGATTCTTTCTCAAAAGGAAATTTAAAACATCAGGTCCAGAAATGATCTCATTCCACAGCAAAGCAGGAAACAAAGGAAATGGCTGCTCGCATACAAGTAAGGTTATATGTGGTGATGTAAAGAGGAAGCTGAGAGGTGGTTGGCATGGAAGGAGACAGCAAGATTTGTTTCGCTTTGACAGACAAGTTACTTGTGACTCTTTAGTGTGAATATCCTGGATGTTACAAAACAAAAACAGGGATTTATCCCCACTAAGCAAGGCTGTAATCAGAAAAGGTGTGTCAGCCTATGCAAAGAGGTACAGCTTGTAATTTTAGGGATAGAAAATAATTATGGTTTAGATGTTTGATTTTATAAAACTGTTTTAGGGGAAAATACATGTCAGAGTGAAGCAGATGCAAGGCCTAAAAGTGCGAAAGGGTTAATATTTCTGTGGATGGACTCTGACAGCACAGAGAGAGCTCTCAGGTACCTGGTACCTAACAAGTCCCACGACACACTTCAGCTGATAACTTGGAAAACATTTCTACCATTTGGGAATAGAGTATTTGTTTATCAGCGAGCTGCTGTGCTTTCCCTTCAGTGGATATCCATCAGGACTTTGGGGTAAATTCAGTTCAGCATTAAGAGTGGGACTGCAACATACAGGTTTTTACACCACGTAAAGAAAAAAAAAAAGATCAGATCAGAACGTCCAAGGACAAATCTGCTGTTACTTAACAGTTATGCTCTTGCAAACAGTTCCAGCATTGAGCCCAAACAGCAGTGTGACAATCCATTCTCCAACTTCCTCATCCTGTCTGCAGCTCTCTATTCATTCCAAGTAAAGGTCTCACACACTAAAAGGTTAAGTCAGTTCAGAACAAAACCAGGCACCTTCATTTAGCAGATGCAGGAGATAAGTTTTAGATAAGTACAAACAGAAATATTTAAAGAAGCAGGAAGATGTGATCCATGTATTTCAGAATCTGTATCAAATTGTTGGGAAAAATATTGGAGGTCTTTAAGAAAAATATAGAATATAAAGATATATTATATATATTTCTATATAAAAATATAGCAAAATGGAAAATCTAATGGTTATTTTCTCTTTTCTTGCTCACAACTGACCAAACGGTACAAGTGAAATGACGGTCATCGACTCTTCTGCGTCTTCATCAAGTCTTCTGCCCATCATTTGTTGTTCTTAAACATCTTGCTGTTGAAACATCAGGCATCGCTTCTAGAAACGTTTAGACGAGCTCAACCTGACTGTTGTAGCATTTGCTTTATGTAATTTAGTTATTTGGTTACTTTAGTCTTGTAATGTTGTATTTTACTTTAAGTTCTGTGTTGCAGGTAAGTAAGTACGGTGACTTAAAGGTTAGTTTTGATTGGCTGTTTGTAGACTTAGACTCAAAAATCCAATAGAGAAGAAGAGTAGAAGCTACTGGACTTTGACAGTCTTTGACCTATCTCACATTTTTAGTTTATTTCAGAAGAACGTCTTTAGATTTAAGTTATTTAATGTAATTTTTTTTGCTCAAAACAATTAAAACAACCAGAACAAAGAATGTTTTTTTTGAGACTTTACTAGATGCTGTGTTGAGTACAAAGAAGCCTAAGGTCCGGAGCCCCTCTGCACCCACACCGACTATAAGGACTCGGCGGGATAACTGAACTGATCTGGTGCATTCATTGAATCCTCAGAGCAACTAGAAAACAGAAAATGACCATTCTTATCATCTAATTTGCTGTTTCAAAAACAGACTCGCCCATTTGAAGATTTTATCTGCATCACCATTCTCCCCATCCCGGCTAAATAGCAGTTAATGAGAGTACACACAGTATTCACATCCTACCCTGACTTTGTTCAGTTTTGTGAAAATCAACAGTTATTGTGGAGTCAGAATCCATAAAAGCCCCACCTGGATTATTTTGGGTTAGTGCTGTGGCTAAAATTATGTCAAATAGATCAAAGTCATTCAGAAACAGTTTTTCTGCCGTTTCCTTCAGAAGTTTCTTCACAAAGGAGAGGAAGTGGTACCAAAAAGCAGCATTCACTCTTTTCCAGCCCTGCCTCCATTTCATTCTTGTAAAGCAGCTTATGTATAGAGACAGTCGCACAAATAGAACAGCGATGAGGCAGCAACATCAGCTCCATGGTGTTTGTTTTGCTAAAAGAAGCACATAAGTAGGGAGATGGAGTGTACACAGAAAAGACTGATGCTTTAGCCCTCTCCTTTCCCGTTGTTCCTATTGACTCTACACTGCTGCCTTTAGGGCAACAGAGAGCAAATGAGTGATTCAATTATTGACAACGCGCCACGCTGCTCCACCGTGACCGTATGTTCCTTTTTCATTCTCTCCCAAGCAGAAATGAGAAGATCCAAAGTCATTTTGCTGAATGTCATCCTGCTTCAACCATCTTTCATCCATAGTAAGCCAGCATGAATCAGGCTCTAACCCCCAATTTGCTGACGCTCATTATGAATTTCAAAGCCCCGAACTCGCTGAATGCATGCCCTTGAAAAAGAGACATTTCGTGTCAAACTTGACACCCCGTCTCCCTTACATGCGCTAAATCCTTTTCAGTTGAATCTTTTTGACTCAAACATGAATAAGCAAAATCCTCATGTTGTGTCTAATGGTTAAATCCTGTGCAGATGAATGCAATTAAATCAAATAAAGCATTTCAAAATGTCTCATCATCTGGATGCACACTTGTGCAAACACCTGTGCTATATTGTTGATTAAGCGTTAAGCTGCAGCTACATCTCCCTTCCCCCTTTCTGACGCCAGCAGCGGTCCATTCCTCTTGACCAGCGGTCGAGTAGTCCCGGTTGACCGTGTGGCATTAACCCTCCCCCAACCCCCAAATCCCCCCTCGTCCCCCTTCTCCCTCCATGTACACGTGTCTGATCAAATGCTCTGCTCCACTTCACCAGCTCTCAGTAAATCAACAACTCACAGAGATGATCCACAGCACTTCCACACAGACAGAACACTCCTAAAATGATGTGTAGAGTGGCGGAAAGATAATGCACAAATCAAAGCTCTGCAAACACTCTCACCTAACATGCAACGCTGCAAAAACTGGGCAAGTTATGCAGCGTATATCCAAATAACAGAGAAATTTTAGCATTTAATTAAAGAGTAAGTATAAAAGATTCCAAAAAACAACAACCTGGATTGTCATCAAACATGCATGACAAGTTTATTCACCCAAGGTTAACACATACATAGAATACTGAAGCATTAAAAATATCATCCCTATTTCACATTTGGCCTTGCTGTCTATCCCTTTTACCCTCACTGCATGTCTTTAAGGCAGCAAAAATTATTAAAATCTTTGTCATTCCTTGTCTGGTACTTAACAAGCTCAAACCAAATAATACATCCTCTAAACAAATATAACTTCTGGGTAAAATACATAAACATACATTGGTAAACGCAGAAACATTTACTCATGCGTGCAAACTGATACGGTGCCCCAGGCTAAAGGGAAATGTCATACTATTACATCATACAACCATAAAATGCATATACGGAGTGCTTTAACCGCTTGCAGCATAACATGTTGAGGTTGAGATTCACAATTTCTATGTGAAGGGCCACCAGCTGAGCGCTCACATATACAGCATCTGCATGCTGCAGCTAAACAAACACACAAATGATCAACTGCCAGACACTATTTATGCCTTTTCAAAACAGAAGATTACTTCTTCCACCCCCCCACCACCATAGAGCCTCTTCTGAGACAGACAAATGTTTGGATACTGCTCTTCAGCACAAACTGGTTAATTAAACTCCGTAATGCGGAAGGGGAGTTTAGGAGGGATGAGCATCTGCAGGCTGTGAAATGCTTTTCTTTTTTATTTTCTAAACACAAACAAAAAAGCAAAATATCTCCTTTTTTACCCTCAACCTTGTGAATGTGAAATGATGAGCTACCAGCTACTCAAACATGGTGTCAGCAGTTTATTTTGCTTATAGGACCAAATGCATGTTCATCTTTACAGGGATTTCAAATTTAAGGGCCAACAGCCCAAAACTATGATGGGATGGTCCTCTTTTCTTTTACAGAGATAACTAAAACATATTTGCCTTTCCAGAATTTCTAACAAAGTAGCATGTTTTTATGTTTTTAACGTCCCATCATCTAAAAAATGAAGATAAATGCAGAAAAAAACAAAACAACACGACATACACCTGAAAGAATTAAGCTAAAAAAATGTATTCCCATGTATGATTTACTGGATATTTTAGCTCGCTTCACATTTCTAATCGGAAGAAATGAAACAGGCTGTTAGTTTGCCTGTACACGGCTTTAGCGTTTTATTGGACTTCTTAATTGTTAAATTAAGATTGTGCTGCCGCATTAACCTAATCACACTTGATGCGTTGCTCCTGACTAATTTCATGCCTGTTAGTAGCGTGGACTGTACGTTTCACGGTCATGAAATTTCTCTCACAACTGTAAAAGTGTGTGTGTGTGTGTGTGTGTGTGTGTACTGTGCATTAAGCTCATCAATCTTTCATTTTACAAACATTCCCAATTCTGTTTTTGGATCAAGACTCCTTTAAACCCTCATCAGGAAATGCATTTAAATAATCCACACAATATAGATCTGTTAGATGAAGAGATACAGACACAACATTTGTATAAAATCAGATTAGATGTACAAGAAGCGATTCGCAGGTGTGGATGAAGTGATTGTGCCCACAATATAATGTTCGCACAGTGAAATGAGCTGTTTTTGAACTGCTAATAGCCTTCAACATCTACTTGGACTGAAAATGTTGGCCAATTCCAGCAGCTGACCCCGCAGTGTGGCCCAGTCATCTGATTTGTGTTAGCTGGCTGCCCTCCGTCACACAGGCCAGCTTTGTGATGTTGCTACAATCAGCATCAACACTCAAACAAAAGAAAAAGATAAATAAAAAAAATAAAAAAATACCTGCACAATCATGTTTGACATCGCACATAATAATCTCACAGAAATCATCAATTTAAGCAAACTAAAAGTGATTTAGCAACAATTAAATGATAAGCCTCCAGATTGTTATAGTAAAGCATAGGTTTCCTCATGTGAGCAGCCTCCTTTGCACTGTCACTGACAGAGAATAGCAAAAGAAAGAAGGGCACAGCTGGAGTATCAGCCACACACAGAGGAGTGTAAACAGTCTGAATGAGGCATCTACAGGCAGAGTCCACATCCTGCTCCACACATTCACATGGAAAAGCCGTCTCCCTCTGGACAAACCGACGCACAAAGGATGGCAATAAATGACATGTGAAAATGAGGAAAACACTCACCAGGCATTGTGAGGATGTCAGAACGGTCGCAGAGAGAGAACCCAGGCAGAAGTCAGAGTAAGAGACCAGAGAAGGGTGGGAAAAAAGCAGAGATGGAGAAGAGCAAAGGCTATTTCAAAGCTTCATTTTACCCCTGCTGCTGATGCAGATCGCTGCTCGCCTCCTCACTTGTGGTTCTCTACCTCCTCCTCTCCCCGATTATGTCTCCCTCCTTCCTCTTGCTGCTGCTTTAAGGCAATGGGTGGAGAATGAGCGCCACAATGCTCTCCCTCTCTTTCTTCCTCCCACCCTCCTTTCCTCACCCTTTGCTGAGCATGCCCTACTTCCTGTGTAGTCTCTGAAATGGGACACACACCCTCTTCTACTCTGTTTATTTCTTTCATTCCGCTTGAATGAATATAAAAGTGCCCCGACGCTCGTTTCGGCAATGATGAAGATTTGCTCCCATTTCTCCTCCGCTGTCCCTCCCCCCTAAGTAACTCCCGCTAAACCCCTTCCTTTCACTCCCAGTGATTGACTGCACCTCCCATCTCTTTCTGCTTGCACAGGGAGGAGCCTGGAAATGTGTTGTGGGGTGGGATCACATGTGTGTAGTGCAGTCCAGCTTGGCCCTACCCCCTGTGTGGCTCCAGCGGGAGTGTGTGTGCTCTTTGTCCTGTCAACTCTGGTGTGAGGTGTGCCTCTCTGCCTTTTAGCTGCAGCTACTACTCTTGTCACAGTTGTCATTGGCTGCAGAGGGAAGTTTATGTGCTGCCAACAAGCCCATAAAGTGGAAAGATTAGCTGAAAGACCAGGAGTCAACCTGGTGCTTGGATTGTTAGGGATCAAACACAGTTTTGGCCAAGTGAATATAAGCACACGAGGCCAGCCAGAAGGTTGGTAGTTAAAAGCCTGGAATGTGAGTGGGAGGGTTTTGCCATACTCAATTTGTGCCTGGAATGGTAGACTGGTAAAAGAGAGGGAGTTGAGCATGATTCTATTTCTAGAACTTACACACTGGTAGCGCTGGCGCTGGAGGATAAAGTACTGGGCAGGGCACACTGATAAGTCAGGGCAGCTGTGGAGAGCTGGATGAGAGGAGCTATGGTTTAATCTGTACTCACTGCACGTCCGCAATGATGTCATCAAACATGACATCACCCTTACCCCTTATTCTCCTAGACATATGACACACACCAGTGCACATGTGAGCTAGGGGCTGCACATAAGGGTGTGGACAAAGATTTTAGTACAGAGCACTGAGTTCACACCCTTTAAAAAACAAAAGACCAGGTCACAGGAGGATTGTCAGTTTGTAATGACTTAATCATGAGAAATACCCAAAGGCTGGACACCTGTTTCCTTTAGAAAGTACCTGCACCTTATATGTTTCTAATACAGGTGACAGCATTTCTCTATAATAAATAGATCTTGAAGAACTAGATATAAGGTATTACATATACATATAAACACACACACACACACACACATATTATATATGTATATATAAAAGGAATAGAAATGATTGGGAGGATGAGAACTTGCCAAACACTATATATGAAAATGCTGAGAAAATAATGACATTTAATCCGAGAAATGGTTTGGATTACAGGTACATTTGCTTATTTTTGCTGCGAGATCAGCATCAGCTCAATCCGGCGCCACTGCTCTGAAATCAAACTAGATTGGTTTTATAAGTAGCCTGCAGCAACAGCCTTTTATGCATCCAATACATTCTTCTGTGTAGTTTTCCTGTCTTTCTGAAGCGTGGAAAGGTCTGAAATCCATCTAAAAACACAATGTACTCCCATTTCCTCCAGACTACTGGTGGGAAATGATAATTACCTCTTCCAGCTGATTTGAGCTGCATGAAGCTTCTCATGTAACAGTGAATAACTGAAATCGCAGCAGCAGTGGAGCTGCTTTTGAAGATAGACCCCCCCCCCCTTCCTTTACAGAGCTTAATAAGGTTTCATCAGGAAGTCTTCTTCAATTATTACCTCCCCTTAAAATGCCCAGCAGCTCCTGCCTAGATAAGGATTTCAGAGAGAGGCTTTTCCTTCATTATCCTATCAGTATCAAATCTGAAGAGGCACCTCCTTTCTGGTTCACTTAGTCCAATTATGACCGCCTAAAGCTACCAGCCCTCTCACACACAAACCAATCAGAAATCTCCACCCTATTCATCAGTTCACTTAGCTGTACCTGGAACATGGGGACTCCAGCTCCTGCAGATACTAAAATTCAGTCATCATCTTATCAAGAGTCCATTGGGGCATAATGTTCAAATATCTCAGTAATTGATCTGTGAAACGATCGCTTGATTTAACATATTATATGCTGAAAACACTGCAGGTTTGATAAAAAGGAAAATCTGGCTGCTATCTTATTTCCTCTGATGAGCAAACCATGCTTCATTTAACAGCTTAGGTAAGATGGTAGCTTAAGCTGCATGTTACAGGTAAGGTATTATATAACTACACTCTTGCACCAAAACCAGACCAAAACAGAACATTTAGTGATTACATTTTCGAATCATTTAACCTTTTCAGGCCATTTATCTACAGTTACTGAGACTTGTTACATCACTTTAGTTGGCGGTACTTGCACTACAATAATTCATTTATTCATGGTGAAATTGCAAATAAAGTATTTAAAAAATGTCAAAATGTCAAATAAAGAATTCAGATAAAAATAAATAGAAATGTTTCTTTGGGAAGATATTTATTCAAAAACTATTGCAACTATTAAAAACCATCCTCTGGTTTTCTGCAACCTAAAAAGCTCATTAATTAAAATTTGAAGGTTTGATGAGGCCTTTACACTTTAGATTTTAGTATAATAGCTTTAGCTTTTATCTTATAGTACATTTCCTGTTGTGCTTCAATGTTTGAGGTTTTAGTTTTGATCTAAAGGGTTAATAAACAAGTTCAATATTCAGAAATATGACCTTTACTTCATGCTACTGTGCAACACAATGCAAACATAAAGCCTGCTCCAATTTCTGTGAATGAAGGATATGAAAAGAAAAAAAAAAGTTTTGATATAAAATGCAGGAAAAAGTGGTGCAGCAAGACTTTTTAGATGATTTGCAGAAATAATGTTTAACCCACATACAAATACAATCCAGCATTTAGCAACAGCACTTTTTTAGGACTTCTTCTATCATTCCAGTATCGTCTTTTTCACATCGGGATGCTTCCCATCATTTCCACTCATTTAATACTTGAAATAACAACATGCAAGATGGCTGCAGACTGGAATTTATGATTACTTATTTCTAACTGCACAATCATTGTTGCGTAAATGAAAATAAAAAACGTCTTTGAGTGCAGAAAAGCTAATGCTAAACAGAATTATGAGCAGGCAGTGATGTAAACCGTTACCTTGGTGTTTATATTTTCTCTCTAACTAGGTCAAACTCCACCATCAGTGCTGAATTGCTGCTCACCACCACAATCTCTCAATTTCTTTTTTATTAAATTCTGCTTTCTTTGTGCTATGGCAGTTTTATGATAATTTCAGTAAAAAAAAAAAAAAAACTACAACGTTTATAGATCTTATAGTAGCAAACTTGTAACTTTCAGTCCTGGATCCTTTAGATGAGCATGTTCTTGTCTGTGCCTGTTTTCTCTTAATGCAACTATTAAAAAAAGAAAATGTTAACATTGACTGAGCCTTTATAGTGCACACACCCTCATACCATTACACATGGACCTTTATAAACCAGTCTGGTGATGAGTGAATAATAAGTACTAAAGTACAGGAGCGTCATGACGTAGATCAGGAAAATAACATTTAAACATAAAAGAATAGCAGATAAATAAAGCTCTGTGTGTATACACAACAAATTTGAGGATTGTTTAGTTTGATGGTTAGTGTTACTGCAACATCAATAATAGCCCATTTAGTGCCCACTTTACCCGGTTTTACTCATCTCTACCAGGTTTCAGGGTGTTTCCATTAGAGATTTTTCTGACCGAATAGATACTTTAGCTGCACCTATTTCATCGAGGTTCCAGGCTGGGAGAGTCAGGCTCAAATCGGGACAACTGGCTGATGTAGTGATCAGCCCGTAGCGTTAGACATAAACAGTCAATAGATAATAACCAATATAAACATAGTCTGTAACAGTGTTATTAGTGCATGATTGTTTTGTTGTTGGTATTACTGTGTAAATTAATAATGCCTTCAGTTATCGAGTGGAAGATGTTTTGCTGATTCCAGGCGAAAGCTCAAACCTAAACTTATCAGACTGTGTCCAAATGCAAGGCCTGGATGTCAGAAACTGTCTGTAGCTTTGATGTAGGCGACAGCTATTATAGATAACAGGGACAGCAACAGAACCAACGTCTGTGTACTCCTATGAAAACCAGTAGACTAGGGTAGAGTGGAGTTGGTCCTGATAGAGTAGAGCAGGGTGGATATGAATGGAAAAGAGCCTTAAGTCAAACACCTTGAAACACTGGTCTATTGCCTCACACACGCCATAAAAACCACAGGTAGGTAAACTTGTTTCAATGCAGTGATCTGCTGGAATAAACCGACATCCTGTTATTATTGTGAATTTCATATCCACCTCCTCCACCAGGACAACAGACCTTGAGACACATGCTTAGGTGGAGTAATAACAAAACAAAAAGAGCTGTTCAGCTGACCTTCAAAATCTCTTTTATCTGATTGGACCAAATCAAACCTAATCCACAAAGATCCCACTCTGCAACCCACAAAGCCCAATGGATCATCCAAACTACTCAATGTTAGGTGTTTGATTGGTGCAATCTGATGATCTATGGGAGCTCATCTGTGCACAGAGACTTAACTGTTGTCAATATGTATGAAGTGTGATCCTCCAATATTTGATTAGCTGTCGAGAATGCAAATCAGACACAACTTGGATGAGTCTGTGCACAATCAGAGGATCATGTAGACTGATAGCCAGCTTGTTTGCAAAGCACCCTTTCCCCCCGAAACAGAGGGGAGGATGGTCAATCTGCAGAAATAGAAAGTTTTTTTGTTTTTTTCTGAATATATTGGACTGCTAGGTGTAATGCATGACCTCTCTCTCTCTCATTCGAGTTATAAGTTATGATGCAGTGCAAATTTTACAAGCCACATAGTTTTTTGACACGTGTGCGCTGTTGCAGCTGATACTTCCATCCCCAGAGGGAGAACAGAAAGTCACAAAGAACTAATTCCACTTAGCAGCATTGTTGCAAATCCAAACAGTGAAGCTGCTATTTAGCTAAGTCAGTTTATCCATCTCAGATGCAAACAGCTTGAAGCCTTAACAGCCTCCATATCTTTTTACTTTTTTTCTCACTGCAACGCAGATTGAAAACCACATTCAAGAGCTCAGCAAAGGTTAGACCCCACACATAGGCATGGAAAATAAGAAAAAGGCTAAGCAAAAGGCACATTACTAAAGTGAACAAAACAGTCGTTGCCATGGTATTTTTGTGAGTCTTTAAGATTCCTTATGCTGTATATTAGTATCACTGCACCATTTTATGTGTTCACATTACATATATCATATTTCAGTGATGTGCTCTTGTACAGTTTGTTTCAAGCTGATGGTCTTTAATGCATGCACCGTTTGTTTCATTTAGGATAAATTCCATGTTCAAAACTGTCCCTGAGCTTAGTACTTTATCAAAAGATTTAGCTTTCTACCAAAAAATGCACACCTGGGATCACCCCCTTAACAAAATGTATTATTTACCTTATTGTACATCACTGTGTGCTCAGTTATGCTTTTTATATTTAGCCGCACAATAATGTATATCAGCTATTTTTAATCAGTAAATAATCACATACACCATGTACCCATGTGATCAATTAAACGATAGCTGAATTAATGAGTAAATTAGTGTTTGTATGCCTACTGAGCAGTCTTTCAAATGGGCGTGCAGGGTGCTGCTTTGATGGGCCACTCTGTATTCCTGTCACACTCCAAGCCCTATCCATTATAGCTCATTACCCTGGGAGGGAATGCAAAAGAGGAGACTCTTGGCTATGCTGGCCCGTTCTTGCAGAAGCCCCAGCAGGGTTAAACATCAGCAGAGCCACAAAACCTCACCAGCTGTGCAGATGTCAACATCATTAGAAAGACTTCAGGAGATAATTTTGTAACAAATGAGGATTGTTAAGTTCTTACATTGTCAATACATACAGAAACACTCTATAACACACCTATAACAACAGCTAACTGATATGGTTTACTAAAATTCTCACTTATTTTGATCATAAAACACATTTTAGTGTATAATGTTAAAGAAATACGTTTCAAAAAGGCAGCAGGGAGAATAAGGAGAAACATTTCACTTTTGAATGACTTAAAATGAATCTGCAGAAATAACAGTCGCATTAGAAATACAATACCACAATTAGTTGTGCCTTTAAAGCTCCTATTACCAGGCTGAAAATAAGAATAACGGTACTAAAGGCCCACAGTGCACCCCCAATACCAAGTCAAATGGACCCCTCCGGGCAAGGCAGGTTTTAGTTGAGAATTGCATTGAATGATGGTTTGACTAAAGAGAGCCATTTTTACAACCATCACATCCTAAATGGTTGAAAGTTGGTCTGCTGTGGCAGATAAGTGAAAAGATGAGAGGCAAATACATTCTTAAATTAGGCATGTGTTTCGCTGTGTGACTCGTATGTAAGAATCCAGGAATGCTGAAGCTTCCAGCATGCCACTTTATTTCTCTTTAGGAATTACCTTAATCCTTAATTGCAGTTTGCTTGACTTGCTCAGCTTTTTTTTTGCTTCTGATTCTTGAACATAACTGTTTTTTGTGTTATCTCAATACAGCAATGATATCACAAGCATAAAAAAAATGGAGTAATTTGGGTTTGAGATGTACTGATGGGTTCATTCTTTTTGTGGGGAAAACTTTACAAATATATAGTGGTAAGTGAAATCAGCTCTGTAAATCTACAATACTGATGGACTGTAAATGAGAAAGCATGAGGGGCAGAATGCCAAACAGAGAAAGATGTACTGTTCCTCTGTCTAATTAATGTTGCTGCAATGAGGATGACTGAAACATCGCTTTTTGTTCTGTTTTTTAAAGATTAAAAATAAATTCTATTTTTGTCACCACTAAATCTATTACTATCCCTGGATAGTTTCCAGACTTCCATTCTTCCTGTGTGTGTGTGCACATTATGTTAGAAATCATCATTAGTATATTCTGAATTACAATCTGAGAAGTGTGTGTAGTCAGTAAATGAAAAGTGCATGCAAGGATGAAGAACTGGTAAGTTAATGTAAAAGGCAGGGAAAGAAAACAGAGTTGGCAATATGCAAATTTCCACACGGGAAGAAGACAAGAAGGGAGGAGATGGTGGTGCAGTGGCACAAAACGAAGCAGAGGAGGTCAGGAGGAGAAGCGAGGAGGATCCAGAGACATGTCTGTGTGCAGTGAGCTTAATGTGGCAGAAACCAACCAGTGGGTTGCAGCTACAATCCCAACTATCAGGCAGAAAGATGCAAATAGGAGAGG
>JBAMIG010000020.1:5168876-5179736 GCA_037177335.1 Kiunga ballochi
ATAGTAAATATATGGAAAAAATAAATAGCCTAGTCTTTTCAGATTTAGTTAAAGGGTCAAATAAAGTTCTTACATTTCAAAAATGAGATGTCTCAGTCCAGTTACTCTCAATTCGGGCATTAAGGGGTTAAATGAAAAATGGAAATTTTCAGTCAGTTTTAAGTGTTTTGCATATTTGCATACAACTAACATGTATATGGAATGAATAAATAACCCAGCAAATGATCCACTGCTAGAACTATCCATTACTCACAGTAATACTCTGTGTTGCTGTTGCTATACATCTATATTTAAGACCACACATTGCAGGCACTATTATTTATCTGCAATCCAGGCAAAGAAAAGTGCAGCTCAGATGAGAAAGAAGCAGCTAAGGTGGTACGGGTCAGCTGATCTTTGACACACAAGTTGATCAGCAAGCAGCGAAGAACAGTGTCACGATGAGGGCAAAGGCGTGGATCCAAATGTTGGAATCAGCTGGAGGCAGCGGGAATGCAGATCAACTTAACTTTATTAAATAATAGAGAAAAAACGGAACTCTGGAGCAATCAAAGGGAACACAATGGACTGGCACATGACAATGAAAAACAGGGAGTATACTGTAAATACACTGAGGGCAGAAAATAAAGGTAGACAGGAACAGAAGGAGCAAAACAAGAACAAAATAAAACAGGAAATTAAGTGAAACAATACCCCAGAAACCCTAAAGACTATGACTGTGCCTAAATCAGCCCTAACACTACTATGCAAGCTATGTTTGAGTGAGTTTACATTGGCTTTTCCATACTACAATCCAGTGCACTACGGTAGTGAGACAGTCTATAAACAGGCCAGTGCATTAAAACACAGTGAGCAGGATTCACTACTAAGGATGTTGGAATCATAAAAAACAGTATTAATATGGACTTTCTAGGCATAAAATTGATTAAAAAGAAAATAATATGATTAAAAAAAACATTTTAGCAAAACCTATACAAAGACATTTTACATCACTTGTGGTTTTGTGATTTTCATTAAGTCTGGTAAAGTTTATTTATCCGTCAACTCTCTGAGAACAGTTCAAAAAGTAGCAATCCATACTGTAACACAACCATCCCCACCTATAGACTTAAGGTCAGAAGATAAGATAAATCACATATTGACAGAATTGTATCTTCTTTAACAGCTTAAATCCTATTTTAATTTGCTTTACCAGTAAAATAATTGCAAAGTACCAATTACAGATGGTCACAAGACTAAAAGTAAGACCGTATGTGATTATTACCAGATAAACTCACATCAGAAACCCAAAAATTTCCCTGGTTTTAGTCTGGTACAATAGGTAGAATAATCTCAATTTCTCCGTGCGCCTAAGCATAGAAGGGTCTGGGCAACAGGCTTTGATTAATACAGATTAATTTCTCATAGTTAAAGTCCAGCTGTTCCTGTTCTGCAGGTCCTGCTCCTCAGACTCCCCTCCGGCTACCAGGTCTGACAAACTCATCCCTGTAACCTCTCAGTGAAAATGTGTGTGTGCTCTAATGAGACTATGTGCTTCTGATCATACGTTGCTATATTTAAGTTGAATGTTTTAAAGTGAATATTAAATGCTATCTGCATGTACTGCTTCCGCTGAGTTCAAAGCCGTATTTGTTTACACATGGGAATTCGTATGGTATAGATTTCTCTACCTCCTCTGTATCTCATTATCCCTCTTCTACCAGCTCCCAGGTCTGTCCTCTTATGCTGTGTTTTGTGCCCTCTGGGAAGATGCTCCCAGCCTGACAGCAAGTGTCACTGACTCATCACACTGCGCATCACTTCCTCAATCTACATCGGTTTATATTTAACATAAAGTCATGCACATATTTATTCTCTGTTTTATGAAAATCTAAGTAAAGACACCCAAAAGGATATATTTGTAGATCAGGAATCCGGACATTTTGAGACTTTATAATTCATTATCTAATATTTAGCTTCACTTTTTTTGTGTTTTGATATAAAAACATAAATGCTGATGTGACTAAGGGTTTGGAAACATGTGGAAAAGTAGGAAAATAAAATAAAAATGCCTCCGAGTCTTAAAACGGATGCAGTGGGATTGCAGATGGTAGAAGGAGACAAAGAACAAAACAAGTAAAAGTGGAGGGGGGGATTGAGATGAGACCAGATAGAGCAGCAAAAGAGGAGGAGCTGAGCGCATTTTGTCCAAATGAACCAAATGAATGGCTCACCATGTTCACAAAAGGAACAATTGCTAGTGTTCCTTTGTGATACTCTGACAGTGATGTTAATGCCTCATTAAAACTATGAAGCGAGGCGGTAACTCGGCTCCAACTTTGGAAAAAGGAAGCCATAGAACATCTCCTCAAACGCAGCACCTTCTTTAATTTAACCCCACAGATGGGCAGCTTGGCTTTTTCCCAGAGACAGAGGAGATAGTTGATGGGAGTGATAGCTTTTAGTTGTGCATGCGTAAAAAGAGACCATCAAAAAAGCTGCAGTGAGCAGGAAGTGTGGTTACAGGGCAGCGTAGCCTGGACTGGAATCCTGATTGAGCTTGTTAAGCAGGCAGGGGGCAAATGTTTGCCAGGCAGCTGAACATCTGAGCAAATTGGTAGAAGTTAGCATGAACTGGCAGTTTTCACAGTGGGAAACAATAGATTAAGATGTTAGCAGAAGGTTTAACATGCACTAGATCTGTAAAGACTGTATGTGTAGTATTCTGCTGGAATTATGCCAAAACAATGTTGTATGAATTTTGCTCTAAGTTTATCAGGGCACATCATAAAAGTTAGGTTTTATTTGCTTCATCTGCATCATTTTTAACCATAATCTAAAACTAGTAAACATAATTCTAACCATTAAAAACCAACAGAACTAATAATGCAAAAATTACCAGGCAGGGATAAATGTGTTTATCCTTGTTGCTGAAGTGTTTTTTGATGACGGCTTCATGACCCAAACCAGGGACTAGCACTAATTTAGCTCGAGACTGTGTCCTTGTGCTTCACTGACTTGGTAATAATTCCAATAGGAAAGTGCCATCTCTCTGTTGGTAGGTTTTTTTAAGCTTCTTAACATGTATATTTAATTATTTAGTGCTTTAAACAGCTTGCCGATTCAGGGCTTCTCACCCAGGAACCAAAGTGTGAACACATGCTGATGTCTCAATATTTTGTTTATTCATTTCACCTCATTATTTAGGGTTGCTGTGAGGATGTCCTCAGTGCTGGATGACATGTTTAACCAGTTCAGAGAAACTTTGATCGGATGTTATATGATGACTGCTAAGCATTTTCACAGTCTGTAATGGACTGGATACAGTGGGCTAAAATCAAACCTTTTGAGACCTTAAACAGCTTTAGCCTATTGGTCATGTGACTAAAAATAAAGGATGGCATCTCACAATAAAGTAGGACTTAAATTGTGCTAGTATCAACAAATTAGTTGAAAAGAGGCACCTGAACATGTGTGTGGACAAAATAATTCCTGCATCAACATAAAAAACAATTACCTGTCATTGTCGACACTCCTGAAACCAGGAAGGATGTGTCTGAAGCTGGAGTTCCGATCAAGTTTGGGTTGGCTCTTGGTGCGTTTTATGGAGCCCTTCAGCCGTCGACTTAAGAAGCCCTGATGGAGGGAAAAAAAAATAGCATTACTGCCTGACGTATCAATCATTATGTTGGACTTAGCAGAAAGACGGGACATATGAATATCAACATATCTGCTGTTCATCTGAAATTCAAGGTGAGATTTCATAGCTAAAACATAATAAATGCATATTGAGAGAGCTTAGATACAGTTTGTCCTGATATAAAACTCTAATGCATACTGATAAGACATCTATCAAGATCTTTAATAAGATAAGAAAAACATGGATTAAAGCCATTATTGCTTCACAAATTATGCCAACTGTGATGATTTTTGCTGTGAATGTAGTTTTTTTTATATTACTTTTCTCATTTTTCTTTGTCTGAGTTAGCGTGTTTGCTTCCAACATCTGCAATCACACTCCCCTAAGCACCTTGCCATCTCCATGGCAACTGTTGGCTGGCATTAAGAATGAGAGCCTATGAACAAATTAGATGAGTAGTGCAAAAATGCAAGATGCTGCAAGTTTGGAGATATGGCCTGATCATACACACTTAGCTTTTCTTTCAGATTTCACCACAGCGCATGAATAAAATAATAAAGCATGCTGAACAAAAGTGCCAAGAACTCCACAACAGTAGTATTGTAATGCCATTATAAAAAAGGCAATCACAAAGCACTTTCAGGACACACACACACAGAAAAATCCCACCATTTCAGACATCCCATACCTGCAGTATAGTGCATTAACCTTCTGCCATTCTCACACATGCACATCTTTCACATGGCAGCAACAGGCAAATTGCAGGAGGAAAAGGCCTCCTTCCATTCCATTCAGACCATTAACACACTTGTATAATAATTACCACCTACAGTGTGAATAGGTCTCTCCTGGCTAGAATGGAACTGGGATAATTGCAGAGTGACTTCCACACAGCTTGGCAGCTGATCATAGAACAGCCTCAGTATGCTGATGAACAGCACCTGTCATCAGGAGGCACTCTGGCCAAAGAACAAAAGACTCGTCCATGTCAGCATGCCTTCGTTCTTACCAGTAATGAGTGTTTACCATCACTGTGTGCCCACATGAAATGTGAGAATACATTATTGCTTGGAGTTTTTAAACCAGTATACTAAAAACAGTGCATACTTAAGCATGCTGTTGACAAACAGCCTTTTTTTAATGACATGCTCAAAGGAAATTGCAGAGAGATGCTAAAAGCTAGAACTGGTTTACTGGGACCGTTTGAGTAAGACGGAGCAAAACAGTCCATTTGAAAGATAGAGGCCCAATGTTTCCCATGAAGCTCGCTCTCCTCCACAACAATTTCTCTTTTTCTAGCGGGGAACTTTTTTATCAAGCGTGAGAAAATGACATGATGATTATACAGTAACAAAAACGTGCATTACTAGCCGGGACACAGTTTAAAAGATATGGAAATGGAGAAGTCGAGAAAGGTCCAAGTAGAGAAGGATGAGGTCCAACAAAGCGCTACTCTACTTTGTCCCACTCTGCAGAAAGAGGGCTTCTTTGTGGCTTTGTAAAACACTATGCCAGGAAATGGCAGCAGCAGTGTTGCAAATTGAATTCTGCAGGACTTTGCAGGACAGATTTGAGGAGTAAAACCTCACAGTTGACCATCCCACGAGAGACTTTGTCATGCATTTATGTTTGTTGGAAGTAAATATGATGATTTCACCATTCTCTGCTCTGCTTCGACAGTTAAAGGTAAATCTGTTTCCACTGATATTCCATAATCACTGATGTGATGCAAGAGATTCAGATATAAGGCCAAAACTGGCCAAACTCAAGCAGCAGTGCTTTTAAAACAGGTATGAAATCACAGTGTGGGCTCAGGAAAAAGCTTTTAGAACCACTGTCAGGCTTTGTGTCCACATCACACAGGATGCAACCACAGAGATGGAAAAAAAAAAAAAGCAGCGCCAACCATAAAGTGCTCTGCTTTTGCAAAGCTTCTTTGTTTGCTAGTACTTTAGAAAAAAACATGCTTGCTCCTGGAAACAAGAAAGTAGAGGAGAAACAGTTCTGAAAGCATCTCTACATCACAAGACAAACTTGTACACATGAGGCCGTTTATAGGAGCAAATAGCCAACAATGTGTGTTAACATGCTGACATGGCTGGAAATGCCCTGCTGGTGGTTTTCTGCCACAAACATAACTGTTAACTAACAACACTGTGGTTCCCTGAGCAGGTGGGACGGCCTGAAAACTAAATATCATGTAGGGATAAATAAAAAATCCTAAGAGCATGAAAACAAAAAAAGAAGGAGGAATGCTGATGGACATCAACATAAGGATGAAATGACAAATATGTTATTATGAAATGTTGCAGGTTTTTTTTTAATTAAAAGCAATATATAATAATTAAGGCTTCTTTGATGCTTTATGTCTTGTATTGGACTTGACAAAGCTGCAAACCAAACAATGTTTGGTTGTTTCTTTACTGTGGAAAATATAAAGATTTCTCCCATTTTTCATATTTACATAGTAAAAGCTGCCATGATACATAAAATAATTAAAACACCTTCCACCACAAAATATAAGTTAAGGTTGTATCATTTCAAACATTTCAAAATGACCCCTGAGTTAGCCATGCAGTAAAAAATATTAATACACTTTTTAGTTAAGTTCTTACTAATTACTGTGAATCTGACACTGCAGATGGTTTTATTTGGCACTGCCTTTAGACTGATGTCCCTAAACTCCTCAGAGTCAGTCTGAGGGAAAAAAAAGGAACATGTTTTGACTTTGATAGAAAAAGATGGCAGTGCAGTAAGAAATTAATAGCACCACCACCAAAACAACCCGCTCCAAAATCTAAATGATTCAAGTCTTCTTCGCTGTAACCTCTGGGGAGTGTGTTCACCTGCTGCTGTTGGCATTTTCTCAGCTACCAATGAAAATGTTTCTCATGTGTGCATCCATGGCGGTGATAAGAAACCCATCCCTGAGGCAAAATGGACTGATTAGCTCATTTTGCTTTCACTGCTTAGCTTTTCCAGATGGATGGATTTAAAAGAGCAAGGTAAAAATGAGGATGCATCTTCATTCCATGTTCACACACTTCTATGACAGGTAATAAAGACTTTAAAAGGTTTCCAGTAACAGGAGAAGAGAAACGGCATTAAATGTTTGTATGTGTCATACAAGTATGTACGTCTCGTAGAAGAGGATTCAAAGAAATAGTAAAATCATTTTATAAAGAAAAAAGATGTAGCAAAAGAAAAAAAAAAAACAGATGACAGCATGGCTGCCAGGGTGGGATGGCCTATAGGAGAAGGATAAATGGTAAAATTTGAGCACAGTGTGGAGGTGGCAGAGTTTCTAGTAGAAGCAATAGAATAAAACTAAATGAGGAGGAAAGCGGCAGAAGAAGTGACAAGGTTGCCAGCGGATAAGGGTTCAGCAGAGCAGGGAAATAGCTGCAGAGAGAAGTGAAACAAAGGATGGTCGAAGACAAAAGAATTGACTTTATTCTGATTACTTTTGTCTCAGCATGTTTCCACAACAGAAACTGATCATAAGCAGCTCATAGATCACAGTGAAAAGATGCTGTGGTGGGAAACTATTCTCCCATCATGTCTTCCTGCATGGAACCAGTTCTGTCACTGTTCATGTCACGGTTATGTAGTAAAATGAAAAACCAAAACGATTTTTCAGAAATTCATATCAAAATAATCCCAGTCAGGATGAGATTTCACCCCTTATTAGGAGGTGGAGGTTATCCCCTGACAACCATTTTGACCAAATCACTGATAGACCTTTAGACTCAACTGGAGGCTTCTTTTTTCTTTGTTTTAAATCTGATGAACCACCAGTTAAATACATACCAGACTATTTATATTCCCAGATAAAGCAATGCACAAATCAATTTTCTACCTGGATTGTTGCACATGCAACTTTAAATGCACGAGACATGGAAGTACAGTAACAGCTCAATCTAAATGAGAGTCAATACATTGCTTTGGATTGAGCCGAAATGGTCAAGCGGAGTTATACCTGCAAGACAACAATTGCAGATGCAAAGGCATTAGCAGTTTTTTTCCTTAAACAGAGTCCAGCTCTTTGACAGCTCTTACAAAGCTGCAACTTTTCTTCCCCCCACACACACACAGAGGTGATGTCACTTTTCAACAGGAGGGGTGAAATTGAAAGCTAATCCCTGGACTCCGTCTCAGTTCACTTACAGACTAAAACAGGTTTTTCTTTGAAATTTTCCTGCATTTAACATATACGGGTGGCTAGTTTATGTCAGATTAGTTTGGTGATTAATCATTCCATTGATCTGATAATTGCGGACTTTGTTAAAATTTAGAAAATGAGTGATTAAAAAAATCTTTTTGGTAATCTGCTGACAGTAGTAAAAGCTCCTCTCAGCTAGTTTTTATGACAATATTGTGTTACCGTGTCCTCAATGTAACTATTTTCATGCAATATTTTCATTATACTCTCAAGTTACTGTGTGTATCTATATTCTGTCTCTACAATAAGCCAACCTTATATTTAATCCTTTCTACACACATCATTTAAAAAAACAAAATCACTACATCTTCTGCACATTCTGAAATAAAGCAATGCATAAAAGGTATTAAAATCAAAGGTTGGAGCGCATGTTTCTTCTAAACTGCATTTAATGTCATTTTGCTGTCAGAAAATACAACAAAGAATTAAAGACTACATTAAAAGGTATTTTATGTTCATAGTATTTTGTCAGTCATATAAAGGTTGTAAATCTAATACTGTAATTACAATGCAAACATGTCAATTATTCAGTGGCAGCACATGTATTTAGTATGTTTTTCTTGGAAATTGTTCTTGTTTGACCTTTTGGTTTTGACAAATATTGGAGCATTACATGCAGGGGCCAACAGATCTGGAAATGGGCTCAATGAAAAATTAAGTGTTGAAATCCATCTCCACCTTCAAAAAAGGTTAAAGAAAAATCTGATCGACTCTTATATGTTAACTGTGACCCAAGAAGAAGAAGAAAAAAAAGTTAATCTCAGAAAGTAATGAGTGTATTGTGTGTCTAAATGTATGTTATATGTATGTATATTTGGGCTTGTTCAGTCACTCTACTCATGGACCCCTTCCTAATAGCTTGTAAAAGCTTCCAAGGGGGTCAGAATCACACATGGATAATAGCTTGACCGTATATCAAATGCTGAAAAACTTGTAAATATGTGTGTGTGAATAAATGAAATGAAATAATAAAAAATACAAAGAACAACACGATCAGGAGACAGCACAGAGAAGTGGAAGGACAGGATGAAATAATCCATGAACAGGTGCAGCAGCATCTTAACAGAGAATTTAATTGCACACAAATTATGTTTGACACATTTTCTTTATATTGAAACTCATCTTGTGTGTGTACGTGTGTGTGTTAGTGCAGAACAAACACATGCTTGATTGTAACACCCACCTTTCTAGCTAACTCAGCTCACTTTTATTACTGTGATTTTTTTTCCTTCTCTTTTTTCCTTCTCGTGAAATTAAAGTAAATGCTTGTAACGCTTTGTAATTCCAGGCTTCTTTAATAGGGGCTGATAGAATCAGTGTCTGGACAATCAGCAGGGTGTTCCCTGCTTCCACAACAACCTCCCTTATCCTTCTTTTGCAATGCCTGATGAAAACAAGCCGCTAATACTTTCCAAATGGACCTCCTGCTGTTATCTGAGAAGAGATGCAAGGTAGGGAGAGCAGAGAAAGCTGGAGATTGGACAAAATGCTAAGTCAGAGCAGAGAATTAATCCAGTCAGCTCGTGCAGGTCGTAACAGACTTAGATAAGGTCTGTTTGTCTGCTATTTAAACAAGCCGTGGATAAGAGAAGCGGCACAAGTGAAACTTCCAAACTGAGATTCCAGGTTTTTTCTGTGCCTTTCTGAGAAAAGCTGGGAGACTAGGATGGAGTATGTGCATGCATGCGTGGCACTCCTTATGTGTATGCAGATAGTGAATCCAGGCTTTGCGAACAGAGGAGAGAAAAATATTCTGACAGATTTAGCTCAAGGCTGAGGAAGAGTGCTTCAGATGTCTTCACAACTCTTTCACTAAAATGAGAAAGCAGGGAGAGGTTTGTCACTGCAAGAAAGAAGAACTTTGGATTCCAGTGGTTGTCTCATTTTTACGCCCTATCCGTTAGCTTCATGCCAAACAGTCAATCTATACACATTTACTGCATCTTAGACCTTTATGTTTTCAGTAGAAATCTATCAACATAGGTTACAAACATGACTAAAACGTTTTTTTTTAATAAAAAGTAAATTGAGAGGAAATTTTTAACTTTGATTCCAATTCAGGCCAGAAGGGGGCAGCATAAGAGAACATGCCCTGAGGTAGGATAGAAACATTTGGGAGAAACCTTTCCTTTCTTTTGATAGAACCAGTGTCAACATGTAATTATAATTAAGCTCATGGATGTAAGGTAAGTGGCCATCTGACCAAGACAGAATGACTTTGCTGCAGAGCTCCTCCATCCCTCCATTCCTAAGAGTAAAAGAATCTGCTTATGAGACAGGTAGTCAATATTCAGCCCTCTAATTTGACCCATTAAGTCTCCTAAAAGCCTTCCCTTCTTCATTCTCTTTTCTTTTGCATCTTAGTAAGTAAGACAAAAATGATGGAACAAGACTGGAAACTTTCCTTTGAGATAAACAGCCTAAGGTCCCACTGACCCAACTTTAAGTGTTTACACTCCACTTCAGGCTCGTCATCTCTCCATTCATTATTTATTAATGGGAACAGGTAATGCTAATTGCTAATTATGATGGTGTGATCTTATGACTGAATGTTTATCTGTTGAATTAAACATGGATGGAAACATTGCAGAAATATGAGTGACAACAAAGAGCTCGGTGTTTGTGTCTGACAGAAGGGACTGCAAAGGGCACATCAGTGCTGTAGTGAGTGCAGGTGTTAGAATATATGTTTGCTTTCTGAAGCTTGTCCCTCACAGAGGACAAGTGAGTGCTGGATGTAAACCCAACATTTGGAGGTGTGGAATCTGCAGACAGGCTACTAACCCTATGATGTTAAGCATAAATTCCAGATTGGAATGACTCCATCTGAACACCAGTATCCTTAAAAATCTTCAATATACAAACCAGTAAGACAGAGAGAGAGACAGAGAGAGAGACAGAGAAACAGAGAGAGAGAGAGAGAGAGAGAGAGAGAGACAGAGAAACAGAGAGAGAGAGAGAGAGAGAGAGAGAGAGAGAGAGAGAGAGAGAGAGAGAGAGAGAGAGAGAGAGAGAGAGA
>JBAMIG010000020.1:5183224-5193725 GCA_037177335.1 Kiunga ballochi
AGAGAGACAGAGAGAGAAAGACAGAGACAGACAGAGAGAGAGAAAGAAAGAGAGACAGAGAGAGAGAGACAGACGATACATAAAAGCACACTCACAGTACTCACGGTGACTCTGAAAGGTGTGGCAGCTGTGGACGCCGGTTCCATGGTGACTGTGGTCTTGTCTGAAGAACCTGGCATGCTGCGTCGACGTCCAGTCCTTTCTGGAGGAGACTCTGCAGAGATAATTAATGCTGATAAATGATCCAGCTGTTTACACATGGAGAGATAACACTAATATATGAACATGTATTTAATAAAAAAAAACAAAGTATGTTTCTTTACAGTGCACAAAGGGGAAAATCAGATTTGTTTAAAGTATTAATATATGCTGTACAACATCAATCAGCACCTTTACATCACACCAATTATCTCATTTGTTTCAACCATATAATGTGTTAATGAGTGAATTTAACACATTTTTTTTAGGTTTTGACAGAACACAGCTGCTGCTTACCGTATTCCAACATAAGCATGAGTTAGTTCTTCATGAGTGACGTTCATATTTTTTTCCAATTGCAAATTAATATTTTGCAACATGTCAACTTATATATTTTTGTCTTTTAGAGCGAATCTTGCTAACATTTATCTTAAAAGTCAGAATTTGATCAATTTAGTTGTTTTTTCTTTTTCTCTTTTGTCTTATTTAACAGGCGGATCACATATGAAGGAAAAAAGATTAAAAATAAGTACTCGGAGAGTGCAGACTTCCGCCAAGTTTATTATTATTGTCTCACAATGATACAGAGTCCTTTGAAACTGTCCTGGATGCAGACAATGATCCGGATAACCACCAAAATGTGATTATACCTCTTCTTGTTTACTGTTGTCAGTATATAAAGTCAACATATATTAATCATAAAAGTGCAAATAAAAGACTTTTGTAATGTATCTCTAAACACAATGAAAGATGAGCAAAGCAGCAGCCATATCTGACAGTGGCGACACGTTGTCGCTTTGTGATGACATCATGAGTGACTAAAAATAGCCCAATGTTGCAATGATACATTTTTAAAGTGATCCAGAAACCAGCATCTTTTCCAGATCTCCACCAAAAGTTAATCATTTTTTCCCAGTGTCACTCCCAGCATATCCTGAAAATTTTTTATCAAAATCTGTCCATGACTTTTTTAGTTATGTTGCAAACAGACAAACAAACAGACGGATCCTGCCTTGGCAGAGGCAATCAGTGTAAATATGCCAGGATTAGCCAGGGGCTATCTTTCACCTGTAGTCCTTGGCCAGTTCTTTCAAGGCTACCTGGTAACTAATAAAATATTTTAAAACACTGTGTTAAATGAACACAGAGAATTACTAAAAAGGTGAAAATAAATAAATACATTTTCTAAAAGTAAATATGTACAATTTACTAAAGAATCCAGCGGTCAGAAAGGCATTTTCCCAACACATCAGATAAACTACAAGATTCCCAAACATGAATGCTGTTAAAACTGAACAGATATTATAGGAACTAAAACATGAAAATTAAGTATTGGTGAAAAGATTACAGGTGCCATACAGAGGTGTCTTTTGTTTCTTTTGTTTCCAATGTGTTTAAACATGGAAACTGCTGCAGAAGATGTGACTCAAAACAGCAGGGGCCATAAAAACAGCTTTCAGCTCCAAAGTGTAAATGTGTATCAGATTAAACGGCTTCATTTTAGGACATAAAATGTTATTTTATATTTATGTTTAAAAAAGGTTTGTGTGATGTACAAGTCACGGCATTGTGTTTTCATTCATGTTTTATACATCACCTCCACCTGTCAGGAAGAAAAAGTTCAAACTCTTCAAAGCTTTTAGTGTCTGCTTCTGCACTTCACATTTTTCTAAAGCAGCACTGTACAATTTTCTGACCTTAAAACTGCTTCTGACTCGTTCTGCTGGCAAACCGACATTCATTATGTACATTTCTAAGGCTGTCTCGTCCCTGAAGCAGCCTGAGGCTGAGAAACAGAGCTGCACAGCGATTTTTTTTTCTCTTTCCAGCCCATGTGGCATCATGTGACAGATGCATTTACATCAGTGTCACATGCCTACAATTGCACATCAACACACTGAATACTATAGCTATGCACTTTGGCTAATTCAGGGGGTTAAAAACCCAAGAGGATATCATCAGAGGTAGAGTAAAAGAAAGAGTGAAGCTGACAGATTGAAAAGTAGGCTGAATCAGGATGCAAACAGATGCCAAATTTAGTTTTTATCCTGTTTACCTTTCATGCAAACTTCATATTAACATTTATATATAAATCTAGTACATAAAGAATAAATTTGCCTTGACTTTATTATTATTTATCTGTATCTAAATACCTACATTCACATCTATATCTATAGGTTTTTTTTCCTGTAGATGCCATGGACATAGATAGAAAACATAATAGCAAATGCTTTTGATAGAAAGACTTTTCATTGCAAAGATTTTGCATGTGCAGAAACAACAATTCTGGACATGTCCAAGAGGAATGTGAATGTTGTCAGGCATGCAAGTCGTCACATATTTAGAAAAGCTATCACTGCTGAGTGCAGATCTTACAGGTAAAGATCTATTTGTACCAAATACTCACTAAAGAAACCCTTTTTATATTTCAGCATGTGTCGTACACTCAAAAGTAGTTTAAAAGGGAGAACAAGTAGAAAGAGCGATTTAATCTATTCACATTTGGAGGTCTTTGTTCGGTCATGGCGTCACTCAGGCGATGTTTGATCATTTAAATGAGCTCTGCAACTGTCTGAAACGGTCTCTACTACTAATGAAACAACTACCAGAGTAAGTGTGCGAGGCAGAATGTGAGTGCAGGAAGATTACAACTTCCTCCCAAACTCATCCACATAAAATTCATTGCCTTTCCGTGACTTCAAAAGGTATTTCATTGACTTCTTTCCACTTCTGGCAGAGATACACTAACCCAGCCTGGCACTGCTAGACAAATGTGCAGATACGAATTAATGTGGACTCTCAGTTAAATTCTGCTTTTCAAAGGGCGATGACTCAAATCCCTCAGAACAAAGACAACGCGACAAAGAGCTGCCAAAAATGGGGAAATGTTAACATTTGCCACAATGATATGAAAATGTACCATCCAGTTGTTTTAAAGCTGAAATAACACAAAAGATCATCCCATATTAGCATCAGACTTCATTATCTTAGTGTTTCAGCCGTGCTTTTGTACACAGCTGTATCGCCCTATATATAGAGTATTGAGCAGATCGGCGTAGGAGAAGCTGGGAAGAATGGGACAGAAGGGGTCTATAAGCCACAGTGAATGTAACCTCTTAGTTTGGCTGGTTTCTCATTTCATTTCCTTGAAATTTATGGGGGGAATGGGTATTTAAGTCCCCACAAGATCATAAAAATATGCCGATCATAAGGTTTTGGAACTGCATGCATTTAAATCTGGACATATGGATCAACGATCTGAAAGAAAGTTAATGTTCAAACTAAAAAATGTTAAAAAACATGCATGCACTCCATGTTGTTATAAGCTACGACGGTGTACAATCACCATATAAATATAGTGAATTTATGCCAGAGGTAATATTTAGAGCATCCTTAATGAGGACCACACAAGAAGATCCACTTCATACATGCTATGTTTATCTGTGCTGCCCTCTCTATTATCCTGTCAAGCAGAGCTGTGCTGAAATAGTTGTCTACCATTTTGCATACTGGCTGACTTTATTTGCTCACACTGTAATTGAAGAGTGACTGTAAGACTAACACTTCCCGCTGTGCAAACCACGCATAGACATATACACAGTCTGCAACAACAGACGGTGCATGAGCACAACATGCTTTGGAGTTGGAATTCATAATAGGTGTGATTGAAAATCTGAAGCCTCTGAGCACTGATCTATTGTTCTGTGACAGTGTGTGGTCCCGTTCAAGTGTAGGTTACAGCTGAAAACTTGAAAGCTTGAAACAGATAAGCTGTGACTGAAGTATCAGCAGCTGAGACAAAAATCATTTAAATAAAATTTTAAAAAAAATATGTTCAAATAAGGTTGATTAAAGTAATTACCAGGACTGACCGAGTTAGAGCAGTGATTGTGCTCCATTTCGATAAATGAGCCCCTCCGGGGCTTAATTTTCTTCTTGTGCACAGCTGACTGCTACAAGTAGTCAAAGGAAAGCGGTTGTCGTGAAGTATCTGCTGTGTGCAATCGCAATGCATGCTCCCACATGTTTTAGCCAGCTGCCTGCAAAAGTATCTCCACAGGATGGAAAATTTCTGCTGCTATGGCTGACTTTATAACCCCCGCATCCCCAAACAGTTAGCAGTAAAAAGACATTCATACCCAGTAAATTTCACATTGAAAACACCAAGCCTTACTCCTGGGGAAAACCAATAAAGAGAATTTTTTTAACAGCATGTGGGGTCCACAAGGTCTGTGTCAACAAACACTCTTCCTTTTCTTTGAACTTTAAGCAATTTTCTCAGAGGAAAGCTTGTTTGTTGAATTCTTTCCATCTTAAATTGCGTCTTGTGCCAGATCAAACTAGCCTATCACCCGTCATCGCCTCTTAACAGCACCTTGCTTCCATTTACTTCCAAACCTCTTAACACTGCATCCTTATACACCAGCTACCACAAATAGACACTAAATTTCACCCTCTTCCAGGCTATCTCACGGTTTGTCAATGAGACACCCTTGGAGACTAAAGAGAGTCAAATGTAGATGATAAAAATCACCTGCAGGATTGTACTCATTGTGTGTCTGTTCAGCCGAGATAGGGACAGTGGCTGGGAGTGAAAGAAACACTTTTGAACTGACACTTTTTGGGAAAAGATTCACTATCCTCGTGTTATTTATCCGTACATTAGCTATGCTGATAAGAACAGCAGGTGGTTAGTATTGCTAAGGAAACTGGAGGCTAGAGAGGGTACAATTTTTATGCTAACCACAGCTAACCTCCTGGTACACACACATATACATATATACATATACATATATACATATACATATACATATATATATATATATATATACACATATATAAAAAAAATATTATATAGAAAAGTGAATTTCTTATTTGCCGTGTTTCTCTATATTTATCTTTGTAGAACTTTTCCTTTTTTTCATCCCTATGACTTGGTAAATACACTGCAGCTCTGACTATATTTCCTCAGTAATTCCCAAAAAGATACACTCCACCAGGGGGCGAGTGCCACTTTAAACCTTACTGATCTCTTAGATTTAACTAGGGGAATTCTTAAAACAACAACAAGGGAATTAGCAGCGGGATTCATTGATTATTTCACTTCTGAAAAACAAACTATGTATGTAAAAGCTGATAGTGGATACTGTGTCATAAACACTGTCTCACAGACCACACAGGGAAAACAGCTTATGATTACTTTGAATAATGACCTTTTGTGCCAAAATGCTGTGTTTGTATCTCCTAATGCTAATAATAGTTTCCTACTTAAGACACATATTGTTCTTTTATACAGAATGATGTTTCTTTTTTATTATCTCATCAGTCAAGCTGCTGGCTGTGCTAAATGGCTCTGTGATGAAAGATGAAATTCAGAGGTCGTTGGATGTAAGATTGTTGTTTCAGTCTGTCTGACCTTATATAGAACATTCAGTACTTAGACCCTGCTGTACTGCTGATTTTCTTTATCTTCAGTGCAAGCTAAAAGCAAGATGGCTGATTTTTGTCTTTCTCAGAGATGATGATAAAACCTGAAAGCTAGGGTTTAAAGTGAGAATCTTGCATACAGAAGAAAAACAAACACTACTTCCTTCACCAGCTGTAAACAACGTTTATATCCATATTTACATTTGCCACCAAAACAAGCAGACAAAGTGCAATGAAATAATTGAGTTATTCGTATAACATTTTAGAAAGCTGCATTATTTGCTCATCAGTTATTTTTTTTTTGTGCATTTCCTGCCTCAGTGTTTTGTTTGAACATTACCTCCACAGACTGGGAAGTTGGTAGGATAACATGTAACTGGAAGCAGGATGTGTGTAGAAGACAATGTGTGCACAAGTGGGAAAGACAAAACAGGAATGAAGAAAAATGTATGTGGCTGAAAAAGAAAAACTCCAACGGTTGAGTCAGCTCTCTGCGTTTCTGCATCAGATGTGATGTTATAAAAGGAACAACCAATAATAAATGCCATCTTTTTTTATTCCTATATAAACTTTGTGACATTTTTGTTTGAACCCAAAAAGGGAAGAAAGGGAAGTATTGTCGTGTGTGATATAGACATGGTAAAAATAAGTTTATTTAGCCATAAGCATAAAGGTTTTGAAACCCTAATAAAGTAGTTCTGATTTTTGTGCAAGCAGGAAGTAAAAAAAAATCCTATTACTAGCGTCTTACTGGAAATGTCTTGTGAAAATACTCAGAATAAATGTATTTCCTTTACAGTATACTGTAAGGTAGGGGTGTCCAAAGTCTGTCCTTGTGGAAATACTGTCCTGCAGGTTTTGGATATTAACTACTGGGCCACACCTGAGTCAGATTAATGGGTCAACATGCTTTGGCAGAACTTTTGAGGAGAGAATTTGAATCAGGGATGTTGAAGCAACCTAAAACCTGCAGGACACCTGTGATGTGATTCTTTGCAATGAACAGCAATAAATAGGACTGTTAAAAGTAATGTGTGTAGAAATTACCGACGTAAAAATGGACATATAACTTCAGAGTCCAAACACAATTAAGAAAGGAAAGTGGCTGCAATTGGGCAAAATTCTCCCAGATTAAAACTGCTTTCATCTATGAGTGGATCCAATGCGCTGTGGTGCAGTGATGACTGCACTGTGGCTAACTGCTTCAAAACTGGGCTCATGTGTACACATTACCATATCCAAACTGGTACTGCAATGTTATGTCCATTCAGAGACACTGTAGAAAAAATGATGACAAATATAGCAGCTGCCATGTATGTGAACTCGCGGTAAATAGATATAAAAATATCTTATTCTAAGTGAATTAGAACTTTCCTTCATCTTCCATATTGCTTAATCCAATTCAGAGTCACGGGTATCTGGAGCTTATCCCAGCAATCATTAGACAACAGGCGGGGTACACCCTGGACAGGTCACCAGAGTCCAACACCGAGACAAATAACCAGTCACGTATACATTCAAGTGCAAAAGACCAATCAGTTTAAACAGATATGGATTAAGATGGTGGGAAGAAGCTGAAGCACCTGGAGAGAACCCACACTAACATGGGAGAACATGCAAACTCCACACAGAAAAGAGTCTAAGCCAAGGCTGGAATCAGCCACCTCCTTACTGTGTGGCTACAATTAAACCAGAGTTAAAACATGAAGGTCGTTTTAGTAAAGTGATCTGATATCAATATAGATAATTTCTTAATGATATATAAGGTTTATCTAAAGATTTGCTTTTGTTTGTAGACATGTTTTTCGTTACTGTTCCAGTCTGATAAATTTTCACTTAGCTTTTTTTTAAAGATGCTTTGTTGACTGAAATCATGATATTTTAGTGTTAAAACGCATTAGAGTCAATGTCAGGTCACACACCATCCATCCATTTTCTACCGCTTATTCCCAAACGGGGTCACGGGGGGGCTAAAGCCAATCCCTGCTGTCAGGTCACACAACATATTGGGAAATGCAGAGGGAACATTGCTGCAATCAGCCATTTTGGCTGCAGATACAGAGCAACAACGTCCTTTAGATGTATCCTGACATGTCCTGCAACAACTGCATCATCTGGACCAGGAGATATCAAAGTTAATGGCTTCTTACACCCCTATGTTCAGCAGCTGTCTTGCTTTTTTGTGGTACCCACTGTAGAGCTTTTAAAAGCTTTGAGGGCTTTTCTTTCTTCTTTTTGTAAAACATGAAACAGTTTCCTGGTCTGGTCCACTATGATGCTACAAATGTGGTGAGAGTAAACAAGAACAATGAAGCTTAAAACATGCTGCGAAGGTTTGTAGAGCCAAGGCGGCTGTAGGGAATATTAAACATTTACAACAACTTTTATCTAAGCCAATTTAAACGGTGTATTTGAACACGACAGAAACGCTGTGCATTTAATGCCAGCGCCAGAAAGTTTGAGTAGGGGACTGCACTACCAACAGCCGCATGTGCCTGCATTATAAGAAGTCTGTACCCTCAGGAATGAAAAAAAAAGAGCTCCTGCAGAGAATGCAGACAGTTCTGGTGTTTTGACAGCAGGGTAAAAAGCATAAAACACACATACACTCACATTCTCTCCTTGGGCCAATAAAATGTACAGCAAAGATCCTGGGCTGTCAGGCTGTGTTTACTGTGTTCTCTCTACCTGGATGACTACCTTCTCCTCTGCTCTTCCTCTCATCCAGCTCCCTTCAAAAATGCATCACTTTTCTCGTTTTTTTTCCCCCCTCAACAACATGACAACTAGAACGGGCATTGACTGGCTGGCAGAGCAGCAAAAATACCATCTGTGAGGAACACAAAGTTAATGTCAAAGTCATTACAGAAAAGTAATTTCTTTTATTTAACTTTCTCAGAAGCTCAACATCCATGTGATGGAGGTCACAGCTACAGAACACCAAAGCAAAAGCTTTTCCACATGGCACCGTTTTAATCTGTCAAGCTTTACGGCTTCGTCTAAAACATCTGCTGATAGATGGGGGGATGGGGGGGGGGGGGGACTGCTCCCTTGTGTGTGTGTTCGTGTTTGTGTGTGTGTGTGTGTGTGTGTGCTAGGAGACCAAAATGTTTTAACACTGAAGAGTCAGGACGACGCTGGACTTTTGACCTCTGGGATGCAGTATTTACTGAGCAAAGAAATGATGGGATAATAAAGAGGTGCTGGTGGGTCCAAGTGGAGCAACTCTTTGGACATGAGGGAGTATAAGAGAGTAAAACAGCCGACAAAAACCACCAGTGCATATAGTCAACGTGTACTTAACTTTGGTAAACACAGAGCCCATCTAAAGCTGCAAATGTGCTGACAACATTAAGCTCACACCAACATTAAACCCCAATACTGAACCAGTTCCCTTTGTGTGACACAGTTACAGAGTAAAAAGCACACAAGAACAGGTATTGAAAGATACTCCTAACAGCTGGTAACTCTGCGTTCGACCCTGTTTAAGCGATATCCAGGGAAAAGAACTGTGTTTCATGTTTAGTTTGGCACATGCATGCCTTTGTCTGCAGCTTGTTATAGGAAGGCAGAGGCAGAGGGATGGAGGAGGAGCATTAGGGGAAGAAATAGGGCACAGAAGGAGGAAGTTTGTGCAGAGCAGCATCTACATTCCTGCAACTGCTGACCATGGTCTTCCTGATTTCAATTGAATCCCCCATCAGAACACGTAAGATAAGAAGGAAACAAATCATGCAAACATTGTGCTATTGATGACAGGGAGGGAAGATAATACCCTGCAAGATAATAACATACGCAAGCTCAACAACTTACTATTATTTCAATCAAATCTTTATAATATGTCAGATAAGATGGGTGGAAGGTTCGTCTATGGATTATATATATATCCATGTTTTTGATTGGATTTTGTGGCATCTGATCCAGACAAACCAGGAAAGCATTGACCAGAATATGAGCAGCTGTGCTTGGTATTTTTTAAAGGAAATGATGAAACTTAATGTAAATTTCTTAACATATATCAGCAGTTTAAACTGTATTCTGTCCAAACATGTTCTTCACCTGACAAAGAACAGATGGTAAGGTTAGCTAAACAGTGACACATCTCTGTATTTTTATTGTAAACACAGCCTGACTACTTATTGCTACTACCATAAGGAAAAACCATAAAACCAACCCAGACAATTCTGATATTCTTTAGTGTATTTTCAGCTGTGTGATGGCTTTGCATATCTTTAGCTTCACAGACTGTCTGTATGTTAATAGGTAGTTAAAGGCTGAGTTATGGCAATATTCTCTTAACCCTCCATAGCTATTCCTCCAAAATTGTTCTCCAGTTCTGGCATGTAATCTGAGTTATTATATACGGATAAAGGAGGGATTAGTCTGCACCTGTCTCTGTTATTGGACTCTTATGGTTGCTCAGACACATTACGTCATCTGGTCCTTCTCCATGATTTACAGTGGTGATGGGGGGAAAAAGAAAAAGAGTCGACAAGGACACAGACCTCAGTGGTTAAGCCAAGATCAGAGTGTAATCCCAAGTTAAACACTGTGATGATGAAGAGAGCTCTGTTGCTTTTACTTCACTGCTTCATAGCTATATTTAACTGCCACTAGCTCCTGCTTTAAGGCTATGCTTTCAATTACATGATCCCAAATGCTATTTAATGACATTAGCTGTTTCTATCCTTTAATATACAGAGGAATACTTTCACTCGGATCATTTCTGCCGTTTCATCTCTCATACTTTTCCTGAATGTATGTATATGCGAAAATATAAGTCAAAATGATTCAAGTCTTTTTTTTTTCTAAATTGTGACCTTAATCTCAAAGAGGAAGCTCGAGAGCAAATTGGAAAAACACACACACACACACA
>JBAMIG010000020.1:5196053-5210851 GCA_037177335.1 Kiunga ballochi
AATAGGGTGTGTGCTAACTGGGAAATTTGATAAGGGGATGAGGTGAATTTAGTTTAATTCAACTCTTAGAAAAGATGTAAGAAAATGTTTTTGTTTATCCTGTAAAATTGATATCTATCTTTTTAAAGCTAAATGATAAAACTACCATGTGGCGTAAAATGAGAAAAGCTAATAGAAAAGCTACAGCTGATAAAAAAAAGGCACACAACTACATGTGAGAAAGAAAAGACTTACTTATAAACTGTTAATCTTATATTCATCTATGACAGACTAATTATGAGTCAAGATTTACCTTTAAAAGTAAACTGCTTGTATTTATTTACCTTTTTCATTGAGGTGAATATCAACAAACAATCCTTTCCATCTGTTATCTTTTATACTAAAGTATATGAAGTTTAAACAGAAATTCTGATTATTTGATCGCATCTGATCGCACAGACGGATCAAACATAAGCCATCTAAGCCCCAACCTGTCTGCCATTTTCCATTTTCAGATAAAGAGTCATTTTGCATGTCAGTGGCACTAACCCTGACACAGAAGAGGAAACAGATTCAGAGTGATGTAGGGGTGACTAGAGCTGATACAAGATTTTCCATTCACAGATAACAATGAATGTACATGCACATGCTGTGAAAACAATAACACATGAGCTCATGTAATCTGATCTGTGCCACAAACCGTGTTCTGAGCACAAGGGCCAACAGCGACTTCCTTAAGATAGGGTCACAGATCTGTGTGGGATGTGAACTAAACTTGTTTTTATAGGCTGCTGCTTTAGCTCTGCAGTGACACACACCTTAGATGAATACTATCTAGCTCCAGGCCAACAACTTTTCTTGGAGAGAACTTTGTTCACCATCCAACAAAATCTTATATGAACTAATTAGACAATATACGGAAAGTAGATGTAATGTCATTCAGTAATATGCAGGTTTATGGCGTTACCAGCATTTGCTGTGTTTAAATGCACCTGGGAAAGATGCATAAAGATACAGGATTTAATCTGGAGATACTCAACCCAAACAACCTGAAACATTTTCACCAAAAGGAAAATGTAAATGTTATATTTTTATTTGCACAACCAGCATTAGAACTACTCTGGAGTCTTCTTTTGTGGAAAAGTCACATTTCTATTTTTGGTAAAACTGACAAAAAATAAGCTTTTCCTACGGTGCCAGGGTAAAAAAAAAATCGAAATGAAAATCTGTGCACTCTGTTTACTGAACTGTGCGCACAGTGTATTAATCCGTGCGATCAGTTTACTAAACTGTGCACTCGAATTATGAAACTGTGAGCACTAATTTTACGCATGGACATGGAAGACGCATGGATCACTGCCGGGTAAGTTCTGAGGTTATGAGTTTTTGTACAGCTCATGTTGAAGTAGGCTTATTGTTTTCAACATTTGTTACTTGTATAAAAAACAACTAGTTAACAGTAATTGGTCAATTGTGATTTATATTTTAATCCTCATAACTTACCTGGCAGTGACCCATGCGTCTTCCACTCCACTGATGTCCATGCGTAAAATTAGTGCTCACAGTTTCATAATTCGAGTGCACAGTTTAGCAAACAGAGTGCACGGATTTTCATCAAAAAAATGTTTTTTTTTTACCCTGGCACCAGGAGGGCTCCTAATTTTCCTCATCCTCTACAAGCCTCCACTGTGCTACACTTTACAGATCATGTTGATGCCTTTGTGCCAACTGGGGATCAATTCACTCATGCACATCATGGAAACAGAAGACCATCATTTTAGTTTGAGACAGAATCTGCACTGGATTCATTTTTTTGGGGAGAAATAATTCAGGATGGCTACTGCGTAGGAGTATTTGTGATCATCTGTAGACAAAGTGAACACAGACAGCAGAAAAGATGAGATAAGCACGAGATACAACATTGCTGGAACAGATAAACAATTTTCTGTCTCATATGTATGACATCAATGCAAATGTTTTGCTTTAACCTGCATTAACAACTAATACACCCATGCTGGTCGATCTCTGCAAAACAGTTATTTACTGATGCTCAGGGGAACGCTGGACTCCATGGTAGCAGCTGCATCACATTCCAACTTGAACATAGCAACTCAAGACAATCTTTATGACCCAACAAGCAGCTAGAAGCTTCTCTCCGCTCTGCTCTGCCAGATGTATGAATGCATTAACGCTTTTTGGTGAAAAGCATCTTAAGCTGCAGAGCACAGTTAAAAACCAAAAAGCCAGAAAGAACAGCTGATGGAATCCATTTAATGTCACAAAATACACAAAACTAATATGTCTGCATCAACAGAGCAATCACAGATTGTTCCTTTTTCAAGTGTGCCATATAACCAAGCAAGCAAATTAACGCTTAAATAAAAAGAGGAAGAATGCTTACACACATAACCAAAAGGAACAATCCATTAGATGCACTGATATATACTGACACCAGGGAATTTTAACAGTTTCATTTCTCCTCCTACAGATATAAAAGTGCTTTTGTTCTTGAAAGATGCAAAGTAAATCATCATTTATATGGCCACAATCTGCCCTAACTTGTTGGAATATTACTCAATGTGGAAGGTTTTTTTTTGTGAGAGAAGTTAGCACTTATTAGCTACAAGATCAAGAAAGACTGAGTCTGCATGCCTCTTTGTACTTGAGTTCAGATGCACATGTGCATGTGTGTGTTCTTTAGATAAGTGGATGATATAGAGAGTGTGTGTGTGTGTGTGTGTGTGGGGGGATTCAAAGAGTTTCTTTCATCATGGAAAAGACATACAGACACCTGAACTCTGCGCTTCTTACTACAGATAGGAATATTGCACGGACACAGAGGCAATTCAAGAGTGAGTTTCATCAAGAAAAAGTTAGTCTGACATTTTCCTCAACTGTATGTCTCCAGAAAGTTTATATCAAATCTACTGTGGAGCAACACATAAGCTACTGTCTTCCACATGGCACACCGGCAAGTTCCAGCAGTCCACTTGGCAGAGAAAAATCAATATGGCTGAAGATGCAGAGATAGTTCTTTTCTCTCAATACAGGTAACTTCAGCAAAACCCTTGGGGCAGATTTATCACTATAATCTGGCAGTTCAAACACTGCCAGCGGTACTGAGAGGCAGAAAAGCAGCAAGAAGAACAAACACAGTGCTAGAGGGCATGGCCTAAAAGAAGAAAAAGTAGTAGTTAGTGGTGCAGAAAACTGGCTGCTTTAAAGGCTGACTTTGTTGCTAAAGACACAAATACTGGCAGGTGTTATGCCCTGAAGATGCGGTGGAACTCAGCACGTTTGTGAGAAGTGTCAGTGTTGATGTTGCTGTGTGAGAGTAGCACCACTTTGTGAATAGTGACACCAAACAGTCATCTCACTGCCTGCATTAGTCAAAACAAACTCACAGCGATAAAGCGTTGCTATGGTGCTTTACAAATATATTTACCAGTAAATAACTTCTCCTTTGAACGGCACAGAATATTAAAATGTACTTTTAAAAGAGGAACTGAATCTGATTTAACTGAAAATGGATTATCTCTGCTCACTGACAGATTCCCATGAAGCAGTTGCCTGGTATCTTGTTTTCTCTCTCTAGACTGAAGCTACTTGAGGCTTGTGAGATATACAAGGCTGAAACTGCTGTATGGTGACTTTTTAAGCAGTTGTAGTATTTATTACCCCTGCTGACAGACGGCCTGGTGCGACTCCGAGACCGGCTTCGCTGACGCTGCAGTCGGGATTTGCCCAGGAATCTGTAATAGTATGAGGGTCTCCCAGATCCTTTCCTCGTAATTCCAGCCATGGTGCTTACTTTGAACCCACCAACAACCAGATAAGGCAACAGCACTGAAAACAAGTCCTCTTATTGTGGGTTTTAGTGCGAATAAACTGCAGGCAAAGTTCTCATGGAGCTTATCTCAATTTATCACAAACTTCAGGAAGAATCCCTTGCAGACATTAAAATCCACCTAAGGGTCCTCATGGTTTGTTTCAGGTCCAAATCTATTCAACTGTGAAACCATTTCTTTGCACGGAAAAATGGGATTAAACCATTAAAACATCCACTTTTCTGCGAAATGCCCCAAGTCCGGTCCCACAAGCTTGGATTGTTTCTCCTTGTTCTGAACACTCCCCTCAAAGTTTCCCACACTGAGACCCCAGAGGCATGATGTCCGGAATACTGTGCGACTGTGTATCCTGAATGACAGGAAAGCTGTTCCCAGTGCAAAAAGTGGAGCAAAGGAATTTTCTAGGCAGTCAGAAAGCAAATCCGTCTGTTTCCCAAAGCAGTGGGACTGTCTCCTGTAGTTCAGTTTCTATACATCCAAACAGAGTACCATCTCCTGGGATTCTGAGTAAGCATATGTTTCAGAACAAGGATAGGAAGACACAGCAATGTGGTTGTGAACAACAGCAGGAAAAAGTTTGGGATGCCTAGAAAACATGCTGAGATTAGGGCCTGAAAGTGGAATGGAGTTAAAAAAGACAGCTATCAGATTACAGCAGGCTCTATGCTCCTCCAGTAACCAAGAAACTCAGTCACACGCTCACAAACAAGACATGATTTGGAGCAGTAAACGAGTCTGACTTATAAAGTGTCACCGCTTCTCACTTTTACTGGCTCCTGATCCAGTTAAAGTATCACTCCTGGTTTTACAGCGCAGCCGTTTAAATGTGCCTGCTGAGGCAAGAACAGCATGGCTGGGAGTGACAGCCTATCAGAAGCAGATGCAAATAAGTTGCAAAGACTATTGGACATCCAATCACAGCATTCCCTGAAGACGAGGGTCAGGTAGACAGGCCATAGTCCACAGCCAAATACAATGGCACAAAGGCACACAAAAGCACAATGGGCCTGAGTGGTTTCACTGCATTCAGGTTGCCTTTCTAACATCACAAAAGACTGCGATTAAAGATAGTACTTCATGCTTGCATATATCAACCTAAATTCACATGTTTGACTTACACAGTAGGATAAATCCAGTAGATGCACCAAATGTGAATTTATGTTTAGTAATGGGAAGTAATGGGAATCATTCATTCAAACATTGTTCACTTTTCTCCTCGTAGTCTCATTCAGCTGTGACTTCCACAGAGATAGGCAGAGAGGTTTCCACATGCTCCTATTGTGTAAAATTACATTATTATTTTATTTTTTTGTTCTAACTTGTGTATTTTGAGCAAAATCCCAAAGTTCATTCAGATTAACTCTTGTTCCACAAAAGTAAGCCTATGATGAAGCAGTACTTTCAAATACTAGGTTTTTTTTTTGCTTTTTACAGGGTCCATTTAGGTGAATGAATTAAAAACACACTTGAAAGACAATCTTTAGCTTATAATGTAAAAAGAAAGAAGATTAAATCAAATCAAACTTTATTTGTAAAGCACTTTTCATGCTACAGGCAGTACAAAGTGCTGTACATGATAAAATCAATTAAATCAAAACAGCCAAACAGGCAACATAGATGAACCTGGCAAGAGAGATAAATGGGCTGACTCTGGTGATGTTTTAAATGATAAAATCCTGTTTGTGACATTTTTAATGTGATAGAGTTTTTATCAAAAGTGCTTTAAAGAGGTTTTTAAGATAAAAATACATCATACGTTTTAAACACAAAAACCTGTTGATTGTGAGAAGTTTCGGCATGTAAGGAAGCCCTTTTCCCCACAACTTACTGGTATTACATGTTTTATGCGTCCTCTGTCAGAGTATATCACCTTCATCTACACCAAAGTGTTTTCTTGATTTAATATATTGGTGAAGCCAACAACCTTTATGGGATGTGATTCTTTGTGTGCAAAAGCCCGAACAGGGAGGACAACGTTGATAAATAAAATCCCATCAATTACTGGCAACCCAGTAAACCTTCTCATAGCATAGAAATGAATTAAGCATATCTCAAATGGAAGTGTATATAGAGGAACAGAAGCACATGCATGATCACGAACAGCTCAAGAAACGTGCACGGATTCAATCCTATAATCAAAAATGTTCCACAGTTCCCTACAAGCATTCATTTCTTGATTGAGCCTAATCAAAGACTTTCTCTCCTGCTCTCTCGCTCACCCCTTTGCCTCTCTTCAGTGGCTGCTCAATTGCTCACTGTGATGCTGCTTGTTACTAGTGAGAGCAGTGGGGACCATAATGTTACATTCTGTGAGGAGTTTCTGTCATTACCTCAGCCCATAAACTTCCAACGACAGAGCCTTGCAGAGTGTGTGCATGTCTGCCTTGTACACAGGCTAGACTGTATGCCTCCGGTTCCACAGAGAGTATTTAGTGGGTACATTAGAAGGTATCCATCACTACAGGTTCAGCCAAAAAACTTTGTGCTGCGAAGCAAAGGGAATATAAAACCCTCTGGCTCCACATTGCTGTTGGTGGTGCTCATGAGATACCCTGAAGGCAGCGTTATATGTTCTCACTTTAATGAGGAAAGCTAGTATACACACACGCCCTTGCAGCAGGGTCAGATAAACCCAAACAAGTATGTAAACAAGTTTCCATCTGAACTCAATTGGCATGTTAAATTATTTATTAGCAACACAGAAACTCGTCCCTTTTCTCATGCCATTACCACACAGGTTTATCTGCTACTCCCTAAATATTTGCTGAATAGTCACTATGGGAAAAAAAAAAAAAAACAACCTACAATGGGTTCTTGTTCGACAGACCAAGCGTTTATTGACAGGCCGACCAGAGTATCAGGGTCATGAAAGGTTTGTGTGCTGAGAGCTGGTCTTCTCTGGTTTGATGACAAAGGCACTGGTAAGTAGTGAAAGGACCAATACAAGGAGAAAGGCTGACTTAACCACAGCTTTTTGTTTGAACATTCATCCCAGCTGCAGTTGGAAGGTCAATCCAAAGCGATTTTTACAAATCTTTTGCTGTAATAGTGCTTTACAGATGAAAACTGACTAAAAATGACTAAATGTTTTAGCTGGTTGGGTTGTTGAGGGGCTATTCTATTTAAAATAAAATAAGTGTGAAATTAGTTTTAATTTTTACTTTAAAGCACTGTGCTCCTGGGATTTAGACACAAACCCACACAAACCATGTTTACAGAGAATGGTCTTTAAGTAAAAAAAAAAAACACATCCAGTGAGCAGCAGTCTGGAGCAAATTGCCTGGTTGAAATGAGAGGTAAAAGAGCAATGGGCAGCCTGGTAGGATATGATAGGTAGCAGTAACTCTAACAACCATGGTACGAAGAATCTCATCTCTGAGAATAATAGGCCAAAGATAAAAAGCAGCAGAAAACCTCAACTTGTGTCCCTCCTGTTGACAAAGAACATGAAAGTGAGGCTAGAATTCACACAAGCTCACTGTTGCACGCCACTGCAGCTGCAACATTCAGATGATGGGGTCGGAATTGGTTTAAAAAGCATCCCGCCTTATAACGGGTTCAGGCTAGTGCTGTGTTGATGTGGGGATAGTTTTTTGCAACACCTTTGGTCAATTAACACAATGAATGCTTGCACCCCCTAGTCTACCAGATATTGTTTCTGAACCATACCCATCTCTATGGAGGACGTGCAGCTGACGTCACCAAGTCACCCGACTTTGTTTTTCCGTTATTTTGGGGGGATAGGTAATCCAGTCTCAGACCAGTTAAAATAGGACAGATTGTAGTGTGTGGAGTATTCTTCCTGGTCAATATGGTGATTTCATGCTCTGCATTCAGGTGTAGCAGCTTAACAGGGCAAAAAAGACGACCCGTCGTTTTACACATTAATCAGACATTAATGGACAACGTGGAGGTGCGGTTGCTTCTATGAAGTCTATTAATCACTTCACATGAAAGACATTATGACGCTTCTATCACAGTCACTTACACCAGAAATAAATATTAAATGTATATTGATACGTTAACTTTTTTTTACCTTGTTAAAATCAATAGTTTTCTCACAGGAAGCGGCTGAGTCATTTTGACGCTTTGCTAAGCTAACCAGCAGCTGGTACCGTATGTTCTGAGTTTCTGTTTCTTTGTATTGTGGTTTCACAAATACTATGAAATAAAATATAATGTAACTGGGAACTGTGGGTTTATTTCTGCTCATAGATTTCACATAAATACGGCACATTCTGGCTGATACTAGAGGAGCGCTTAGTGATAGATTGATGGAAACTTACCCGAGACACAACGACATAGAGGTTTCTGTTGGTACCATCCACACATACTTGCTGTGTGAGTGTGTTTAGGCTTAATCCATGCTTTATTATGCTAGGCACTCAATGGTTATCATTGGACACATGCCCACCAAATTGGCATCTTCAACAACTGGAAACACGTGACTGCTCGTCCTCCATATGACCACAGTGTAGCGTCCTCTGATGGCTACTTCCAGAAAGAGAATGCTGTCATGTCACAAAGTTCAAAATTATGTCCAAATGCTTTCTTGAACATGAGAATGACTTCACTGCACTCCAACATCCTCCATGGTCACCAGATCTTATTTCAGTCCATCACAGGGTTACAAATGGAATCATTTGGAAGCTAATATTTTCATCCATTAGATTTTTCTAGTGCCCTCACAAGCTTAGGGGAAAAAAACAGCTTGTTCTAAATTTTCCAGAAGTCCCTCAGGTTTTAAAAGGCTGTCAGTCATGACAGGTACAATGCCCTCTTTACAATCATTCAGGAACTGCTTCGTCCCACAAGCAGGAATGAAAGGATTAAATAAAAACAAAGTAAATTTGCAGTGACAAGAACAGACCATCGATTGAGTAGAAGGAAATAGTATGTATAGGTAAAGTCATGCAAAGCATTTCTGTTATTCTGCACAGCATTACTAAAACAGTAACAAAAAAAACAAACTAAAAAAAAGGTTTTAAGGCAGTGGTGTGTTTGAATGATTCCAACACTAAAACAAAATTAAACCTCTTAGGAATTTCTGCAGCCTGAAAGGAGACATAAAAATAACCACTAGACCAGAACAATCACAAGGAACATGTCTTACCTGTCGATCAGACCATAGAGGGGCCAGGTCAAATGCACATAGAAGAAGAAAAAAAAAAAGCACAACTTAGATCAACTTGTAATGTCCCCCTTTTTATTTATAACATTTATTTACATCTAATCCCACCATGAAAAACTTATTTCTGTTGAGTCAATTTTATCTGTGCAATCTGTGATATTTGTTTCACTGACAAACATCACCATTATACAAGAGCATGCACATTCTGGAAAACAAATACTCAATTCAAACCATATCTACAGTAATTGAGGTGGCTGACCCTCTGAGAAATGCAGACACGTGGTTACACGCACCCCTGAAACTTCCTGAAGCGTCTATACTCTGAAACACAGCTGCTCTGAAAATGGAAACAACTCTTATTTTAGAGCAAACAAAACTACAAAGGTAGATTAATTGATTCCTTCTATCACAGTTCACTCTGTTTTTCTGCACGTAGAGAGGAGGTCTCATGTAGAAAGGGCCACATACTGACAATTATGCCTAAATATAACCAACTGTTTAAAGGAAAAACAGCTCAGGGAGAATCACAGGGATGAGATTGCTTTGAAATGACTAGTAGTATGCGCAGGATAAAAACCTAAATATGAAAAGGATTGGAAGCCTTATTCATCTGAAAATGGCTAAACGTATTAGTATGTTAGTAGAAGCAGTAGATAAACCAAAACTGATTGCTTCTGGGGTTTGAGTTTCTTTGGGCAGATGAGAGTTTACCCTTAAATGTAATATATTGTCTCTACGGATTTGGTGTGAACAGCAATAAGCTCGCACAAGACAGAAAACAGAGTGAGCAGTTTTTCTTTCAGCCTCTCCACATAATGAAGGCAAACTGTGTGGTATATAGAGATATAGTAATAACAATAACTAAAACCTGAACTAGTGTTTTGTTGATCTGTCTGTATGAGTGTTAGAAAACATGATGAGCTGACATGACTTAATGGATTAAATATCGTCCAATGTCCAGATGAAGTGTTTACTCAGAAAAAAAAAATTAAGTAATTGATGAGTAAAACAGATGCAAATAATTAACTTACCCTTTCAACTCTTTATGACTAGATAGAGCAAACACTTATATCTGAGCCACCCAGCAGTGTGATTAAGCACATCAGCCCTGCAATAATACTGACCCCTTGTGGAACATGTTAGGATGTACAACTCGACACAGTCCTGTGCTAAACAGACTTGATGGCCTGAACAGATGCAAACCATCAACTATTAAAAGATTCACAGACATGATCGGAGAGAAAATTGTATATAACTAAACAAAAGAAAAAATTTCAAACACATTACACCAAAATACAAGTAAAACTAAGACTCAGTCTATAATTAAGACCCCGTTCACCATCTGATACTGGTCTCCTGTACCCTGATGAATACCAGATAGCAGAAAACTACACTATAAGAATTTCTTACCACCTAACACGTGGTAAGAAATAGTAAATATGGATTTTTTTTTTATTTAAAAGTTGGAGGCTTCTGCCCAGTTCTTCTTAGGTAAGGGATTACCAAATTTGGCTCAATAATCTGACAAATACAAGTTTATTATCTATATAATATTCATACATACTACATTTTACTGAAATATGAAAATGTTTTTAATATAAAAAAAGAAATCCTAAAATATGTTGAATAGATAAAAATCATTGTATAGATCTGTCAAGTTAAATGTAAAAATAAAAACGATAAACATGTGGCACTTAGTTTATTCATGAAAGCATACAGATTTGATACCAGTGTCACACTTAAAGTTGGGGAGGAAATTTCTTAAAACTGTCCTTTAAATACCCTTTAAATTATTTATCATAAAAAGGTTCTTATCGTTTCAGTTTTGCTTGACAAATGTGTGACCTTTCCTTTCTGAGTGCCATAACTTTAGCTGCACAGCAGTCTGTGGTTGCTACTGTATAAATCCTCTTCATGGTGCTCCATACATTTTCAAAATGAGACACATCTGAACTGCAAGCAGAACAGTCATGTACACGTGCACATATTCTCTCTTTCTAATGTTTGAAATGACTTGCACAGTTTACTATTAATAACTGAAACAGTAATTACAACAATATGGTTGAAAAAAACTAAAATAAAAATTAAAAAAATCCAGCGAACAAAAGTAGATTATTGCAAGTCTCATCTGTCCACAGTTCAGATGAGATGAGTATCAGTGAGTGTGGTTTGACAAGGTTTTCATGCAGCGAGAAACATCAGTGTTCAGCAGTTGTTTTCTCATTTCCGGCTGTTATGTACTGAGAATTCCCAAAACTCCCTCCATCTTTTCACAGTATTATGGCTTGGCGATTATAAACCATCCAGCCCATCCATTATCTACTGCTCATACCCTGAACGGGGTCAGAGGGGGGATGGAGTCTATCCCAGATGATATCAGGCGAGAAGCGGGGTGCACCCTGGACTAACTGGCAAACTAAAATGCATCCTGTCAGCTTCTCCTGACCTTCCTATTGTAAATCATTTTGTTGTACAAACTAATCTGATTTCTTTTTAATATAATACGACTGCAATATAATGAAATAAAATATGGAGTAATACGTGTGTTTTTATTTAAATAAAATGGCAAAATGAGAGGGGAAAAAGTTTGGTAAGGAAAATACTATATATATATATATATAAATAATTTGACACAAAAAAGTTTATATGAAATAATATAAAATACACAAAAGCCCAGTTGACCATGTGCTGGGAAAAACTCCAGTTGTACTTATTACAAAGCAGCAATTGCTTTCCAGGAAAGGAATGCTCTTTATGAAATACTGTGTGATAGGATTCACTCAACAATGGATCCAATTACATAACATGGTATGACACAGTCTTTTTTCCCATAAAGAATTATTTCAGATATAATATCAGTGATAAGGGACATACGGACATCATTCCTGGAAATCTGACACTTCTAATAAGTGAAAATTTTAAAGTTAGCATTTTCAAAAATTGGGTAATTTGTCGTCAATCATTAAATATTCATATCAATCAGCTTCTTTGTATTTGCTGTGGTTCAATTTTATACCAAAATCTATGACAATATGTAAGATCATCTGGGTTTGGTTGGCAGAAAAAGTCTTTAAAGACAAATGCTTACAACGCTAACTAGCACTTCTATTGCTATTATGCCAATGCGCTGTCATCTATGCATGCTATCCTTTCTTCCTGCCTCCCTTTCTGGCTTGAACCAGAGTAAAGGCCAAACTGCAGAATGTCCTGTCCCAAAGAAAAACTCATTATACAAGAATGGAGACAGAAAGAGAACAGAGGAGTCTGTGTGACAGTGTTGGCTGGAGACAAAGAGACACATGAGATGAAGGAGGATGAAAAAGAGAAGGAAAGGGGGTGTTCTCATTTTTCACCATGATTAAAAGAATAAAGAGCACTAATAAGGAGTGAGAGAGAGAGGCAGATTGTGAGATCTTGTTAATGAAGCAAACTCTTGAGAAGAGAAGGAGCCTCTGACAATGATTTTTTGTGGTAACAGATGTGCCAAAAAAGGCACACATGGTCTCTTTCATTCAGGCATCATGACACAACATCATCACAAGAAACATATCCAGTGCTCAAGTTTAATGTACAGCACATACACTCTTTTAGACAAAGACTAATTCATATGACCATTACTGATTGTTATAAGAAAAAGCTGGGTCTATGTTCATTCCTTTTCTGCAGCTTTGGGAGATTGGGTCATGGGTGCATCTGTTTAAATCAGTCCTTCTAAAGCTCTCCCTGGAGGACAGAGGGCCTCTAAACATGTAACAGACAATCTCCCCACAGAGGGTCCCTTGATTTGTTTCTCTTTCAGAAAAATGGCCACTAACTAAAGGACGTTATGGCAATAAAACAATATGCAATGGCCACAAACACACACACACACACACACACACACACACAATAGTTCTTGTAATTCATGAATTCAGTGTCTGCTTGTATCTCTATGTTCATTGCCAAATATTTTTTTCTTTTCAATTTTTTGTCACATAAAGGAGTGGTGGTACGGAGGTGTAGACCCAAACACAAGCAGGAAGCAGATAAACTGCAGAAAACTTCACTTTAATTTCAGGATTTAAGCTCAACTACACAGGAAAAACTGCAACTAAGAGAGGTAAATTAATAACTAACAAACTTGAAAAAACAGCAACTAATGAACCAGCATAAGAGAACATAAACCATGGGGAAATAAATACAAAGGAATCAAACTGGTGAACTAACAGGAAATAAAGCTGGATACAAAAAACACAAGGTAAGCTACAAAATAAAACAGGAAACCAAATTAAATACCACACAAGGACCAAACCATGACACGTTCATAACAAAAGACCATTTAAACCATAGATCAATATTAATAAAGGACTAGTATAACTACTATACAACAGTTTCATTTTAAACATGGGGTTCATATCAGTAAGTTCACAAAATTATTTATCTTAATAATAATGATGTTTGCTCATTTCTACTTAAATCTTGCTTTTTGTTCATGTTTGGCTCTGTAGGTCAACCAAACAGCAAACCAGTACAGATGAATCCAAATGTAAAACAATCTGAAATGAACATTTCATTTTGAACAAAGAACAAAGTTAAAACGGAATAAAACAAGATAATTTTCAATCATTTCTGAATGATGTGCTTTGGCTTTGAATGAATGGTAATGAAGAGTCACTGGCCTCTCAGCGCATTAACAGTTTGGTCTTATTGTCTACTTACTACTGCAGAATGCATCTGAAATAATGGGGAGCTATTGTGCAGTAATTCACATCCACTCAGACAATACATCATCCCAAAAGACATTTATGACTAATTACATATTCAGCTTCATTGTAAGGCTTGAAACCAGGGTGCCATCTGGGGTGGCCAATTTCCAAACTCCTAAGTAACATGATTTACATGCTAATGGGCAAACTACCACACAGCCTCCAGTACCCTTAAGGGTTTTTAAACTGGGCCAAATATTCTACATCCAGGACAAATAAATGCTCTGGGCTACTAAAAGGGAGGTTAGCTTGATAGCCTACCTGGGAAAGTTTATGCTAAGAAGAGTTTTCATTTCAACCCCAACCCCCATTCCCTACCACCTAAGGATAAAAGTTGATACAACAAAGGTGTGGAGCATTGTTTCTTCAAGAATTAGGAAACAGACTATTCTCTTGTCGAGAGCCCCTCCGTGTACATTGTTGCAGTACAGAACATATTGGCACATGCTAGAAGGCACCGATTCAAACATGTAACAAAGCAAAATCTGCTGACACAATGCTGAAACATTCTCCTAAGCATTGGCATTCAGAGAAAACACAGTTCACACTCCAATCAGTTCTATATTATGTAATAAAACCATGAGGAATCACTGTCCACTTTACAGTTTTTACTCATTTCTCCAAATCAAGCAAACTACGGAAAACAAGGTGTCATATGAGAACAGAAACTCTGCTTATTACGTAGATATCTTCGACATTGTTTGACAAAACATGTACAAACTAGCAGCCAAAGATGATGAAGTCATAAATCATCTTTTACTTTTGCTGCTTTGCAGTCAAAACATGTTTTTCTACCTAAAAAACTGAACTGGAATTTCATCCCGTGGTTCTCACTGAAAGTAATGTTTTCGTGCAGCATGAGTCAGCTATTTAAATCTTTTACTATGCTCCAGGTGTATTTACTCTGACAGGAACACAAATTATGATTCTGCCTTTAATCTTAGATAACCCAGCTTTCTTTTGAGATAAAGATATAACTGTTGTTATTGTGGATTCTTTGAACAAAAAGCAGAAAAAGAGAGATACAACTGCTGGATCAAGTTTAAAGCGCAGAATTTATTACAGTGTTGATTATATTCATCACCCCATATTTTA
>JBAMIG010000020.1:5217207-5234218 GCA_037177335.1 Kiunga ballochi
TATATATATATATATATATATATATATATATATGTGTGTGTGTATATATATAAAGAAATAAATAACATGGAGCTGCATGAATATAAAATAAATATAATAAATATAAAATATATAAATATAAATATATACATCATATACATACATATAAACGTCATACTCTGTCATTGCTTGTGACATCCCCCTGGAGTCAGTTATAGGTCTGAAACTATATATATTGTTTAAATTAAAAAAAAGTTTATGATAAATTGAAATCAATATTATTTGCAGATGATAAAGTTTTTAGTTAGGAAGCAGATTTAAATAAAAATTCAAATCCAAAATAAAAATCCGAATCCAATCCAATCATTGAAAGGAGGAGCAAACCATCACTTAGTCTCGTGTACCAAAAACACTGCCATATGTCACACATTGCATCTGAGATAGCATTTCAGAAGTATGACCCAAACAAAGAAAGCAAGCTAACCTGCAACATAAATTACATGATTAAGGGTCTGTGTGTGTGTGTGTGCAGCTATTCAGAGAGAAAGAGGGCAGGACACAGGAGAAGCACAACTATCTGGGACAGTGCAGTCTCCCCCAGTTGTTTCTGCAAAAACTCAGATGAGCCAGCGACTTCATTCTGCGGTTTAAATCAAGATCTCCCCCCTGTAATTAATATTTTCCACAGAATTGCTTTAAAGAAACTCAAAAAAAGACAAGAATTGAACAATAGCTGTGAGCAGTTTGGCTGGAATGTGTGGGTATGTGTCTCAGGTCAAAGTGGGATTTGGGGAGTTATGTGACAGGAAGGGAGGTAAGCTGAATGGAAAGGGGAACCTTTGGAAGTAAAGTCTGTTTTCCCTTCTTTCCTGTTTTGCCTCAGATTGTTAGTCACCTTTTAACATCAACATGACTTATTTAACTCCCATAAACCTGAGAAGGAAAAAATAATAAACAAAGCCCTTCAGTGCCTTCCCTTTAACTTGAAATACTCCATCATTTAAAAGGTGTGTTCACAAAATGTCAGAAACAGGAAATTCTCATTTGCAAATAAACGATAGAGAATACTCCCGTACATGTTCTTTCAGCGTGTTATTTGTTCATCATGCTGCAACTGTTGTGGGTCATCTCCATTTCAAACTGCATGTCAGATGAGTCGAAGGGAAAGTTAGGAGAGTTTCTTATATGGATAATAGATATTGATTGCTTTTTGTTTGCTTTCATACCTCATTAAATCAGTGAAAACATTGCAGATAAACCACTAATAATCAGAAAGCAGTTACAACAGAGCTAAAGAAAATGAACCAGTTCTGCCACTTTTTAGAAAAACTTATATATGTGGAGTTCAGCCACAAATGATCCCACATATATCCACATTTAGAGGATAACAATGTACATCTATACATTATTATTTTGTTTTGATGACCCTGAAGATTTTGTTTGTCTGCAGCCTTTAAAGAAATCTGAGAAGCAAACCTTTGTGCATCAGTGTCTACCTAATACTGTTGCCTCTGGCAGGTTTTCTGCTGTCTGGCTTAACGTCTCCTCACAGCATTATCAAAGACATTATAAGTACATAATGATAGATGATTGTGGTTATAATGGAGCCAACTCATGTTTTAAGAGGGGAAGCAAACCTAACTGCTTTCCTTCCACTATAACTTTCACTTCTGCTGAGATAAGACTTCTAAGACTCCCAGATCCAAAATGGGTGGAACTAAGGAGTGTTTTTATTGCTGGAAAAACTGTGGCAGGTAAAATTTAAAGCAATGGAGACACATGTCCCGTTTTCTCATCTGAAGCTTTCTGTCCTGTCAGTTTTAGTAACATTCATGATGCAATAGTATCTGAAGACAAAGCATGGCGAAGAAACCCCCGGGTTAATCAGACAACCTTCACAGCTCGTGTTAACTGATTGGCTCACAAGCTGTCTCTCAGCAGACTGCAACAAACCGATGCATTCATTTAACCAAATGCTGAATATTGTCACTACCTGCGATCAATATTGGACCTAACATCTGGTTGTGAGTAAAAGAAACAGATGTCTTGCCAGTTGAAGTTTATGGACCAACATCTTATTATAAATTTGAGCTCACACTCTCATCTTTGTGTGACTGAATGCTCATTGGGTGGTCCAGCTCATTTTGAATAAACACACACAGATGCTAAACACAAAGCAAAGCAAAATGTCTTAATATAATAAAAAAAAAAAATCCAATCTATGTATACTTTAAGTCACAATTTAAAAAAAATATATACACAAAACTTATTTGTGTGCAACAGATCTATTGGCACTAAACCGGATTCCTGCAGCTATCCATTTTCTGTACCAACTTGATCCAACTCGGCAAGATCAACATCAACAAAAGAGCTGACAGATGCCTCTGGTATGTCTTTCATAATCCCACTATGGGTGTATTAGCGTGAACTGTAACATTTGCAGGCAACAGCATGGCGTTTGTGCTGACACAGCAATGAGGTCCTTAAGCCTACTCGAACACATACAGACAGGGTAATCACACATATCTACTTAACTTCCATTTGAGTGGAGTGTGTGCTAAAAAGCTCAGTTAGGGTTAAAGCTTCTGAGTGAAGCCACACAATTTAATTAATCTAGAGTTCAGCTGCATGGTAGACCCTGTTTCATAATGATGTTTGTCATTTCCCCTGTGAAAACACCTAACACAGAAAGTAAGATGGGCATTGATGATACTGGTTATGCTGAGATTTGCATCAACAAACCTTATGCACTGGCTTTTGATCATAACATGCAATATGTACAATAACCTAATCCACATGTCCAGACATTATTGTAACTAAGACTATATAGTTCACACACTGAGCACAAGTGAATAAAATTTACCCATTTAAGCTTGTGTAATATGAGCATGTATATAACATATAATATGTAACATAATAAGTGGTTAACAGCCTCTACGTCTATCTGCTTTCTCAAACTTCCTAATCTACTTAGATACTGCAACCATCCCTATAAAGTGCTGTCAAACAGTAAAAAGAAAAAAAAAATCACTTCTCTGTCTCTGTCTCTGCAATATATCACTCTGCCAAATTATATAGCTGTCATTTGGAGAGGAGAAGAAGGATGGAATGATGGAGGAAGAAACGAGGGCAGCTCTTGCTCTATTAAAAATTTAGAAAAAAAACAACAGAGGGGAACCAATGAGGACAACATGGACACTACCTGAACATAATCAGCAATCATGGTGTAACATACATACAGTTTAATCAATCATTGTCAATAAGGAAATGATTTAAACACAAAAAAAGCACATTTTAATGTTTATATAGTAACAGTGAAAAATCTACTGTGGCTCGACTCAATCGACCCATTTTCTATATCGCTTCATCTGATTCAGGGTAACAAGTAGCTGGGGTCTATCCCAACAATCAGTGGGCGAGAGGTGGGGTACACCATAGATAGGTCACCATTTTCTACAGACATGCAAACCGGAACTGACATTGTAGAAACTGATATGCTGCCCACTTTGTTGTTGTTGTTTCAGACCATCAAAAACCAAAGAACATAAAACAAAATGCACTTGTGTATAGATGATGGGGTTCCCATTATCTGTACAACTAAGTCCATTGCAGGGTACAGGTAGCTATTCCAGCAATCACTGGGAGAGGCGGAGTACACTCTGTACATGTGAAAGTCCATAACAGGGTCAACACAGAGAGACAAACACACACATGCATACACAAATTCACTCCTAAGGACACTTTTAAAAAGACAAATGAACCAAACATGCATTTCTTTGACTGTTGGAACAAAGTCGGAACACTCTGAGACTGAGAGAACCCACATAACACAGTGGGAACATGCAAACTCCATACTGAAAGGCCACTGCCCAAGCCGAGAATCCAACCAGCAACCTTTTTACTGTGAGGCTGCGGTGTGCACCACCACACCACCATAGACCCCCAGTATGACTCCTTATAGCCTTTTTCCTGCCATTTTCCAAGCAGCAACACCTACTGTACCTAAAATAAAAGTGACCCATGTGGAGGATAGAGAGTGCACACTTCAAATCCTAGTATAAATGCTATTTATTTTGTCCAAAGGTTCAATATTCAGGACAACAGAGTGACAGACAATATCAAACATCCTGAAAAAAAATTGGCTGTATTAATTATCTAACAGAAGCTTTTCTGACATTTTTATCTGATAGAACTGCCGACATGTTTCACTGGAAAACACAGCGGAGAGTCAGAGGGACAGAGATGGAGCGATACCAGAGTTCTGGGGGTAATACTGAAATTCTATTATCTCTTAAGCCAGCGTGGCAGCAGTTTATCACAGCTTTCAATCACAAAGTAATTGCAATCTGCAAGGAACTCCACTTTCACTGCCTAAGAACACTTAGTCAGCTTCCACTGCTGGGGCCAGCAGAAAAAAAAACAACAAAAAAACAAAGCGTAAGCAGACAGGCTCGATGAAAGATCATGTCAGCTTGTGTTTTATTCATCTGGCTTCACTGAAACTAAAATCGATACATGCTTTATTCTATAATAAAATGAATCAACAGCGGGAGTCATTAAAAAGGAATGCTAGAGCCAAATTGATGAGCTGATTAGCTGATAGAAAGTGAATCAAATGAGTTGACATTGACTACATGTACAATTAGTCAAAACCGGCAAAGTGAGAATTTGATCCATTTACATTTGAGCCAGTGGTCTTTTTGTGAATGAAAGGACAGTTGTGTGACAGATCTTCAGAAAAAAATCCAGGTACCTTAAAGAGTTCCTCCTCTAAGAATAAAGCACAATGTTGCAAGAGAAACGGGGCTTTCCCACATTGCATTTCTGTACAGTTAAGTTCAGAATGCAAAGAAAATTAAACTACATGCTACAAAAAAAAAAATACCCTTATTCTTAAATCTGTACTACTGACGATTGCTACAAAAAACACATCTGACCCAAGGACATCTCATTCTGCTTTATCAGGAAAACATAGTGGCTGTCTGGCAAAACAACTCCAAACTGAAAGGTTTGCAATCACTTTACTGCAAAGGCAGAGGCTGTCATCCAGCGGCCTTCAGATGCAGTGGCAAACTCAGACTTAGAGCGTTTTCCCCGCATGCGGTTTGACAGAGACCCGAAGGAAGATCAGTGATGCTTAGGGGTGCTTAAGAAAAGCTTTAAATAGGGTAGATACACTTTAATAAAAACATTAAAAAAAAAAAAAAAAAAATCACATTTAGGGTTATGCTAGCAAAAAAGAAGGCTTCCTTGTGCAACAGCTGTGTTCACTGACTCGGGGGGTTCCAGCAGTTTAGCGTTTCATGTCACAAAGACCGGGGCATCATAGTCTGGATCCCTACATTAAGATCATGTGACGATCAGCTCAAGCTCCTGAAAAGAACTGGGATGACATTAAGAAGAAGATGGATGGATTTCATGCAAATAGAGTGGTAGAAAGGCAGGACCTGTAATGTGGAAAACTGTGTGGAAAGCAAGCCGACTTCCGTGAAAGCTACAATTACAAACTGGGTTTGTTACAAACAGAGATCCTAAAAAAAAGTTGATTTATTTAAACTTACTGTGTTTTGAGAAGATAGCAATCTCTAAAACAGAATTTAATATCATTTAAGTTAGGCCTGAAAGAACTGAGTCTTACTAGGAAATTTAGATAAATAATGGAAATAATGAGACAAAGCTGTTCAGTTCATCTTTATAAAAATAAAAACATAAAACCAGATATTTAGCAGTGTTTTCTATAGTTTTTGCAGAGCTTTATTTTTTACTCTAAAGAGCGTAACAGGATTTATATAATAGTATTATCATGACTCAATAAAGATCCACTCCATTAAAACATATATTATTTAACAAATATAAATCAAACAGTTAATAATCAATGAAAAAAAGACCAAATTTTTAGTCTGTGCTGGACTTTCAGGTTTACACGTTTAGACAAACAAAAACTGAGACTAAGTTAGTTTCTATCAGTGGATGTTAACAACCTAACAAACAATATCCAGCTCCACAAATGCTTTTTGCTCTTCTCACTCTACAATGTTTACTCGTCACTGTTTTGTTGGACTACAGACTGAGTTTGGGTTCGCCCAGAGTTAAAAGACATTGAGCTAAATCTCTAATGTTTTCCACAAAAGTGAATCCAAGGTTTCTGCAGACTGATGCAGATGTACACGTGGTAGCACCATGGAACACGGCGATCTTTGCATGAAAAGCTAATGGCCAGGGTGCACCTGATATCAAGAAGAAGAAAAAAAAAACATGGTCACATTCACACCAGGATATCTAATGGTTTGGGATTTCATTTGGTTTGCTTTGAATCAGCAGATTTTGCTCAAGTGAACCAAACCTTCTAAGCTATACTGTATTACAAAGATTCAACAACTGCTATAGATACAGCAGAACAAAAGAAGAAAATCAGGATCATTGATTGGCTGATTCTTGTTTTAAAATGTATAAATTTAGTTTTAAAACATTTTTATTGCAGCTTCTATACAGCCATGCTTTTAGGTTCTGGTCTCCTCTTCTGCACACTGACACCAGTTTGTAGCAATAATTGACCTCTAGAGTTGTTTACAACCATCTAAAAACACTTTTTTGTTTAGTGCTTCCCGTGTCATCTTCATATTCCTTTTTCCAGTTGCATATAGAATACACAACTCATTACTGCCAGCACATTTTCCAGTGGCATTGCTCTGTTTTCTGTGTAAATTGACTGAAAGCTATAAGCTCCTTTGGAAACTGACCAAATTACATGCCGAACATCTGCATGTCCATTTTCTGCATGCAGCATAAATGGCTTTTAGAAAGAGATTTGTCAATCACAAATAAATCTTTTAAAACAAAACATTGCAGTTGCAGCTCCGGCGAAGACAATACAGAGTCCTCACTTTCACTCAGTCATGCATCAGCAAGATAATTCCAGATAATTCCAGCCTTCCATAAGCATCTCTCAAGGACAGATAATAATGAACAGGAACTTTCTGAAAGCCCAGCAGTCACTGAGAAGACACCAAAACTCACATGACTGACCAGTCATGCCATTCCATAACTCAGTTTATATATTCAGCCATAAAACTATTAGCTAAATAATTTAATGGGAAAATAGAATTTCTAGCTTTATTGGATTTATTCCAATTAATCAACAAAAAAAATTCTCCCACAGATGTACAAAACGTTTTATGCTACATTCATATCTGAGTGTATGACACTATGGCACTGTATTACACGTCATTGTAATGCCGTCTCCCTTACTATCCAACCTCGTGTGGTAGTCTGCTCTGGCCCATCCATCTTCCCCTCCAATGCCTCTGCTGCCTTTGGAATTCCATACCAGCAGTCAGAGCAGAACTCCCGCTCACAGTGTTTGCAGTATTCCCTCTTCCCCGGCTGTTCAGAGCCGACTTCCTTCCACACAGCTGCTGGCCAGCTCGGGTTGTGCTAATAATAGGACAACAATACCCACCCCACGCCCGGACACAAAGCACCACCCTATCACTTAAAAAACACAAACTTTCGACATGTAAAAAAATTCTGTTGTTGGTATCCGGACAGTTTAAACAGTTTCAATAGTTTGGAAGTTAAAGTAAAATGTGCCAAAGTTTGTTTTTTTTAAATAGAAAAAAAGTTAAACAGAAAAGTTTAAAGTCACAAGAATAACTAAACGTAAGCTTAAAGAGAGCAACTGTTGAAGCTGTTGACATTTAGTCTTTCTGTGTGTGGGTTATAGACAGCAGCATGTAAACACATGTTGGTGGTGGAATGATGATGAGGCTGCACACTCAAGTTAGCTACTAGCTACAAAGACACTATAATCAAGCAGGAGCTGATAAATGAAGACTACACATTGCTAAAGTAGTTAAAGACTACCTTATGCCTTTGCCATGTTGTTGGATTGAGACTTATTCAAGCACACACACACAAATAAACACAATGAGTGAATGTTGCATTATTTTACATGAATTAGCCAAATATTTACCCTGCAAATGTAAATACAAAAAGCAATTGAAGTGTTTATTACAAGAAAAATTTTTTTTTTCTTTTTTTTTGTTCCACTTGTAAAAATCACACTCTTTGTCTTTGACTCAGACATCTCTCCATCAGCCCGCTTTCCTGCTTGTCCTCCATGTGTGCAAAAGTTACCTTTACTTGTGACTTTCTCTGACGGAGTAGCAAGATAATGCTCCTTTCCCGGCATGTGAGAAACTTCCCTCCACACCTCCTCATTCTTTAGACCCCCCTCTGCCATTCCACGCAAAGAAGTCCAAGACAAAACCTCACAAATGTTGTGAGGCTGTCTTCCTTACACAGTTACTGGCCAGTGAAAGGAGAGGGAAAGGGGAAAAAAATAAAAAAGGAAGAGCGGAGCTAATGCTCACCTCAGACAAGATCTCACCACCGCTGGGAAAGCAGAAGAAAAATCATCTTCAATCCAAACAGCAAACCAAGAGCAACAAGTAGTAAATCCAAAGTATTCCCCTCCCCTCTCTCACACTCCTGCTTCCTCGCTTTCTTTCTCTTGCTTTGCTCTAATTCAGGCTGCAGTGGACTGGATAAGTGTGCTTGTGGAGTGTGTGTGAAGATGTGTGTGTGAGTATGGTCTTGTGGACTCCTGCAGGGGTATTGACTCTTAGTAGGGTTCAGATCCTCCCCCTTCTCAGAACCACAGAAGCAAAGGAGGAGAAAAAGTTCACCCACACACACAAACTAGAGAGTACAGTCTTTGTCTTCTGTCGCTTTCTCGCTCGTCCTTTGCTTTGGGTCTTCAAACGTCAGCAACTTATTACTCTCATAGGAGAGAGCGACTGAAAAGATGTGTGCATGCTCATGCAAAGGGAATGCCGTCGTGCATCAGCGACTGGGTGTGGGAGGAGGAGAAGGTGGAGCTTTCAACGCAGGGCTGAATTCCTATACTCACATCCAGCCAATCAAAGGCATTGCTGCGGCTGACCGAAAACCGCGGGGCCGAGCCGGGCCTCTCTGCCAAACTCCAGCTTTAAAGCATTAGCTGAACTTTTGCTGGGCACGTTGGATTCCTCCCTGCAAAGGTGATGTGGATGAGCATTGCTCTACTCAACTTAAACGGGTTGTTGTTCTCAATAGTTACCTAGAAAGAACTTGGATTTAATAGAAAGCCTAAATACAATCTTTAACATTCATCTATGGTAAAACCATCCAGGTAATTTGTCAGGTGAAGAAGGACAGACATGTGTTATGATGTTTCCTCATCTTTTCCCACAACCCTTCCAAAGAACAGCCCTCTCATGTTTCTGCTCTTGTTAGACATTTGTCAAGCCAGGCATTTGTCCACAGTAGTGACAGCAGGTCCCCCTCCTCCTCCTCCTGCAAGGGTTCCCTTTGCTGCTTTGCTTTTCTCCTTCACTAAAGAACTACAGCCGAGATATAGACTTTTCCTGCTTCATATAAAAATGCAAATGAGTTGTTTCACAACTACTTTGGAGTTTAGTAGCCAGAACTCCTGCAAAGTTTAGAAAAATAGGTCCAGTTAGAGTTTATGTCTGAAAAAGGAGCTTTGCAACATCCAGCGAACTCAAATGAGATGTTGTATCGGCCAAACATCTATCTTTTACTCTCACACAATGCTAAAATCAAGCAAATACTACTATAATCACATGAACATACACATAAAATCTACTTTCACATATATAAATGAGTAAACAGTCAAGCTACTGGCATTATTTTGCATCTGTAGTATTTCTCCTATTTAAATCTCATTTTTCTTATGTCTTCTATACACGTCAACTAGTAACTCATAGCTTCCAGGAATGATTTTACCTTATTCTTAGTAAATAGAAGCTACATGAGTCAAGAATTCTTCTGGCCTGTATGTTTCAAGGTACATGTATATTTAGATTGTATTTATTACAAATAGGATATTAGCATTGCAGCTAAAGCTAGCCCAATAATATCATAGCACACATTTGCATCTCCAAAAAGCTGTCCTTTTAAGTTTAAAGTTAGAGATTAACAAAGCTGAGTGTAAAAAATTGTCATTCAGCTGTTCAAGCTAGCTCCGTTCTCTTTATGAATTAAAGGTTCTTCAAGTCACTTATCTCCCGATGTAGATGTGTGTGTGTGTGTGTGTGTGTATATATATATATATATATATATAAAATAAAGAAATACTAGCATCCCTGACTTATTTTTTTAATTATGCAGATAAAGCTCTATAGTTTGAGCACAAAAGCCTTTAAGTTGCATAAGTCCACTTTGTCTAAACAGCTGTCTGTTTCTTTGGTTATTTTAACAAAATACTGTCACGTTTAGTACATGTAAACCACAAAGAAAAAAAAAACTGTTATAATCAAAACTTGGGTAAAGAATATCATACAATCAGCAAACAATAGCCAATAAGGAAAACAAAAAAAAAGAGAGGTGGGAGTAAAATGGGAAAGACTGAAACCTAAATGTTACACAGTGAGTGAGTACTTTGGTATGCAACCCTATAGAGTTACACAGGGACAAAAGGTGAAGCACTGCAGTCCACTCCTCTGGCACACCTCTTCTTTTATCTTCCTATTTGTTTGTGACCCTTTCCGTCTCTCTAATCCCTCATATGCTGTCCCTCTGTTTATAGTTTGAGAGTTTGTCTAATTCTGTTTTTTCTTTTTTTAGTCTGGTAAGTAAAAGACAGCCTCCCTGTGAATAGTATTTGCAACAAAGACAGCTTTTTTTAAAAAGGACTAGAAAAAAAGAAGATGTTTTAGTTGGAAGAAAGACAAGAGTGGACAAAAGACAACAAAAAGACAAGATAGAAAAACCTTGGTGCACCAACAGACACAGGCAGAGTGACAACAAGATATAGCACTCTGTTAAATGTGCACATAATTCGATCTGGCTTTGTAAATTACTCCCATTCCCTGCTATTGAATGCTTGGGTTACAAAGAAAATGTATAAAATGTCTGTGCTGAGGCCCAACTTAATGCATAAACACAATGGCATTGAGCTCTTCAGAAAACAGAGGGGAAAAGAACTAGAACATGAATCCGTTGGCTCACTTCATTTCCAATCACAGCATCTGGCTTACTATTTCACTCATTTCCTTTAGTCAGTAAAAAGAAAAGAGAAATTGTATTGCAACCAGAGGAAGTGATGGACACGACTGTCAGGAATGCCAACATCGGCCATGTCTGAGACAAAGGTCCTTGTGTGTAGCACATGGGGTCAGGCTGCTATCGTGTTGTTTATGGCAGAACGTGCTTTTTGTAGAGGGATTCTGAGGAGATTAATCTTATAGAAAAACAAAAAAAAACACCTAAAACTGGGGTGTCCATTTGGCCCAGTGGTCAAACATGCCAAGGCCCTAGTTTCATCAGGACTGACTTCTTCTGACATTGCTTACCGTCAACCATGTAATAAAAAATAAAATCACACCCCCTTAAAACGTTTTCCAGATGAGCATTGTGCTGGTTTCGGCTGAGCAACCGAGTTCTCACTCTCTAAATTCACCACACAGTTGTTTTTCAGTGCTGACCTCCATATCAGCCATTAAGTGCACCATAGTTGTTCTACATTTAAAGTGGAATTATCCACGGGGCGAAACGTTGACATTTTACTGCTTACTTGTTTTTTTCCGTGTGAAAAAAGCAGAAACTTTATCTAAAGTTTACAGAGGGTGGGAAGAAGGTAAGTGGACTATCCCTCCCCTGCTGGTTGCAGGGTTTGGTTCTTGTCTTTGTGTTTTGTGTTGCAGATGCTCAGTAGGCTGAGCCGGGTCATGTATAGCAACACCTGGGCCTGGTGTGCCCTGCATAAAAGCACAAAGCACTTATTTCCTGACTGGATTGTTCATAGAGGGAATCATTGTTCCCCTTGATGCTAAGAATCAAAACACTGTCTTTGTATCTATTGTACACTGCCTCATTCACTAGCTGTAGGTTCATGCAAACACTTCAGACTAGCTCACCAACACACTCCAACACTGTAATAAATCATGATTTTGATTCTTTGACATGGTTTAGAACTAGCTTCTTTATTTGAGCCTTTCTGTGTTCTGTCTGTTCCTTAGCTTATTAAATAACCAGATGCTGCTAATTTTGTGATTTATACTTTTTAAACTGTGGAAGTACCTTTTAGTCAGTCGGCCTGGTCTGTGAGAGGCTCCAGAGAAAGGAACTCCAAACCGGAGAAAATTAAACAGTTGCCAACCTATAAGGTCTTCACGATACACTTAAAACAGTGGCTCATCAATACTTACACACCTAAACCTATTTCTGTATTCTGTACTTTTTATCTTTTTATTGCTCTTATTATATATTTTTATTCCCGTTTGTGTTGTCTCATGAACTTGTTTAGCACTTGGTATTGTTTTTACCAACTGCATATGTCTGAGTTTTCCTATTTATGTATTTTTACTGCTTTTTTTTTTTTAAACATCATGGCCAGGGGACTACGGATGAAAAATAGCCTTTTGACTAATTCTGACTTTTTTACTCATATTTCGTGTTTTATGAAATTGCATTGTCCCCATTAAGAAATAAAATAATCTAAACAGTTTTTGGTTGATAGCATTCATTTTTATGGTTTGATAAATAGAAAAACTATTGCTTACTGTTTTTGCCACTCTTTTTAGGACTAATATAAAATTATCTCAGTTCTAAGGTTGGCATGGATAAAAATGTGACACAATAGACAGAATAGACAAAAGACTTTTCTTTTTCTTTTTTATTAAAATAACAGATACCTAAAGTTTATTTTGCACCTCCTATGGTTAGAATGCAGATAGAATAAAATGGCTGTGTCTTCATAAACCACACTAAACAAACATGAAACAAAGCTCTCTTGATTTAAAAAACATTAGAATTTGTTAGCAGGCAAAAGGCCAAGCCTCCTAACATTCTCACTTTCCACTATTCATATTAGCCACCTTTTCCCAGCTCAGATCTTCACCCTGCTTTCCTTTCTGCAGCACATTTACAGACTATCCAGTGACATTAACAATCTCCTTCCCAGCTTTAATCTGTTGTGAGCATATAAGTACCTATCAGTACCTACTTTATCCACTTAAAATCAGCCAGGAAACCCCACCACACATGTTTTGTTGATCTGAATAAACACATAAATGCAAGCACAAACCACGGTAATGAGATTAACAGCTACATCACTTGCAGGGATAGGTTACTACAGATTTGTATGCATTTCCAAATCTATCCAGTCTTGTAGATTCTTTGTTTTTACAAACTTGTGCCTCCTCCACTCCACAGCAGAGCTCTGCTGATTGACAGTCTCCCATCAGGGAGTCTTTCTGACAAATGGAGCCAAATGGAGTTTTGCCACTGTTGCTGCTGGCCACAAGTCAGTTCTCTGAGGTTATTGCTTAGCTCTGTCTTTACACTGTTATTTCTATTCACCAGACTAGTTTTAAGTGTTTAATGAACTTTTCATGTGTCAGCTCCTGAATGCGCCTCACAGGAGAAGATTTTGTAGCTAGCAAGCCTAATGCTCTCCAAAGGCAACTCTTCATATGTAGAAAAGCATGGCTGCAAAATGACAGTTTTTATAAGACATTTTATTAGTTTTCCTAAATATTTATAATAGTGCAGACAATTCTGCCACCACCTCCCGTAAAAAAAACAAAAAAAAACAAAAAAGAAAAGATTTCTGTTCCCACCTTAAGCTTCTCAAGGATCCTTCATTCCTGGAGCAAGTTCTTCTAGATGAACTCACATCTTTATAAGTCACTGATAACAAGTTTAACATAAATCAAATTCTGTCAAGGACCACCTGGTCAACTAAACACCCAAAACTGATGTTTTTCTAAGCTCCTGCCTGCTACACTACATTTTATTTGCAGTCGTTTCTTCTTTTGTTTTTGATTAAGCTTACGTGAAATAGCTTACACGATCCTTTTGTGACACTTCCAGTCTGCAAGTATGTGTGATGATTTCTCCTCTATATACAGAAATATCTGCAGTTTTCCCAAAAGACTGAATCAAATATAAACAGGGAAGCAAATCCCATCAGCCAAGTGAGAGGCATTTGAAGGGGGAGTTTTACAATGTCAGCCTGAATGCAACCAACCAGCAGTAGAACGTATCAGTGTGAGAAACATACCAGGTCTTCCATATTTTGATAGAATGTGATTAGGTACTGCTCAAAAGGGGGAAAAAATATTGGTTAAAATAAGAAGTGCTCACATAAACATGATGTTTGGTTTCCATTTCAGGTCCAGGTAAAAAACACAAGCATCACAACACAGACTTTTATTTGTAACGCTTGCTGACATCCTGTGATACCCAAGATAATCTAATATTATTCTGCTTTTTTTGTCCTTTTTGTCACTCATTTAAGTGTGTTTGTTGTTTTACAAATGATCCAACAGTATGGTGTTCTGCACTATATCTGCTCCCTGCTGCAAATTATACTATACAGACAGTCTCCGTAAAACCGAGAGGATCAAATACGTAATTATTTTGCTCAGAATGACAGTACACTTTGCAACAAAAGTTTCAGATCTGCTTTAAGGTGTACCCAGAAGCACACATATACACAACCCAGAGACCTTGACACACAGAGATGTTTACAGTTGGAAACAGGACAGACTAAACATCACATTTCCATCATTCTCCAACCTTTAAACAATGTTCATGCTCATCAGCGTGTCTTTCGCTGCAACCGATGGATCACGAGACCCAGTGCAGCACTATATAACTTATATATAACAGCCCAATAACTTCTACGCTGACAGACCAGTTCCAATTTTTACCACCTTGTACAACCCAGCTCCATGGCAACATATTAGCCACATGACAACACAAGCAAGCAAATGCTTTGTCAAAAGCTGAACTGTTCATGGTGAAACCCTGCAGCACTCTCACCCATAAGACCAGCCTCATCTGGGTAGTATCTGGGAATTTTAGAAGCTTGGTGAGAAAACCTAATTCTCTTTAAAAAAAAAAAAAAAGCTAAATAAAAGACCCTTGTTTTCCAAAAAAAGCACTTGAAGGAATCTCAGCTGCCTTAATCCTCCTCTTGCAAGTTAAAAAAAAATGTCTGTTTCTTCCTCTGATATTCTTACAGTCAACCTTTCTCATCTAGGACAAAAATATGCAGACCTATTTGCATGCCAATGAGGGCCATGGAAAACTACTTCCTTCAACATGTCCATTTTTCCCATCCCTGAAGCCTTCCTTCATTTCTGCATGCTACTATGAGATAGCACAGTACATGAAATAGCTTTGATACCAAGGAAAGAGGGATGCTTGTGAGGAAGCTTCAGTTCAACATGTTAACCGTTTGTTGCACAGCTACATGGGACATTTGGTCTCATCAATAAATATGTCTCTTGTCCATCATACAGCCTCGTATGTAGTCCAATCTGCATATATTTTATAATATATACTTTTGTTTACCTCCACTTTATAAAGTCTAAAAACACCAAAACATTATCTATATTTCTGGCTTTAGAAATCTCCTGCGAAGTTGTGTTTTCATAAATCCCAAAAGTTGACTATAATTGGCTTTCGCTGATTTTTGTATGTACAAAAGCTTTATAAATGAGACCCGAGGAGAGGATTGGACCATTAGCCACACCTTCACCTGTACCCTCTGGATTTGTCAAACTTCACCAACAGCCCAGCATCCAGGAAATAAAATGCCACCTCATCATTCCTTCTGAGAGAAACTGTTGGAAAAACCCATTACGTCTAGGCTTGGGGATCTGCGGACTTTGCGACTTGGCTTGTGGTGCATTTTTGTATACCAGGTAACTGTGGTGTTTTACCTTAGTTTATATTGAGGTTTTGGTTGTCACACTTAGTTTAGTATTTAGAATTCTTGTCTTTTGTGTGTGTATATATATATATATATATATATATATATATACACAAGTTCCAGTAGCGTTAAAACTACTTGGTTTTTCATTTGTTTAATATTTAGGTAATGCATAGTTTGAGTTGGGCTACTTAAGGTTTTGTATTTGTACATAGTATTTGATAACTTGTAGTTTTGTAAATATATTTAATATATATTTGAACATTTACCTAGAAGTTTTGATTAGTTTGGAATTAGTATTACTAGATATTTTGTCCGTTAATTGTTAACCTTAGTTTATTCCCTTTTGTTTACATATTTAGGAGGCCTGTTTTGTTGTCGTTTTGGTAGTGTATGTTGCATAAATCGGGGATTCGGCCATCCCAGTTTATGTTTGTTAGAATTCCGTTATACTGCTTTGTTGTTTTGAGTAGCTTCTGTAACCCCAACTCCTGTGGTCTAGTGGTCTCCTCTCTAACTTAATAAATTCATTTTTACTACATTTCCAAATGCGCAAATCTTATGCCATCCTCTGACCCTTTTGCTAAACAGAGTCGTAACATAAGTGAATAAATCAATTTAGAAATGGGTAACATACTGGCAAAGCCTCCATCATATCCAAACACATGTTACAAAAAATATTAAAAAAAAAAACCTACAGAAGAAGTAGCTTTAGCTGCATTGTGCTGATGTTTTTTGCTATTGAAAAGAGTTGATATGATTTAGATGTAACAGTTATTTAGATGTGAAGATTGAACCCTTTTAAAAAAAATACATACATTAACATGATGTGATATTGAAATTATAGCTATTTATGGACTGGATCCAAACTGATATTAGCTTAGAGTTCATTTAAGCTGTTCCCTTCAGGGTAAACCATAGCGAATCATCAGCCTCTATCTGCCAATGCCATCCTCTGCATTGTCCTCTCTTACACTTAACTTCATGTTCTCTTTTACAACATCCATAAATCTCTTCTTTGGCCTTCCTTTAGGCCTCCTAAGGACATGCATTCCTCTCTTACTTCTTTAACCCACACAAGCACTCTGTTAACACTTATGTTAGTCATTTGCAGCTAAAGTTGTGTCTAAGATTTTGAGTGGTGCTGTTGCTATTAAAGGCTGCATGGTTGAGTAGTGGTAAGACTGTGACCTTGTATCAAAAGGTTTGATAGTTTGAGCCTTTTCTGGGGGGGGGGGGGGGGGGGGGGGGGGGAGGAAGCACCGGAACACCTTTTTTTCTCCCCTCCTGACTTTCTTTCCCACC
>JBAMIG010000020.1:5235576-5250012 GCA_037177335.1 Kiunga ballochi
ATACACACACACACACATATATATACACACACATATACACACACACACATATATATATATATATACACACATATACATATATATACACACACACACACATATATATATATATATATATATATATATATATTCATTCCCCAGGAGATTTTTTTGAGTTGTAAAAGAAAAAACACCTCATTGTTTCCACTTTTCCAAGTTGGACTGTAGACTACAAGTTTCACCACTCCAGAGAGGAGTTAAAAAAGTTTAGTTTTGTTCTGCATCCCCCCACCTCACCACACCCCACACTTCTTTGTGTCTCCTTCTCCATCATGGCAGACAGCCCAGTGCATAAAGCATTGTGGCTTAGACGCTGGCACAGAGAAACTATGGCCTCTTGGAAATATGCTCTCTGTTGACTCATTCTCCTAACCGCATTCTTCATCAGCAGCAGAGTCCTTCCTGTTAACCATGAAGACCAAACATCTCTTCTGACCTAGTTAACAGTTATTTGACTTCGAACTATCTGGTTTTGGCTCAAACATTTGGAGTGGTAGAAGAAAAGAGGCAACAGAAAATGAGGAGAAAGAGAAAGAGGGAGCACACACCGGCCAACAGTGCAGTCTAGCTAGATCCCTTTGGATTTATTTGTGTACATACCTCTTTCTTTCTGTTTTTCCCCTCTCTCTCCCTCCGTATCCCACTTTCATTCTTTCGTGCTGTTCTGGGTCTCTAAGCACAAACACCCACATACTGTGAACACTGTACAGGCTACAAATATCCAGATTCACATAACCACTAAATTATTGTGCTACATTTGAGCAGAGATCTCACACCCACGGCCTTCACATATGCTAATTTTTCTAATCAAAATACAAAAAGAAGAGCCTCCTGCTTCAGGAAGATCAAACCAAAAACAGACAAACTGGGGCAGAAATAATCCATTTTCAATGTTATTTTCAAATCTAAGCCATGGAGCACATAAACTTTCTAACTGTGCCAGATTAACGAGGTATGGTTGTTCATCGTCTTTGCGGTTGATTTCATCGTATTGCCATGTAACACCCCACACCGTTTAACCCCTACCCAACAGACCAGACTGAAGTTCTATTCATTACTGACCACAGAGGCTCAAGTCAACAGCTTCAGGGCCAAATGGGAAGCCCAACCAATAAATTCAGTTAACAGTCAAACCATGTGACTTGTTCACTATTATGTACTTCAACTTGTTCCCTGTTCTTCCTTTTATCATTTTCTCATCTTTCCATTCTGTTCAGATCACACTTACCATGCTGTGCCTCTTGGTGGGTGCTGGTGTCAGGGTCCATGTTAAATTCACAGAGTGATGAGCGCCCGGATCAGCACACCCATTTCCCGACAGAGGGAAAAAGATCACTCGACAGCTGAGCTGCAGCTACAACATGTACTGCTTTTTAATGGTCTGCCGCTGCCGTCTCTGCTCTGCCGTTCTCTCCAGTCTGAGCTGTTGGCTATGGTCTGGCCCTGCAGCCTGCCAGCTCAGCTCAGGCTTCTACTGCTGTGTTACATCTGTCTGATTGAGCCCGTCTCTGGAGAGCAGGGAGCGAGAGCAGAACGTAGAGCAGAATAAGAGGGAGGAGACAGAGGGGCAGTTTCCACATGGAGAGAGACAGATCTGGGTGGAGGAGATTGTGGCTGGGGGAATGTTTCTACTTTGATCAAATTGAATCTTTTTTTGTTTTTAATCATATTTGCTTGCATCATAAAGTCATTTTAGTGGAGTGAGTGGAGCCGAAAAGCATTAATTGCCAATGTGCTTATTTTAGACTAAAAATAAAGTTTGTAAAATGGATAACAAAATCATTGCATCTTATTAGAAATGTACATTTAAAAACAAAAAAAACACTGACCTAAAATAATTTTAAATATGTATACGTCAAATATGAGCTTTTGCTTGCAAACTCGTCCACACAGGTAACAGGTTATCTGGAATTTGGGCAGATTTACTATTCCCAGCAAATTAATAGTTGCAAACATTAAAACAGGGCTGATTGCACTGGTGAAGTCTAGAAACTTCTCTAATTTCTAAACACATATTTGTCAGGTTCAAAGTAGTTTAACAGACATGCTCATCTGTGTAGTGGTGTAAACAATCAGGATGCCGTCATTTCTGAAAAGGATTTGTGTTTATAGTTTTCTCTCTAATTTAAAATGTACACATCTCCCCCCAGCAGCCTGCTCAGTGGTAACATTTTAAATGTTTTTATTTGGTATAATTTTTTCTTCATTTAAAGTTATTTACAGACGGCAAAGTTCAGTTAGCCTACTGGCTGTATTAAAATCTGAAACTTCACTTTCAAAGTCATTACTTTATTTAGACTTGTTTGCTCTTTGTGGCCTTTTCACTTCTCCTTTAGTCATTGTGCAGTTAAGTTTAGCCATTATAACAAACTTGGTTAGATTTTTACATCATGAAGTTATGAATAAAACCAATTAGTATCATATATACACACAAAAACAATGATACAGACAGAAAACTACCTACAAAATAAAAACATTTTTAAAAAAAGTTATTTTTGATTGGTAAATTCATCATGTTCAGAGCTACAAAAACTTTGTCATAACTGTTCATATAATTATGTCCACTGTAGAATTGGTGGCAGCAAACACTCAAATGTGTAGAAAAATAATGATTATCCTAAACAAACATTATCCTTTAATGTTTAAAGATAATGGTTTTAAAGTTTTGAGCATATAAGAGCAGGAATGACTAACCAGAAACGAATGTAAACATCAAGTGGCTCTCCAAACCAGAATCATACCTTGTTACCTGAACGCACCTTATAGGTTAACAAAAGCAAAAGACTAAGAAGATACCATTGTCCATCACTTATGCATGATTAAAGTTGGTCCATGCATGTGTAGAGGAACAATGGTATTTTAATGATTGAAAACTTTCATCGCAGCTTTATGTTCTTTGGCAGCTGCAGTTCAGTAGGAAGAGCAGTTGTCCATCGACCGGAACGTTGGGAGTTCAATTCCAGGCTGACTATATGTTGACGTGTTCTTGGGAAAGACACTGAACCCCAGCCAGCCTCACAATGTGCTTATTGTGCCTACTGGGGGGTGAATGGGTGAAAGTGCTATAGTGTAAAGCGCTTTGAGTGGTCTGACTGGAAAAGCTATAAGAGTATAAGTTGAAACGTTTCAAAGACAAATTTAATTGTGTTTAACCATGTTTTTTGGTGGTATATTATATATATATATATATATATATATAAATAAATAAATAAAAAACCCTCCGCCTTGCCTTTGCTTTGTGGAGGTAACAAACACTCCTCTAGCTAATGGAGAAGGATTACATATTCAGGCCACTCAAGTGTTAATAAAACACATGCCACATATTCTAGTGGATTTCCAATTCCATTTGATCCTGACTAACATCTCATCTTAAAGCAATAACAAGAACAGTGCATGCCTAAGAACAAAGAGCCAAAATCATAAATAAAAACTAAACTAAACTCTGTTCTGAGGGGTGTGTGTGTGTGTGTGTGGGGGGGGGTTTGAAAACCTCAACGCATTCAAAACAGGAGAGCCATCAGCTCCTCGCTATTCAGTCTGAAGATGAGAAGAGATGAGAGAGCCCGGTTTGCTGTGAACTGCTCTTCATCCAAGTGCAGTTTTTAATTTATCATGTTGCTTGTTTAGAGCCTCAATCACACAAGGACAAGAGCTGGTGGGATCAATGCGTTTGTATGACTATTAAAACAGGGATGAGGGTTTGTGTATTAACTACAATTTGACAACACGTGCGCGCGTACACACACAGTGTGGAAGGACAGTTCATGCTTTGAGTTTTAAGAATAAAATGACGCGATCCTTCTTTTAGTTTACTTTATCATTTGGTTGTGTTAAAAGGGATACTGTGCACTTTTTTGCCACTAGAGGGGCTAAACCAGTTCCTTCCTGCAGTCCACACAGCACTGTTGCAAAAATAATAATTTTGTACCAGGCACATTAAGTCTGCATCGAGACCAGTCCGTAAAACTGCATCATGCATCATCTATAATGCAATGTGAAGTATTATTCATCATGATGATTGTGAGTCATTCTAAAAATAAAATAAGCTACTGCTCATTTACATATAAATATATGTAATTATAGGCAGTCATTATTAAGTTGGTTGTCAGTAACATACTATTTCTTCCTTTTCACACTAAGCTTCCAGGTTCTACTTAATTATCACCCAAATAGACACTATTAAAAAAATATTTTGACCCCATATTAGAGCCACATTGTTCACATGTAAATCAGATTTTCTCTAATTATAAACCCAAAACATAGAAATACTCTTTAGTACAAATTATTTCTGTGTGAGGCCTTCAGAGGATAAATAAAAACAACACAAGCAGATCCTACATATTTTTTCATGTTTTTTTTTTAACAATATCCTCAAGTCAGTCAAAAATGAAACCAGAACAAATATATATTCCAGATCTGATGTCTCAGCAGGACATGTAAAACCTAGTCCATACTTTCAGTTTAGTTGGCTCGATCATTGTTAGGGTGTCTTTTTAGGTCTTCCAAAAAAAAAAAAAAAAATCAATGAGACACCTTTATAGCTAATGTAGAACAGGTCTGACTGCCTGTCTGTCAGAGGATAGACTTTAAAGTCCCGTGGCCGACCATGAACCTATGAATGGCTTAGGAGCAAAATACATCAGAGACCTCTTAACCTAGCTAGAAGACCCCTCGGGTCATCTGGATCGGGTTTGTTATCAGTTCTCAGAATCAAACTTCTGCTCCACGTGTCTGCACCAAACTCCCAGAAAGCCTCAAATCTGCTGAAACACTCAGTTTATTTAAATCCTCTGTTCTCAGCTGCATTTCAACAGTTTTTATTTTAAAATCTGTTTTTTTAAAGCCTGAATTTTTATACTTGATGTTCTCAATCTAATTTGTCCTTTTTTTTCTTTAAGCATTTTGAATCACCCTGTTGTTGAACTGTGCTAACAAACTTGCTTTGCTACTTAAAAAAAAAAAAAAAAAAAAGAAGATGGAAAAAGAAAGAAACTCCTCTTGACCAAATCAATCCATGCACAAAACCTTCAGCCTCTCATTTTATGGATTTTATTTTCTAGGATTCCAACGTGTTCACAGAGAGACCAGCTGAATGTGAAAACTGAGAATACTGGTTGAATTTCTCCCAGCCGAACAACATTATTGACCGAAGCCATGTTCAGGAAGAGGATGAACATGTTTATTGCACCTTGATGGAACTGTGGCACCATCCTGTGCTGACCCTGAATCCTGCATAGAGCTGCATGTAGCCTTCTGTAAAATACCATGAAATAGATGCAAAACAGTCTGATATAAATGGTTGATTATGGTTACAGGTTTTTAAACTGTCCGACTGAAGGCTTGAGTCAGTCTGCTGAGATTTGGCTGATGTGGTGCACATGGACGTGTTTGGACACCTGGTGGATGCGTTTAACTGGGTCAGAGGCAGGGTCATTAGAAAGGAAAGAGCAATAGATAACGGCATCCTTCTGTGCAACAAGATGAAAGGTTTTGGTGGTGGTGAATGAGTGTGGGCAGCCATTTGCAAAAGGTGGCAAGTACATGTGTTTTTTTGGCTGATGTTTGGCTCTTTGGGTGTAAAGTTTAGTTAATCTAGATATATTTTTATTTTAGTATGTAAACAAAAAAAAAAAACTAGTAAGATTAGTGCCATTAAAATCTCAGCTACATCTGTGTTAAAGGGTTTAACAGCTCGTGTTGTAAAACAAGCAACATGGAAAGTGCAAACACAAAAAAATCTGTTTCTAAAAATACCTTAATGGATAAAAAAAAACAAAAAAAAAAAAACACCTCATTATAAAAAAGACTCCTAAATATAATCCTTACAAATTTAACAACCCCCCCCCCGGTTGTATTTACATGTTCTACATTAATATGCTGCAGGCTACAAACCTGAACGGCTTAATTTCAGAAATTTAATGAACTACCGGTAATCAATAATGGCATATTTTCCTGTGCCATTGTTGTACAGGGAGAGGATCTCTCCTTCAATATGGGCTCCTTGAGGTTTTGTCTTTTTTTTTCTCTCAGCAACTGGGTTTTGTAAGGAGTTTTTCCCCGTACAGTAAAGGAGAGTCTAAGGACAGGGATGTCCGGGGTCTGTCATTACTTGTTTGTTATGTGTTCTATCTGCTGTTTAATGATTAACTGTGTGTGAAGGCCTTTGAGACAACTTTGTTGTGGTACAGGGCTATATAAATAAAATTAAATTAACAATGAAATAAAGTTCATTCAACAAAGTAGGGAGAACATTCAGTTGTTTAAAATAAGGCTCTGTGTGTACAGAACAGTGTAAAGCAGCAAAGTCTCCATCTAGTGGATGTTTTATTTTCCTTCCAATTTAGAAATTAGTTTTTTTTCCATTAGAGCATTCAATGAGAAGAAATAAATCATTCAAGCTCTGAGGTTTAATATGAATCTTGAGTCCAATACAGAAAAAATTTGGTCATTTAGATGGATGCATGTCAATTATTCCACTTCACTTGTCTTTTTTCTAATGTTGGTGTGTGTGTGTGTGTGTGTGTGTGAGAGTGAGTGAGTGAGAGATGCAGAGTATGGCCTCAGGCTACTCACGGCTCTCGGTGGACAGCTGGCTGTGGAACTCGGGAAACTGGGTTTCTACGGGAACGCTGATGGTGCGCCGCAGAAGGTGGGCCTTGCCAGACGCAGAACGCCTCTGCTGCAGAAACAGGAAACAGATCTACTGTAAGAGCTGAGGCAGAGGAACACAATAAATTCAATGCAGAGAAAGTAGTGAAAAAAATCATGAGACATAGAAAACAAGTATAAAAAAGGTACCAAAGAAAAAAGAAATCAGATCGCTGCATGAAAGGGATCAAGTCCACATTCATTAGTTACTATGGTTCCTTATCTGTGTTGCTGTGGTTATTCTGATCCTCACGTTAAAAGCTGTGTTGCTCCTAAAACACACAATAGATGTTGTAGTCCTGATAAATGAGTTGTCATGGAACAAAACGGAGGGGACATTAGCAGCACATGAATCTGTGTCAGCTTATATCTCCCAGCAGCTTGCACGGAAAATGTTCTCTAAAGATTAAAACCGACAAAGGAGAAATAATGGCTGCACTGAGAAAAGGGCCTGATGTCCACCAATTGGAGTGATAATGGCTTATCGAACATCCTCGCACCTCTCAACTCAATGCAACAGCCTGTCTGTCCTGTTTTCTCACTTCTTCTGATCCTATTACATTCGGGTATTCTCTGTGTCTTTCCGATCCACTGACCATCCTCTTCACTTGCCTGATACAAGAAAAGATTTAAGGCCAGTTCTCAATTCTGTTAAAACATCTGCTCATCTGAGCATTAATAACCAAGAAACAAACCACTATTCAATAAAAATGTCACATCGTCTTTCAAAGTGGAATTATGAGAGATTTTATGATTTAATAATCCAGCATGAACCAAATTCACTTGTCTCAGATATTGAAGTACAGATCTGATGAAAGTAGAGACCTCAAGGAAATATGTCCCTAATTTACTGAACACTCATTCATCTAATTTGCCTCTTTTTTTTTTAAGAGCCTCTATTTGGACACGTTCTAATGTTTAATTTGCACATCATCATCTCTTTAACGCAGAGATCATCAGCTGCTCTGCAATAACTCAAAGGATTAATCTAGATGGAAAAGTAAAAGGTCCCCAGACTAATTACAAAACCAAAACACTGCAAGTGGAATAATTTTCTTTTGCTGCTTAAATCAGATCCTGATTAAGGGAAAAGCTCATGAAACATCAGTGAAGTCTGATGTGATGTGATGGGACAATAGCAAAATGAAGGTGGAAATAATTCTGCACAGCTTGAATAACTTCAAACACTGAATATAAAATCACTTTTTTTTTATGAAGAATAAAAAAAAGCACAAAACAAAACGGGGATCTTTTGCTTCTCTGCTTCTGCAGTGATTACTTCTGCTGCCGATGTATGCACTAATTAAAACAACAAGTCTTTGTTTTGCAATGTCAATTCAGGAGTGAGTTTATTGAAGAATCTTATATTTTCAATTTATTTTAAATCTCGGAAAACTTCAAAATGTTTAATATTCAAATGCTTTTTTAATCTGTAGTCTAACAAAACTTGTGTTTATCTGAAGCCAGATGCACGAGTACACAAAAAACCCACCTGCATCTCTTTCCTCACGTGCACACCTCATGCATTGTTCAGACCATGTGCACATGTGGTCTTTGGATCAAGTAGAGTTTGATGCAATATTGTGGAAAATAAAGCAACAGAAAGTAACATAAGAGAACAAATTTAGCTTTTTAGTGCCTAAATTAACCCGGTCGTGCAACACAGACTCGGAACAGCTGTTGGAGACTTTGCAGAAAAGGTTTCAGAGAGAAAATGTGCAGCACAGAGATGGTTTTAGTCAAATAAAATAATTAAAAATCTGTGGTGGAAAAAAGACGTTAGATTCTCAGCGGGACTATCCTGGTAAAGAATGGCTAAATAATAAAAAAAAATAGTTGAATTAAAAATCTGTGGTGCAAAATCCACTTTATTAAGCATTTATTTCAATTTTATGACATTAAGGTTTTATGGTTTCAGGATTCGTTATGTCTCCTTCATGGACACTATTCATTTAAAGCCTGGGCTGCATGCGGTGTAATTAGACAATCCCTGCAGACCATTTCCTGCAGGGGACGTCAAATTGTGTGCGTTTATCATACGGCCATGTCATTCATGTAGAAAAGTAACCAAACCTTTGTTTTGTTACTTTTATTTGGTATCTTGATTTGTTTCACAAACTAAACAGCTTTTCTGAGATGAAGTCACCGTAGTCCCACCTTTCTCCTTTAACCTACTTGTAGAGGTTACAATGGAGAATCTGTGTTGTGCTGCCAAGAAAGAAGTCTCATTTTCTCTTCTTTGTGTCAGTTTAGATAAATTTTTTATGCATTTCTTATTCTCTGTTATATTTCCATGGCAGCCTTACTTACCTGGAGTAGCATTTAATATAATGTTATATTGGTTTTGAGTGGGTTCTCCCTTTATTAAAACCAATTACATGAAGCTTTTTAAAAAGATTGACCTCAGCAGGTAAGCCCCCAATTATGCCAAGAAAAACCTAAAAAAATTGATCTAGAAACAAAAAAATTTCATGGCAAATTAAAGGACGTTGGCTTCCTGGCAGCACATAAATATATTTTGCAATCATATACCTTTAGTTGCTGGAATGTAAAGCTAAAACTAAATAAAGTTTTAGGGTGTAAAAAAGGAAAATGCACTCGAGTAATATGAAAAACACTTCCCCAAATTACTTTGATATATAAAAGCTTCAGTGCAGTATTTTTTTTAAGAAAACACTGCAGAGCAAATATGAACTTTATGTACAAAAATTTCAATTTCATTTCAAAACTTGTGCACGAACAAAAGAGTGTCATAAAGTTGGAATTCAATTCAGAATTGAAAATAAATAAAACAACAAAGACAGGAGAAAGAACAGAAACACAGACGGACAAGACAACTAAGAGAGTGCACGTCTGCTCTCACCACCTCCTCTTCATCAGGAAGCAGCATGTGACAGTCACCAACTGCAGAGCACTTTGGGTTCCATGCAGTTCTCTCTTCATATGAATATCCACGTGACATCCGATGCCTCAGTGGACAACGGACATCTAAAAAGGAGAAGGAAGAGAAAGACAGAGGAACAGCTGTAAAGAGTGCAGAGTCCTAAAAGTAACCCCAAAAAGGTATTAGAAGAAGAAGAGTGGGCAGTTACTGTTTGTGTCAATGTGAGAGGAACTGCAAAAACTCTTTCCTGCAAATCAATGCCTCTGGAAAGGTAAGAATGACCTGTTTCCCCCTGCTTCCATTATTTATTCTGTAGATGTCAGGTGAATAAAAAATAAAAAAAAGAAACAGACGCCGGCATAAATTGGATTTCTAGCATCTGCAGGAAGGTGACATTGATCTCAGAAAACACTGCATTTGCTTTTACACACTAGAAATGCAACATATTAAGTCTCACATGCAGCTAAATGTGACACCGCAATGAAACACATTCATTTAAGATAGGAAAGGGAGTTGCTCAGTTATTCGTTTCATCCACAAAATGTCTGCGACATTCAACTGCACGGGAATTAACATCTGAAACGGAACATTTTGGAAACCTAGAGTGGACATTTCTGCAACTGTTCATTTGTTCTCTATTACCACAAGAGGAGAATTTAATCACTTTGTCAACTTTAGATAATCAAGTCAAAATTTGTGTGACAGTAGGGTTAAATATAGCCTTTTATCTTGAGATAAACTTATTTTTGGAGAAAATGGTTATTTTTTTTTTAACATGCATCACTGAAACTAACCAAAATAGGCACAAAAAAACCCCCCACAAAATTAAAATACAGAAGTCTCTCCATATTAGCATAAAACACTGGTTCCCAAACTTTTCCAACTACAACCGTGAAGATATGGGTTGGTGTGTGTGCTCTTACATGCCCAAAATCAGCTTCTTTAACTGAAATAATGTTAAGTTCTGATAGCATGGGTAATAACCTGTGTTTTATTTTGCATGCATTAAAATTTGATGCATTATTTTAGACAGCCCTCCTATAAAGCCTTAATTTATTAAATCAATGTAAGCTTAATTTATTTGACAAATATTGACCTGCCCTGATAATTATTTTGGGACGCCAAGTATGCGAAAACCCTATCAAAGAGTATAAATGATGTAATTATATCTAATCTACATGTCTTATAAGCTAACAGGAAGCCCAATGCTAGCACTTGTAAAAAGCAGAAAAGAGTAAAACAAAATGCAGGACTCAAATGTCTGAAGCAAAGATGCATTGTTAGTGAAGGTGTCCTTTTCTATGGTAAATATTTTCACATCCTTGTTATTGCTCAAACAACTTCGTCTACATGTATGCAAATTCTGCAAAGCAATTATTTTTAAAAACCTTACAAGCCAAGAAGTTGCGTCTTATTTAGTCCTTGTCAAAACTGCATTACAAGATAAGCTCATCACCATGTCATTACAAGTCTCTGCACAGACACTAAAATGCAAAACAGACAGATTTCTGCACATTTCTGCATCCAGCAAATGCCCGATAAGCTTAGCGTCATTCTGAGGGTGGAAGCAGGTGAGCTTCTTTCCATTTAACTAAACTTCCGCAGAAATAAGTATTAATTCTGTGTTTAAATTATGCAACCGAATCAGGTTATAAAAAAGGTTTTGAATTTTAAAAGGAGATAAAAAAGGAAATGGACATTCTCTGACAGTGCTACTCAGAATAACTAGATTCATCTCCTTCAATAAAAACCAAGACAGAGATCATATGTGAAGCAGATGAGCTTTGAGTTTTACATTTCCATGCTGTAAATCACCAAGCAAACACAGATCCTGGCTTTGCAATTCAACAAGCAATAGAAGTAAAAACATGATTTAATAACACCACAAAAAGTCCCATTAAATAACCTTCCACATCTTCCAGTAAAAATCATCGGAGCCTCTTACTCTGGTTGATTGACAGGACCATGTATAATTCATATGAGGTTTTAATCCCTCAAACGCCTGAACTAAGGAGGACTGGGTGGAAAGAAAAAAAAACATTGTATCTGAAAAGTAAATACCAGCCTTCCCATATATATTCCCTTTATTACCATGGATTAAATTATTATGGTGTAATCTTCTGCTTTATGGTGTTCACCAGGGTGCAGGAGACCAGTATCAAAAGAAAAAAAAAAGGTTATGAGTAAATTTCCTGCCAACATGTCTCAAAAAAACATTAAAATCGTCAACATAAGGGGTTAATAAACTATTTCTTTACATGGCCTCCCTGATACATTGATTACCACATACATTTTAGCTGTCCGTCACAATGGCGCTCTAAATGTCAGTTTGACCAGTGCAAAGCAAACTGAACCATAAAGCCTTTGTTATACATTCAAATGAATGCATGCAAACATACAGAGGCCTTGTTGGTTCTGAGAATATAAAACAAACTTATGTTAGGGTTAGTATTTTAACATAAGTGCTTTCTGAGGCTTAATAAGGAAACATGAAGATTGAAAACCTTTCTAAAAAAGTAAAACAGGTTGACGACAAAATAATCAGTATGAGCTTTTTTATTTTTTTATTGTTTGAAATTTACAAATAGCCTATTGTATTTCTTGAAAGTTTGAAATAGCTCTATCCTTTAATTGTAGCAGTCATTTATACATTTGATATTTGCCAGGCTTTGAACCATTTAGGAATTTTCTTGTTTGGATTTTTCCCTCCATCTGATTGCAAGAAGATTACTGCGTGAAGAAAATAAGCTACATCTGAAATAAAAAAATAAAAAAATTAAAAAAAAAAAACAAACACAAATCCAAAATATGCTGAAATTAATTGAAAATGTGATCGTTTTGAGGCGTTATATAAAATATTAGGCATTTAGATATCAACATCATGTACATTTCTATGCTCACCTTTTACAGTCCCTTTCTTTGCATCTGTCAATTGGTTTTATATTTTAGTCACAACAAGCAGCTCAAATTCAGGGATTTTGTTGGTTAACTTGCCTCAGGTATATTTTTCAATGTTACTATTTAATTAAGATCTGTATTTTAACAAGGAAATTCTAAAATATTCATTTTTAATTAACAATTTTTGTTGTAGCCAATTAATTTATTTTTTTTTCTGCAGAATTCACTAATTCCTGCCAGCCACTTATAACAGTAATTGTAAGTAAGTTAGATCTGAAATGATGATAAAAAACGGTTATTTTGGATAAGACAGAAAGTTTGTTTACCTGCAGACATTCGGCTACATGTCGTAGCCTTCCTTCAAAAGCATCACGTGACTGTACTGTGACGTTTCAGACAGCAGGGAGCGCTTACGCCCCCTACTGATAGATAGGCCTATTGGTGGAATGTTAATGGGAGAATTCAGATGGGTTTACTTATCCAGCCTTACAAGCATCATTGACTCTTATGTAATAACCACCAGAAAACCCAGCTTTTAAAATCTCGCATCTGACTGATTTGAAGGTAATCTCCCCGAATAAAGTTTGGACATTTCAAAGTAAAGCAATATTAGACCTATATGTTCAATGTGTACAATTTTAAAATTGTACTTGTAACAATGCTGAGTAGTCTAGCATAATTTCTGATGTAAGAAAACTCATTGGCATCTTTGACTGTGTATCAGACAAGTTATTGAGCATGCATTAAAATTAGAATCAGCAGCAGGGTAAAGAGACAACCAGTCACTGTTCAATAATTTTGTGTATGTGGGCACAAAGATAAGTGTGTCCATGACAGGCCAGTGTTCGCATACTAATGAATCAGAGCAGATGCTAATAATAAGGCTGTTTTAGTATGTACTTACAGTTGTGGTGCGCTACTCTTTCCTTTAGTTCACCCTCTGAGCGAGAGGATCAATAACTGCACAATATTAGCATGTTACCTCCACTCATCAGTAACTGTGGTAAACAAAACATTAAACCTATTTTTTTGTGTGTGCAGTTTTAGAGCCCTACTCTCCAGTATTGATTCTGTAAAGTCAAAACCAATTTAAATCAATATTCTCCATTTGCTTGGAAAGCTTGAAAACATTCTCTTTGAGAACATTTCTGTTTAGGACCGCATAGTGGGCTGCCTGTGGTTGGAGCTTAATCAGAGAAAGCATGAGGTTTTAAATTGACACTTTTTTCCCCTTGGTCCAGGTTTTCTTTAAGGTTTTACAAAGATATGTCTGGTATATTGACTAAGCTATAACAGTACATTCACCTACGCTGCCACTACCACACAATATGGATTTCACTTCATAGCTCACCTGAAATGTACTGCAACAGGGATCTGTTAAAGGTTTGTAAAGTTGCTTTTAAGCTTTTCAAACCATTATATCCATCTGATCAAATATGACACATTGTATTAAAGACCAAGTTGTGCATTATCCAAGTATCTCAAAATATCTTGTTCTTGAAAAGATTTTAGCTTTTCTTGTGCTTTGCAGCAGTCACGCACCAAGCCACTTATTCTTGACAAAGATTTTATTGCTCTCCCATTTATTAATATTTTTGGATTATTAATTGAGTTAATTTGAACATCTTTAATAATAATAATAAAAAAAATAAAAAAAACAAAATTCTGAAAAAAAAAAAAGACTGAAAAGCTGCTTCATGGGACAAACAAGCAGTCTATTCTTCATGTTCCACATTTCCTGGAAATAAATATTAGACAGAGTTTGGAAGAACCATGTGGCCGACAAAGCCTACTTGTTAAGTTTCTGAAGAACAAATGGACTGTGAAAACAATGGAGGGATAGAGAAGGAAAAAAAAAAAAAAAAAAAAAAAAAAAAAAAAGGGGCCCCCTCCCACCAACCTTGTTTCCCTTTTTCCTGGACAAAATAAAAACCAACACTGACACAACCAAAAAATTTCAAATCTGT
>JBAMIG010000020.1:5250973-5263100 GCA_037177335.1 Kiunga ballochi
TGGGAAGAAGCGGTGGGGGAGGTTTGGGAGAAACTGGTTTCCATAAACTTCTTGTTTGTGGGTTTTTGGAAAAAAAGGTGGCTGTGGAAAACGGGGGGGGGGGAGGGAAGAAAAAAAAAAAAAAAAAAAAAAAAAAAAAAAAAGGGGCACTCTGCAAGTAACATTGTGTCCCGTTTTCCTGGATAAGATAAGAACCAACACTGATACAACCAAACAGTTTCAAGTATGTCAGGCTTATGCTGGATTTGTATTTCAATCCAATCAGCTTCAACTTTCAGTCTCAGTGTAAGAATTGAGAATTGTATCTGCAGCATGTAGAGATGCATGCTGTTCCATTTCATGCTTGTGTCGTTTTATTCTCCGATGTACGTTGCTTTGGATACAAGCTTCTGCTAAATACCTCTAGAATAGAACATGCTAAAAAGTTTAGAGTTTGAACTCTAGTAGAAGCTTAAGCATAATTTGTCTGGCTTTGTGAAGAGGTGAAAGTCTGAGTGAGATGAGTGGCTCAGGTGATAAATATCTCCTCTTTAACACCTTTGAAACTTGAAAGTCTCACTTTAAATGGACATTGTGATATTAAAATAATGTGTATCAGTTTGTTTCACATCTTCCACTCCAGCAGCTCAGTGTGTGTTTGTTATCTTCAGCTACATTCAGACAGACAATGTTTGTAGCAAGCTTTTTCTGACACAGTTTGGATGTTTGATGAAGGTTTTTCCACATTCAAAACTGTTCTAGAAACTGTGCCAAGATTGTCAGGGGGAACAAAAGAAGAAAAAACAGGCTCTACAGTAAAAAGCTGAGAATGCTTTCATAGCAAGAAAGCACAAACAATTGCCATGCGTCTATAATGATGCACACTGTGCATCTATCAACTCTTGGGGTGCTGCTGTATTTTCTTTTAGTTTGTTGTTCAGGTACACAAATGATGCAAAGCAGCCTGAAGTGCTTTGCAGGTTATCATTTCAACTGGGAGCTTGTTTAGGTTTCCATAACCTGCATGATTAAAATAAATGTAAACATTTGTGCAACAACTGTTTTCTGAAATCTGATGCTTTTATTGTCGCCCCAAAAGTAATTATCCTCTCTGAGAGGGTGTAAAAGTGCTTAACAATGAGTAGGTGTGATTAGCAGAGGCACATTTTCCATTCCCTGTAAACTGAGACAAGGATGTGATCTGACATTTCTTTGCGTGTCTGCATCTTAGCAAGGTGTCACAAAAACATACGTTTTTAGCTCAATGCCTCTGCGGTCTTTATCATAGCCTTAAGACGTGGTGAGTTGCAGTACGGACAAAGAAAGAACACATGCAAACCGTGTCTCTGTTAGACTCTTTTAAGTTTAAATTCAAAGTGACTTGGATTATCATGGCAGCCATCAATAATGCATTTTCCCAACAGGAAGAGACTCAAATCAACAATTTATGCTTTGACAGTCAGTTGCAATTATCAGGGGGGGGATATGAACAGATCCCAGTTAGGAAGAAAAAAAAAAATACAACCCTTCATTGTATCTAGGTCAGAGGAATGAACTACTCTGTGGTCCATTTGCACTTTCACGGCTGCACTTTGGGAGTGAAGCATTCATAGTAGTACTACTCTTCCTTCAGCATTGCCATATGATAAAGAGCAAATCTTTGACTCTTACAGCACAACACATGCAACTCAAAAGCACACCTCAAAAAGGAAAACAAAAACACACAAATAAGGGGATGGATAGATGTATCAGTGAAAACAAAAAAGAGATGGTGCATTGTAATGCATGCAAAAAGATGCATACCACAAAGAGCTAACACTTACCTGTGGGGGAACGAGAAAACATGATCTCTTGCTGCTGCATCTTCAGTGTTTGCTCCAGTGTGTCCACAAGCTACAGAGTGCGAGAGAGCCAGCACGCCTCAGTGTGTGTTTTGATGACGGAGTGTATGTAGCAGCTGAGAGAGAGTGAGACAGCAGGAGAGTTAGCAGCAGAAGCAGGAGGACAGGAAAAGAGAGGAAATGAGCTTTCTTATACCTCGCCAAGTGTCTCCAATCCTGTTCTGTTTCTCTCATTCTTGTTCTCATTAGCTGAGAGAGTAGAGGAGTGGGTCTTATACAAAGCACATGTACTGCAGATGGAGATTCATGACGTACACAGTGGCTGAGAAATGGGAGGAGCAACGGGGTGGAGGGTGATGTTTGGTGTGGAGACCAGAGAAGAGGAGGTGCTGAAGAAAAGGAAGAAAGCAATTACCTTTAGTGTAGGCTTACTCACTCAAGCACTGAGCCATCAGTCTTCCCTCCCCTCTCCGTAACCTTGCTATGCTGAACACTAAACCAATTCTAAGCTTACACGTACTACATCAGTTTGGCTCGACGTGACAGATCCAATCTTTTGTGAATTTGCAGCCTGAATGGCAGCATGCCAACACGTCTACAAGGTAGATACTTAGTTTGTATCTGTTCAAAGTAACATGCAGTTTAAACGACTGAAAGTATACTCCAGCAGTCGCTCCTCTCATCAGTTTTACTCAAAATAATACATGAACAAGTTTCTTCTGATAAAAATTACTCTCCAATGTTGAAATTGTGTACAACTCTTCACATTTTTTTTTTTTATAATTTAGTAAATGGAAATGTAATGCACCCACAATGCCGCCCACCAACAGATGACACAACTCACCTTGTTTCCTCAAGCCTCTGCAAAGAACAGATGTAATACCAGAGAGAAGCAGCTGAACGTAGGAATCTGAAGCAGCAACCAAGAAAATCCGACTAAAATTACACAAAGGTAAGATGTGGGAAGAAAAATATATCCGTAAATATTTTGAAGTCATTTCTGTGAAAAACTGCCACTGGGCACTGATTATGCTGAATGAAAAGCAGGAATAATGTTTTTAGAAAAATGAACTGCAGTACTGTGACAGATGAAACTAATGGACATATTGGGGAGGGCAGCTAACAAGGAGCAGGTGAGGTAAATTAGCAAATTAACCCAGGTGTGCTAATGAACCAAAAACAGGAGGATATTTACTAAATAAAACAGAAAAATAGAACTTAAAATAAAAAGGAACAAAAACCCATTTCGAAACACACAGATTCTGACAAAAACATTAAATGTTTTCATTGTAAGAAGCCACGCCATCCTTTTATAGTTATTGTCAAGCTTTTTGGACTGACTAGTTAGAACCTGAATTATATGAATGAAATTTCCCTTAAATCCAGTGATTGATTTAAAGTAATGAAAAACATTTTTTGTGCCCCTTAGAGTTAAAGTCAAATACATTTCTGTATATGATAAAAAAAAAGCGTATTTACACTTGCTTTTTATGTATGCAACTAAATTTATTTATAAAGCACTTTTCACAAAGCGCTTCACAACACTATTTTACTTTTCATGGCTTTGGCCCAAATTCAAAAACTCTCATTCATTCTGCTTTAGGATTTAATAGAGAGAAAGAAGTAGGACTGCTCTCAGCTATATTTGTGCTGTTTGTATTTCACTGAAACACATCCTGAGATTGGAGAAGGGCTGAAAACTACTGATTCAGGGCATCCCTGTCCTTTCCTTTCACTGTGCACTGAGTTTTAGATTACAGCAAGTATGCTTTTTCTGCACTCACAGAGCAATTGTGCTACTATGCAAATGAATTGTGAGTTTAAAGTGATCAACTATAATTGCAATAAATGTGAGCTTTTGTTATATTAAATGTTCCAATTGCCTATAATAGACTGGCAACCTGTCCGGTGTTCTCTGGCTCTTGCTCAATAATAGCTTGGATAGGCTACAGGACAATCATAAAAAAAAGGCTTCAAAAACATTAATGTACACTGCAGTCTTTTTTATGAATGTTAATCCTCAATTAAGGCCCTTTACTCCTAGTTTTTCTCAAATAAACTAAAGAAATAACAGAAAAATCAAAAGCTACTTTGACACCACAAACAATTTGCGTAATCTGGCAACCTCATGAAAAACCAGATAAATCCCAAAATAAATTTTCAAATGAATAAAATAAAAAAAGTTACTTACTAATACTAAGAAACCATGTTAAAAAAGCTTCACACTGTTAAACTCAAACACTGTTAATGGTAAAAAAAAAATGCCACAGATCTAAAAAATCTCCCAGTTTATGTTTATGCATCCAGCCTTCTGTTTAATGAAGGAGCTTAGTGAGAACATGTTGTCATGCTCTGTCTCTTGCAGGTTATTCTTTAATTACCCCCTTTCTGCAATCTGCATCCTACGGAGAATTTAATCACACACAGGAGGAAAGAGAGCTGGGCGGGCATCTCCGTGTGCACATATCTTGGATAATATTAATTTCCTAATGTACACAGTGCTTCTTTAGTTGCTGAACACTAGAGCTGTTGTTCATAACATAATGAGTGAGAGAAATTTTATTAAATGTATCTGTAAAGATGGAAAAACATGTTATGATTTCATGCAGGATGTTCATAACAATTTGCTCTAATTACACATCCAGGAAGGCAGGAGAGGATCTACCCATCCTAGAGCCGTCGGTTTGCTTCCCTCTAAGGTTTAATGTCCTAAGGGCAGCTGTAGCTCAGGTGGAAGAGCAGTTGTCTTTCAAGGTTCAAGGTTGGGAGTTCAATTCAGGCTTCCCCTGACTACATGTTGAAGTGTCCTTGGGCAAGACACTAAACCCCAACCAGCCCCCCGATGTGCCTATCGGGGTGTGAATGGGTGAATGTGACTGTATAGTGTAAAGCGCTTTGAGTGGTCGATAAGACGGGAAAAGCGCTATATAAGTATGAGTCCATTTAAACTAACTACTAGAGTGTGGTGGTGACAATTGGCAGCAGAGGGAGCTAATGAGCCTCCTTCCTTAGGCAGAAATGATCCCATTCCAGGGGTGTAATACTCAGTCCCTGAAGTGCCGGTATCCAGCAGGTTTTTGTTGTCTCCATGCTCTGACACAGCTGACTGGAACTTAATAGGCAGACAAGAAACAGTTTGATCTATTTTATTTGCATCAGGTGTGTTAGTGCAGGTAAACACCAGAACGAGCTGGATATCGGCCCTCAAGGACCGGAGTTTGACACATGTGCATCAAACCCATTGGAAATGCTTTATGGCTGTATTTATTATACTTTAGCTGCTATGGTCAGTAGAAAATAAGAGGATAGTGGGGGAAAGCTAAAGAAAGAAAAAGTCACTGAGACAGATTATTTAAAGTATAAAAATGTGATAGAGCTGTCTGTTTGGGTGCAACAAACCAAACAAAGCCAGGTGAAAGCTGAAGCTTAGTATCATCTGCAAACTGTTTAACATTATAAGAAGGAAACAAAAGAGGGACTTCATATGTGTAAGTAGGACTGCTTACTTTCTGGGCACGGACACAGTGATATTTAGCCCAGTTTTCTCTATACATCACAATGTTTTATTTAAAGAACTGGATAGCTAAATTATGTGAAAATGGAAGAAAAATGAGGATGAAATTGTTTTGTAGCTGTCCAGTTAAACTCGTTTGTAAAATGTGATGAGATTACACCAAATGATTTCAATATGTTCCATTAATGCATCACCCTTCTTCTAGAAGTGTAGCTCAAAGTGCAGGACAAAAGGCAAATTCATAAAAAAAACAAATGGAAAAGATGGAAATGAAGGATTAAAATTCATAGGAATATTCATGATAACCAGAAATTGAAATAAAAAAAATATAAAAAAGGACTGGGTCAGCATAATTAAAATAAGTATGTAAGTATAGTTTCTCAGAGGATGTCTGTGTTCTGGACTCAAATCGGGATTTGTTCCACAAGAGGGAGACAACACTAGAAGGCTTCATCTTGTTCTAGTTCTGAAAAAGTCTTACATAAAGGCCAGATTGGTGAGAGCCAGATTTTCCTGTGACATGGATAAAAAATGTTCCAGAGATGAGTTTAGCCCACACTGAATTGGATTTGAAAGGCATCTTCAACTGTGTATGGTTGCCATAGTTACAGCTGGTGGTCACGTGTGCGACAGGTGAACGTAGTGAGGTTTAAATCTATAACAGAATGAAATCACTATAGTGTGCCGTACGTATAGTGTAGCTCTATAGTACCGAGTGGGTTTGGCAATAGAATGGACATCACAGCCTGCAGTTCAGCGGGGGGCTGAGGGTGTGGGGGTGGATGATTGACATCTATAAAACTCTGAGGTAACCAGCTAACTGGTAAGCTGAAGCTAAGGTGGGATATTAAGTGGCTAATAACTGAGTTTGTGCAACACTCTGTCAACTGCAAGAACTGTCAATCATGATAATTGTTCTGAAATAATAACATCTAAACACTTGTGTCATCCCCCCACCACACCCCACCCCCATTGTTGTCATGAAGGTAAGCTGAATTTATTAAACCCAAAATGTTTTTTGTAATTAGTCTTTTTGGAGTTGATGGGGATTTGATCTGTTTCACATAAGCTTTGCATTTTAGGAATTTTAGGCATTATCATAATAAAAGGGTTTCATGATCCCATTTGTTCTTGGACACACTAAGTCATTTAATACCCAATTCAAATAACAACGGTTAAAGACTCAACAAATTCAGCATTTTTGGTAATATGATAAACAGTCAGTTTATGTAAAATTTTTTGTATTGACTTCTAACACTTGTCATTTATTTAGCTGTTTTTGTAAACGCACACAAAAACAAAAAAAATAACGATAAAAAACCAAAACAACAGAAAATTATGTTCCTTTTTAGATCACCCGAGCTTAAGAATTGTTCCTGATGGATGTTGGTTTCCGGTTTCACAATTAAGACAAATATTATTTATATAATCAGTAACGGCTAATCACATGACACAGACAAACCTTTGTTAAATTTATTCTCAAATCGTTGAATTTGAAAATTTTCATTCAATCTTTACTATTTTTCTGTGTTACAAGTAGTAGCTAGGCTACACTCATCAATTAGTAAAAATAAATCATGTTCAGGTGTGAAAAATGACTGTAAATGATATTTTGATGCAATATTATCTGGTGCATTAATACAAGATTTACTGATAGGTTTAGCAATAAATGCTCAAACATCACCATCTAGTGGTCATGTAGTTAAAGTGCAGGACAGAATACTTTGTGTGCGTGTATTACTGCTTTAGTTATTTTCCTGATTTTGCCACATTATTGTAATATCTTCATGCAAACATGATCAAAACCTGTTTTGTACTAATTACTACTTACACTTTGAGGAGTTGGCTGCTATTTTTCCAGTAGCCTACAGGGAATTAGGTGGCTTAAAAGAGCCTTACTCGGGGCACACAGTAGGTTTCCAGGGTGTCCAGGGGCAAATCTACTCCTAAAACCACTAAACTACTAAGTATAATTACCAATAAACACAACATATACATTAAGAGTGTCTATATACTCATACAGTGTAAGAACACTAGTCTGGATGAAGTAATGCAGTTAGGTACATTGGAAATGAAGTACCATACACGAACACACTGATAGAAGTTAGTTTAATTTTGGGGCTGGACTGGTGGCGGGGGATTACTTTGGCTTCACAGACACAACACCAAACCAAACCACGTCTGCAGTTTCTTTGTTGAGGCCTCATGCCAGAAACACTTTCCACAGACCCGGGCTTGCAAGGCTTATCGTGCATATTTGTTTCATGACGTGAGCTCCTGTGGCTGACAACATTTATGTGACTGCAGACCGAGTGTCCTTGACAAATGTGTTAAAAAGTAACTGCATAAAAGCTGATTTCTTAAAAATACATGACCAGGATTTTAATAGGTGCATCACTGTGATTATAAGGCACGTGTGCAGCATAAAGACTGTGACACCGTGAGCTAAGAGACTAGAATAATTTAGCAGGTGAGTATTGATTTACTTAGTGGGCTTCACAAAGTGTGTGCAATCAAACTAATTCATTTGCTTTAACTTTTTAATAGTGATTTAGTCAGCCTGATCAGTGGTGATCACAGATACAGAGACCTACTGATCAATATGAACTCTTTTAGGCACAAAGCAGACTAAGTAAATGAATATTAAACGCATATTAAAATGTTACATTTAATTTGTCGTGTAGTTCACATGTTTTAAACAAGGTTGAATTTTTTGGAGCATTACTCTTAAATGATGTGAGCAAAAGCAAATATGAATTTAGCCTGACAGGAATATATCAGTGATTTACGGTTATCTTGAAACTGACATCAGCAATAACAGTAACGCAAACACGTTTATTAGCAGTTGTTTAGACTTGAAATAGCTTTAATGCTCATGCTTTTATGCATGTTCTACAGCTAATCGATACGCAGTTAAACTGAATATTGCACATCACAATTTGCCCTAATGTTGCACAGCTTTCCTGCTACTAATACTCAGTCCAGGCAGCATTAGTAATGAGTACAGTCCTACACAAACTATAAGTTATGCTTCTCATGCAGGTTAGATACCACATGTAATGCTTTAATAACCAGATTTGCATCCAGAAATTAAATGTTTAATCTGTCTGCAAGTAAATATTTACCAGTTTAAAGGTTTTCTTCCTTATCTATTAAAGTTGATCACTAATTAACAACACTGTATATAATAAGCCATATTTAAAATATTTGATTATTCCATAGAGTGAAGTGTTGTCAGACAGTAACATGAAAAGGAAAATGCTCAGTCATTCTACTATATTTACAGCTAAACTACAAAGCATAAACAAAGGGTTGTAAGGTAATAAAGACATAATTACATAATATTTTATATATAATATTTTATTAAATCTCAAATGAACATTTTTTGTAGTATAAATATCTGAGGGATAACAATAAATAAGTAAAGTGATGGCATAAAAATTTACTGTTTGCAAAGTTTCACAGAAAGCAGTGTCTAAAATCACCGTGACCATGGCAACAATAAAACTGATGCAGGTCGATTTTATGTCATTCACAATAAATATGTTAAGGTATCTCGGATCTCACCTGTCCCAGCATGAGGCTTAAACACCAGAGCTTTCTTTTGTATTGACATTAAAAATCCTCTAATAAAAATAAAAAATAAAAACAGTCCAGAGCATCAAAACGGTGCTCTGGATCTGCAGAAAACTTTCTCAGCTCTTTGATCAGAAACCTTCACACAACAGGCACAGTTTCCTCGTTTGGCTGCTGTCCTTGCTGAGATTGGCTTTGGTTTTAATGATGCATCATCAGTCATCTGGAATAGCTTCATCCATCCACTTCATGTAAGCCAGACTGCCATCCTCCACTGGGAAACTGAGGACCTCTGGGTTTGCATAAGGATGAACAGACCTTGAAGGGAGACCAAGAGCATGTAATCAGGCCTTCAGATTAATGAACACGAGAGAGAAAATGTCATATCTGTACCAGCTACAGTCATTCCTAAACTATTACCTCCTGTATTGTATCTAAGAGAACAGGTATTACACTTGGAACATAACTTCAGATACCATTAAGGTGAGACAACACTCCGGCTTCACAGCCAAAAAAACCTCGGCTGTGAGTAAGTCACACAGATGTGACAAAGTAATGAAGTTGCTCAGTCAGCTGTTGCTCAGGAGGTTGCAGCGGATCCAAAGTTCACATGGTGAAGAGTCCTTAGAGGCGAAACAGAACCTCATTCTATATTTAAAGTGATCTTTTCTTATATGTTGCCAAAGAGAAGTCATGTGATGCCAGAGTGAGACGCTGCAAACCGAATGCATTCAAACACAAGCACCATGAGAGGTTAAACCTGATGACCCATGATGTTTCTCACTGCTTAACTGCTTATTTTTCATCATGCTTGTTGTTTCAGAAACTGAGGGAAATAGCCAGGATTCTTTACAATTTATTTTCCGGTAAAAATATTTATTTTTATTATTTATTTTTTATTTACTATTTATCTATTTTTTCAGTTAGAATACTAGGATATGTTTTAGATATTTATCATTTATTACATATATTATTTAATAATGTTTGTGTTTTAAACACTGCCTGTATCCCAGTAGTGTTGTAACTTACATTTTAATGCTCATTGTAATACATAATCGTATCAACTGGTATTTTATAATAGTATAAAATATTGTATTTGATTACATTTTAAATGAAATATTTTACAATAATTTTGTTTTACAATCTAATTTAATTTTTATTAGTCATTTAATTTCCCTCCCTATTGTTAAAATTTCAATTTTGGAAAATAAGTATTATATAATTTGTCCTTTATATAAAGTATTAAAACAATATTTTTGTTAGTATATGTATTAACTTTCGCCCGTTGGCTGCTGGGATAGGCTCCAGCCCCCCTGCGACCCCGTTAGGGACAAAGCGGTAGATAATGGATGGATTAATTAACTTTATTTAAAAATGCAGTGCAGATAAAACAGAATCGTATTCAGCTAATAATGCAGAGTTAGAGAGTTTATAGTCTCTCTATAGGAAACAGGGATAACAAACCACTAAAGACGTGTGGATGAAAGATACTGTGGAATTTTCTAAGATTTATATTAATCTATAATGTTTATTATTCTAATCCTGCTGTCTGTCTGCAGGCTGGAAACTCTTCACAAACTGTTTCCTCTGTGTTTAGAAGGAAGGCAGCTTCATGCAGCTTTAAATTCATCCTCCTGACTTGTTACTTTTTGATTAGAAAATCCTAAAATTTCATTTGCCTTTCATACATTTTTGATTGTAATACATTAATATTTAAAATGAAATGTATTTATCTGTCCCACGTTTGGAAACAAATAAATAACTGCATATTATATACTACTCACAGAGCAGTACTTTAAAAAGAGAAATGCAATTAATAGCCAAACATATCCAAACTTAAATATGAAACAACATAAAAGTACATTGACAACATCTTACCTCACGTAATCTATGATGCTCTGGACCCTGGAGGTCTTTGTTTTCACCAGCTGCGACAGTAATGACAGAGCATCAAACAATCCGCTACGACACCGAACCAGGGTCCACACTGTGTGAAAACTTACCATTAGGATTTCACTTGCATCCTGGATTTCACCTTTCCAGTAGTACCTAAAGAAGCAGAAAGAAAGACAAATATGTGGGCAACAAAACATTTCATTTCTGTCAACCTTACGCTTTTTTAGGACCAAATAAAAAGTCTTTATTAGCCTAGATTCACAATAACGTCAAACTATTTTGCTAAGATGCATTTATAATGTATCATTTTTCTTGATAACCTTTTTGTGCAATGAAGTTTAATAGATGATATTAATATATCAGATTAAAGCAGATTTGATTGTAGCTGAAGCTCATAACTCCCTGCCTTCACACACACTGAGTGCGTCTGTCAGCTTTATCACCTTGAATCTTATTGCCGAAACATGCTATCAGATAACTGTTGCTATTTTAGTTAGCCTCTTTGCATTCTCTAAAGCCTGAATCCTTTAAGTTTACCATTCGTGGTTATGCATTAAAAGGCAGGTTTACCCATGCATGTGAAAACGTGTCTGCTTTGAAGACTAACTGTGGCAAAACAGGAAACTGAATCGCTTTTAGAGGTAACCCACAGACAATGTGATCTCACAGGAAATCAGGTATTCAGAGAAGTTGAAAAAAAAGAGTCAACATGCAAACGGAAAGAACTTAAAATGATGGTGGTCTTTGTGACTGTGTGCTTAATATGTTAAAGTGTGGGGAGGGTGGTCAAAAGCTTACATTGTGGAGGTCCTGCAGAGAATGTTAATGCTGGCTGCCAGCCGTCTTTCCATGATAGCCCTGAGGAAGAAAGGAAACAGTGGAAAAAAAGAGGGAAAAAAAGATGCCCGATAATGGATTAAGGAAAAAAAAATGGGCACGTACAATCTTATCTTTGTCATTAGTGCATGCGACTAAACCTTTGATTGTTCATCTCATCAAGCAGGTTGAAAGAGAATATTTCAATGCAAAAAAAAAAAATCTATAATATATCTATACAATAAACTTAGTTTTCTGCTTCTGCAGCAAATCATTTGTTTTATTACCACCTCTGCCTCTTCATCAGACCGTGCCCTCTGAAGAAGGTGATTTACATAACTGGAAAACTCGCTCTGGCTACTTTCTTGACATGTGCTTAATAGATGAAACTCATTAGCATGCAGCTGAAATGCCAAAGAGTGCAAACACAGCGCTCTGCTCCACTTGTGGGTTTGAGATGATTGTATCTGCTCCAGACAGAGAAGTCAAACTTACACTGAGTGAA
>JBAMIG010000020.1:5263640-5291683 GCA_037177335.1 Kiunga ballochi
ATATATATACATACATATATACATATATATATATATATACATACATATATATATATATATATATATATATATATATATATATATATATATAAACTAGAGGTTGGCCCTTTGTTTAAAAAATGTGAATGCAAGACAAAATTAACCAGGCAGCCATCTGAAATACCATCTAGTTAAAGGCCACATCTTGTATGTTTAAGCTTTAGAAAACATTACAAATGTCATGCAGACTTTTTATAAAAAAAATGTCCTTGCATCATTATCATATGGTTGCTAAGTAACAATGTCTCCTTTGTTGAAAGAACAAGTTTTGTTGAGCACTGAAGGTGTGTGAAAAAAGCCTCTATGTAATCAATACAGAATTATTTTTAACAAACATATTAGGACATAGATTTGGTTGCTGTGTGGAATCCTATTAACTGGAATCCAATCATTTAAGACTAATTTAAAACACTTAGTTGTAAATAGCATAGATATTAGATTACATGTTGGCATAGGTCTTTTTAGTGTGTCTTAAAAACTCTTGCTTTGTTAAATGATTTGGATGAATAAAGATGCAATTCAGAAGGGCTTCTAAACTCAAGTGCAGATTCCCAAAACAGTTCTTTGCTGGGTGTTTGAGACTACTATAATTCTTTTTATCAGGGTCAGCATTTATTATATTGCTTTTCAACTTCTTTTAAAAATCCAATAATGAAGTGAATCCTAAATTATAAGTGCCTTGTAACATAATGAGGCGGGGAAAATCAGCTCTGATCTAACAGTGACATTAAAATTAGTAAAAATATCAAGAAGAAACAAAAAAGAGAAGTAACTGTGACACTCACGTACCTGCCAATGTCTTTGGCTGTCTGTTCATTGGGACTGTTGATGAGAAGAACAGAATAATGTCCTGGTATGTAGCTCCCTGTGAAGACTGCATGAAGCCGGACCCCAATGGACCACAGGCCGGGATACATGGACACAGACAGGACCAGGAACTACAGAAGGGTTAGATACGTTATGGATGTGAGAGAAGAACACCACCAAAGTGCTGTCTAGAAGACTTAAAGAGCATAATTGTGTCATATGAGACATTTTATGTGTTATAATTTCTTGTAAACTAAATGCAGTTAAGTGTTTGATGAGAAAAGCAAGGTAGAGAGGTAAAAGATACAAAGATTAAATAAATAAATAAGAAAAAATCCATGTTATCCTAAATATATCCTTCCTTTCTTAGCAGGTTGTACAGTATCTTCAATCAATAGGATATCTGTGGTACTTTTACATGAAGCCAACTAAGAAATGGGATAAAGTGTATTTTTAAACGGCTGCTAGTAACCATTTTAAAGAGATTTATTTGAAAAATAAAGTTCCCTAAAAACGTTTTACATCCATGGAGTGGACTTAAATAAATAAGAAAAGAAACAACATGTAAGGAAATTCTTGAGGAACTATTGTTACATATAATGTTAAAAAGTCTGACTGTTAGCAAAATTGCTAGTATATATTCCACAAACTCTGGGGTCTTAATTCCAAACAATACGCATCTACATTTAGTATTGATAATAGATAATAGTGACTAGATCTGTAATTATTCTAAAGGCTTTTCTTTTTTAGTCTGAGCAAAGGGAATTATTTTTCAATTTAATTATCTTAGGGCTTCTGGTGTTTATCCTCTGTTTTGGCACTGTCTGTCACAGATAAATGATTATTGGCCTTGGACGCAGCGACCAACATATAATCTGTCCTACTTTTCGGTACTGTACACCACAGCATCACAATATAACATAACTTTATTTAAACATTCACCAGTACATGCGTTACAATTTGTGCCTAATCTGAATTGACGTGTCTGTCCAACGGATATATCTGTGGTTTCTCAGACTAAACGCACCAACAGTTATCCCAGTATCTCACCAGACATGTGAAGAGCAGCACCGACCGGAAGGCTGAGCTCAAAACTATGTCTTTGTAGCATCGCTGGAGCAGCAACTCCATTCTATGAATTGCAACTGTCATTCGTAGAGTCCGGCTGATGCAGATAATACGGGATAAACAGCGTCAAACTTCGTCCACAAATCTACACAGACGCTCTCTGGAGAAAAAAACAAAGTCCTCATTTCTTTCTTTTTAGAAAAACAATTTTAACCACGTTAAATGCGAGAGAATAAAAGCAACAAAGTCACCTTTACAGACGAACAGCCAGCGGGTCATAGGTAGGGTCGAATGGTCAAATTCAGTGAAAAAGTATCTTCCTTGTTCTATTGGTTGCTCAACACTTCCGGTAACTACAGTAACCAATGAAAACACAGTTTAACTTTGGCCGCCCTCCCTCACTGGCTTGAGTTTTAATCGGCTTTAGTGTCTTTATGATAAATACATGACCTCATGAGCATGACGGATTTGTTATGACGACAAAAAGTTACAAAATACATTGATCATAAAGCTGTACTTCACAGAAATAAAGCTCTTACCTTTTAGTTATAATACTTTTGTTCCTATTTATAACAACAAAAACAACAATAGCATTGATCATCATAATGATAATAATTTAAGTTATAAGTTATGACCACTACAATACTTTATACACTTATAAAAATTAATTTGCACAACAATATTTCATGATAACAAATTATTATTAGGCTATATTGTACAGTGGGGTAGTGGTTAGCATGTGGTCACAAAGTAGGAAGAATACTGGTTAAGGCTTCACCCAAACAGGTCCAAACAGTGGCCTTTCAATGTGGGGTTTGTATGTTGTGTCCAGGGACTCTGGTTTTCTCCCACCTTCCAAAACGTGTGCAAGGTTAAATGGTCATAAATTGTCCCCAGGAATGAGTATAGAGTGGGTGGTTGTCTCTCTGTGTTGGCCCTGTGATGGACTGGTAGCCTAACCAGGGTGTACCCTCCCTGCTAATATAAGATAATCTGCTCCCTATATGTTGATCCAAAGAACACAGTTTTACAATTTTACAGCTGATTAAATCTTTGTTACATTTGCAATCTGTTAAATATTAAAGAACGGGGATACAGAGCTGATGTCGATAAAACTTTTGGTGAGAAAATGCCTCGACTCGTTCTCTACTACTTTTGCAAGTTTACTGTGACACGAAGGTTGCTAAAATCAGTGTGATGGCACAACACAGTGTGATGACATGCAATATTTAACAGTCTTCTCAAGGCAATGCACAGCTACGGATCTATTATAAATTATTTCATTGCTGCGGGCAATTTTATTCTTCAGAGACTCCAAACTGTGTCCTGATGGTATAATGCTAACAAACGCCTTTATCTGGGTCTAAATGGCTCTGGAGTATAAAAGACACTTGTTGTGCAATGATAACAGTTATCAGTCTGGTATGGGTTATGGGAAGAACGAGGAAGCTTTTTTGTTGCATATGATTACAAGAACAGCCGGAGAGTGAAATGAAATCCCAGATCTGAGTGATCATGGTGCAACACAGAAAGCTGATAGGCATGTGCAGACACACAGATCAAATGTAAACAAAACGAAAAGCCAAAGAAGATGATGCTACATGATTGGTGCTGCTACGCATGGAAAACAGCTTTAGATGATCAATGATTTGAAGATTTACACTCGAAACGTTGTTAATGATGTCCACATGGGGGAGTTGTCGCTTCATGGATGCGTTTCATCCCACCATCCCTTCATCTCATTGAGTCATTGAGTGTTCATTTAGCATGCATAAAACTCTCATCGACTGAAACAAAATGTAAATGCTCCAACACAGCAAGCAGCATGACTCATCCCATCCCCCCCTTTTATGTCTTGACCTCTTCCCCACCAGCCTTGTGTACTTTATTTTGCCTTTCAGAATCCATCCTGCATTGGATGAGGCACAAATTGGCAGTCGAACAACAGGGGGCGCCACAGAAGTCACATCTGAGAATGAACCAATTTATTTTCCAGGCTCTCACAGGCTTCATCTGAGAGACCATCAGAGGGCTCCAATAGAGCCACTTAAGCCACTGCTCCCCAACATGAAAGAAAGCAACCAAAATAGAGTGATAGGAAGAAAGCTGTGAGGAGAGGCTTTTGATCTACTTGTTCTGGGACATCGCTCTGAGGGGTTCTTCCCCCAAGGAGTACTGAAGCCTGTTTGTCCTTTAGAAGTCTAATGTGAAAAATAAGATTATTCTTATTTATGTTTATTCTTTTTTCTGTTTCCATATAATGAGGCCACAAGGTTGACAATAAGCACAGAGGAGAAAATGAGATGAAACAGCAATGGGTGCAAAGAAATTTAGCAAGGAATACCTTGACTAATTGCCATTAAACTACGATCACCTCTTGGTGGGATCAGTGACAGTGAAATGAAACAAATTCCAGCTCAGGAAATTATAGGGATGAATAGTGTAGAATACAAAGCCTTCAGTAAGGTGTGTGAATGGAGAAAAGGGATGGCGGAAAATCAACTGTAAAGGCTTGTGTCGGTATTCTGCAGCTGTTCAGTGCTGCTGTCTTCTCCCCTGTGTGGCAGTGCCATTACTAAGTTGAATAGGAGGTAGAGTAAAAGTAGAGGAAGAAGCTGGGTGCTCAAAGGTCATATAAGTCCTAATAACAGGACTTTCCAAGCTGTGATTACCAAGACTGGTCCTCCAAAAGAGGTTAATTAAAAAAAGTCAAGGGGGCTGAGCAGGGAAGTGTCTACATCACTCCTAAGAACCTCAGCGACCCTTCCATCGTCTTGGATGGACATAGCCATCCGTCACAGCTGATTCCTAAGCTGTCTACCTCCTGCAAAAGTCACTGAAATCCCAGTGACTAAAAACACATGTATGTAGCAGCATCACGGCTCTGACAAGCACTGATGGAAGAACACACAACTGCTGAGACATCCACAGCTGAAGTCCCTCAGGTAATGAAACTTCTCCCTTTCAAGGGTAAAATAAATACCATATCTTGTCATCTTGCTTTCATTCTCCTCCTCAATGGGCTTCTTTGTCACATATACTGGAGCAGCTAAAGACATTTTATCAAACAACTGAACTGTCCTATTTGTTTCTCCTGTGTACACAAGGTTGAAAGAACATAGCACATATTTGTTTTGTAGCATTATCACAATATTCAAGACCAAAACAAGAGGATATCGTGTGAATTATATGCCATCAGAAAATAGAAAAAAAGATAAAGAAAATACAAAAAAATAGGAAATGAGGCGGTTAATTGAGTTTGAGAGAGGATGGTAAGTTCTACGTTTTCATAAATCTGCTCTTGTGGAGATCATCTTTTGCAGTGAGAGGCTTAAATATAATTAAAGTTGATTGGTTGTGAGTTAGTGAAACATATCCGTTGCAAAGACAGTCATCTCTGATGCTTCCTCATTCCACGTTTCTCACCAAGTTGTTGACAGCATAGCCATCCGTTGTGCTGACGCAGGTAGAACGAGCTCATACCCTCTTCATTCACAAGCTGAGCACACCAAAATTCAGAGAGGGTGGAATAAGTTCAGACTCCAAGTTAGAGCGCCTCAAGGTAATAACGTGGAGGGTGAATAGTGGAGATTTAATGGGAGATGTGTGTGTGTGTATGTGTGTGAAAAGAGAGTCACATCTCCAAAACTAAAACTAAAAAGAGTGCAGAACAGCTCTAATGATCATTATTTCCTACCTGAAAACATACAATCCCTTAAAAGTAATGAATTAAAATATTTCTCTCATTGGGCAGCATGACCCTTGCATTTCAAATAATGAACTGATATGTACCCACACATAGCGTGTATACTAAATGAACACTCAGCGTGGGTCCATGATTGGTGTTGCGCGCCCATACAGAATTTATACAAAGATAAAGACACGGTGCGCTGAGATGTGCATGTAAAGGATTTTCAGCTATGCCACAATAAATAGATAAATACATAAATAGATGCAAAGAAGAAAATAAAATAAAAACATAAAACACAACTCTGTGAAAGGTTCTTTCTGCAAAGCAAGGTCATTTGGAAAAACATGGTACTGAAGAAAATCTATACATTCATTGATGTGCTGTCCATTGCGAATCACACTTCAAGCTGGGTATATAGAAAGATGTGTGTGTGTGTGTATGAGGTATGGACACCATCAGCCCGCAGCATTATGGAAATGCTAGAATCACCTTTAAAAAGCCAACTATGAGTATGCGTATTGCAACTTTTTTTCTATAAATTCCAGTTAACCAGCTGCCTTTACTCCTATTCACCCTATTTATGATCAGCCACCTCATTTAATCCCCTCTCACTCCTCTTCATCTTCCCTGGAAAGAAAGCAACACATTTATCCTGGCATTAGCAGTTTTGCCAAGATTTTTTTTTTACCAGTTCATCTTATCATTCAGACCTTCACTGCCAGTCAGCTGATAACCTCTAACTGCTGTGAGCAATTAACAAAACTGTTTCCTCTTTCCAAGGTCCAAAAGGAGGGATCCCTTTTGATCCAGAGAAGAAATAGAGCAGCGAAGGTTATAACAGAAGAAAAGAAAGAGATAACGAATAAAGGATGGAACAGAAAAGATGGGCAGAAGATTATTTTGTGGTCATTCAAGAGGAAATTGGTGCTAATGAATGGGTTGGTTGGTGCTGGGCTGTGATAAGGAAATGCCCCATCTTAAAGAGGGGGAATAATGCAGCAGGATGCTCTGTGTGTTTGTGTGTGTGTGTGTGTGAGCAGATTGCAGAAACTGATGAGAATGTTTGGTATCAAGGCTGAGCAACTCGCTCCAGCAGGGTACGGCAAACACACAAGTCTTGACCCATTAGGAAGTGGTCTGAACAAAAGTCCTGGTCAATATCAAGGGTGTCGTATTGATTCAGCAACTGTGACTGGTTTGTTGCGATTCAAAGATGCAGCCAATACAGATTAATGTCAGCCTCTAATCAAAACAATCTTTTGCTTAAATAGTCTCATGCTGTCTCAACAAAGTGCAGCTATCACAAACTAATTGAACAGTAAGAGAAAACGTCTCATTCTGCTCCACTACCCAGAAATGGATGCTTTGTCATGTGCATCAAAATGTGGATATTCATCCATCGGCAGCTCTTGTGTAAACAGGATTAAAACGGAACCGTGCACATCCTTGGATATTGGACCATCATGAAATCACAAAACCCTTATGCAGCTAATGGATTTGCCTGGCTGAACGGAGCTCAGTTTGTTTTTAAGAAAAAAATAAAGGAAGAAAAGAGCCACAGCTTGTAATCGTGGCAGGTTTAAGAAGCTAGACAGTCAGGTGTGCGATGATGTGGCGGTGGTAGTTGAGTTGGGAAGGAGGCTGTTCTCCTAAAGTGCTAATTAAAGTGGGAAGGTATATAAAAATGCTACAAATTAGCAGTTTGTCCCCCATGGTATCAAGTGTTTTGCAGGTTGCAAAAGTAAACACTGAGATTCTGCCTATTTATCTGTTCACATTTATCGCCCTCAACTGTTTCACAGTGGTACAATGAACACAGGGCGGGTAGAGGTTTACAGCAGATAACAATAGAAGCAGGAGTGGAGGAGATCAAACAGTTTTATTTCTGTTGTAACAGGGAAAAGGGGGCTCCTTGGGTGCCTCTTCTGGGACTGCTGCTCTAGATTCTGATATCAGTTTTCCCTTTGTTTTCTCTCTTAGCCCTTTGAAATATTTAACGTGAATCCTTGACTAAGATATACACACACTGAGAATTTGCATGCATGTGCACATTTACAATCACTTCTTTTCCTCCAGGCATCAGTCATCAACTGTGCTCTCAACATCTGGATGTGGACAGTCTTTCCCTCAGGGGAACATCAAGCCTCTGTTTTAGCATAGTGGCTATCCAGAAGAATAGCCCAGCTCTGGCCCCTCATCCTGTTTTTGTTGCTGCCGGTAACAAGACTGAGAAATCTCTCTCAACATCATCTCTGCATTTCTTTATTTCTCCACCTAACTGCCCTCCTCCTGTTGGAGGAGCACGGCCATAACCTCCTCCCAGGGGTTGCACTTTTCCTGCCTCTGCTGCAGTTTGCTTTCTTTATCCACCAAAACTGGCAGTAAGAAAAATGTAAACTCAACATTCACCTATTTAAAAGGCTGCTAAATTTACTGTTTGAAAAACAGGTCAAACATGATCCATTTGCAGGCAAAAAGGTGTTTCTTCAGCTCAGAGAATATATGACCTCCCACAAGAATACATAAGGTTCAATAAACCATAATTTCACTTTGCTGCTGCAGCACACTCCACAGGATGGCCTTTACCCTCAGCAGAGCATAACTTCTAGGAATCTCCTTGCAATCTGCGCCACCTTGTTAGTGCGCAGTCACCATATGAGGCCTGTTGTATTAGCTATTCTAATGCATGCCTTGTTATCCATATAGATGAGAGAGCGAACAGACCAGCAGATGGCCAGGGATAAGGGGAGTAACAAGCACAAAATTCTCCTCCAGGAATGTGAGGATCACACTCTGTCAGCAGACAGCTAGATATTCTCAGAAAACACCTCACATACCAAAACGTTTCACCACTCTCCAATTTCTCCTCAGTTTTGTTTTGCGATGCCTTGGCAAAGTGCCAGTAAGGCAACTGTGTGTTAAAGTTGCACAGCAAATGCCAACTGAGATTTTATCTCTACTCTCTTTCCAGCTGCTTCCTGCTGGATCTGTTATCTCCACGTCTGAGAGATATTAAAGAGTATCAATAATATGGTTATTTCACATATGTGGTTAAAAAAAAAAGACAAGCTCTACAATAGTGCACTCTATACACGTTTACATTACAATTTAATTATCTAACTATTTGCCATAAAAGCAAGTTAACTGAACTTTGATTAACTCCTACATCCAATTTTAAGGAATGTATCCTCTAGAAGAAAAAAAAACAACATTGCTGAGTTAATTAAACATATATCTGTAAATGACACATTGCTTTTTTACTCCATGATATTATGCAAATATTTGCATGTACAGACTTGCATAATTTTATGTAAAGGAGCACAAAAAATAATAACACAAACAGGAATAAGTAAAAAAAATAATAGGAAAAACATTTTAGCACCAACATCTTTAATGTAAATATCCCTCTAGCCATTCTAAAGACTGATGTTAATGAATTGTTTATTAATAGGGACATAAATATAAGGTCTTGGCTGAAAAATATGAGGCTGAGGGAGAAACTCTCTCTTTTTATTTCACATTATTATTAGCCAGGGTGATTGACAAAAGAAGCACAGCTAGAACAGCTAATCAAGCTGTATGAAAGTAAAATCTAGTTTTAATGCACCCTGCTCTTTACATATTCTTCCACCATTGTCCACATGACCCCTGCTGTATATAGGTGCGGCTGCTTGGTGGTCTCCTTCTCCCATTTGATACAATGAAGACGGACGAGCTGCTCTGAGATGTGCTCTCTCTGATCCATTTTGTCCATTTTTTCCTCCAAGGGTGACTTATGTCGCACACCAGCATGGGCAACATAAAAATGTGTCAGCTTCTGGATACAATCACACTTTTCAGCACAACCTGAGATGTAAGAAAAAAAGAAAAACTCATCAGCATGGGTGCAAAATGTGGTCACATGACCACATCTTGTCACATGTTCCTGTAACCTGTGAATGTCATTTTAATTCATGAACACGACAATGAAATTGTGTGAATTGTTTTTTACTTGTTCAATCATTCATATTTAACTGGGATTAAGCTCCATTTGTTATTAATGCATTAACTTGTAATGCAGACTTCATAATGGATGACTGTGCCTCATTGGCATTGAGTAATGAAGTAAGGACTTCACACTCAGGAAGTTGTTATGCAAGTATGGCATGAGATCCATGTGTTTGGCTCACTCCAAACCTACTGGGACTGACGACAGAGGACCATTACTTTTGTTGTCACAGCTAACTGCATCACACATGAGACTTTGCAACATAGTGAAAATATTGCTTTTTCAATTTCACTCTCTTTTAGATATACAGACTCATGATATACAACAAACTCATTGATTTTCATTCAAACCTACTGAAGAAATAATCTGGAAAACAGAGTAAGTGGGGACAAACTGCTTACAGTGTTTCAACGCTGCTTCATTTTCTCTCCGAACGCCTCCGTCGGTTCATCAGCGGCTCATTCCACACACTCAATTTCTTCACTTGTCAAAACATTGTGCTGAGTGCAGCAGTCCAGGTAATAACCACTGTGGGGTGATGCAGTTATTATCAACTGGACTTTGGAATTCCTGCTATACCCACCTCATCAGCATTGAAAATCAATGTCTGTAATAATAAAAAACCAAGTGCCAATCCCTGTGATTCTGTTTGGAGCAGAAAATCAACTGACCTGGTGTCAAATAAGTCAGAGATCCTTTATGACACCTGAAAGATTTTTTTTCCAACCACATGAAAAAAAAGTCAATAAAATTTACTTTACACATTTGAAAGCAGGACTTCTTGTGCATTGGTTAAAAATGAGAAAGAGGAGTTTTCCCAAGTCTGACTGAGGTTTTAAACTTCCACAAAGACTGATGAAACATAAACCCTGCATGCAAACATGCAAAATTTAACAGAAACTTGAAAGATTTGGAGTTCTTTAACACTAAAAAGCAAACTTTCACAGTGTTTAAACAGATAAAAAAAAGATTTCAAGCAAATATTGTGACATAACACTGAAATAAAACCACTATTTGGAGGCAAATTAGGGATGGCAGTCCTCCCTGACTGGCCTATAATGGGAATTTTATGTGCAATGGAAAGAAAAAATAGAGAAATGTAGTGATCTGTGAAAAAAAAACTGGATAAAGGAAGAAAAATTACAAAGTGCCTCCAAGGGCCTGTCTCGTTATTATTAGTTTTAGATGAAAAACACAAGCGGAACCCAAGAGGCAGTGCCATGCAGCAGGCAGCCGCTCTCTGACATTTGAAGGGGTGGCAGATTATGAAGGGAAAAAACTATAGCGGTAGAATGAATGAAAGAAAATGGGATATCACCATTGAGCCGGCACCATTGTTTGCTAACAGCACTGAGTCACAGAAAGATACTAACCCAATCATCAGGGTACTTATATAAGTGATAGTTTTACAGAATAAGGAGCTGTACATTTAGTGTATTCCCCACCCCCCCTTTAAATGATACATAAATACAAACAATGCACCATTTGCAGATGCATTATATTTTACACAGGATTTCCTTGAGTTTCCTTAAAGTTCAGAGAAGTTTCTCAGAATTCCATTGAAAGATCTCTGCTGTCCCTAAAAACGACATGGCCTAAAGCAGTGTTTTTCAACCCTGGTCCTCAGGGAACACCGTCCTGCGCGTTTTGGTTCCTTCCAACCTCAGCGCACCTGATTCAGGTTCATTAAACTGCTCGTTAAGTTCTCTGCATGTCTACTAACGAGCCATTCATTTGAGTCAGGTGTGATAAAATAGGGTCACCTATAAAACACGTAGGGCGGTGTTCCCTGAGGACCAGGGTTGAAAAACACTGGCCTAAAGAGATGTTGGAAGGTTGCCACATGTGGCCTGAAGACATGCTTTACCAAAGTCCACAGAGAAAGCAGTTGCATCAGTCGGCATCACTGTGAAGGGTGAAGAGAGGAGGGCAGGTGAAACAGTTAGAGGGATAAAAAGGAGAAAAATAGCCTTTCAGGAATAGTTTTCCACTGCCAGGATTTCACAAACAAACCTTCAATCAGAGTAAAAAATCCTCACTGCTGTGAATAAAATCCCAGTCAATCAGACAGCTGCTTAATAACACAAACTCATGCTTCTTAATACTTAACAAATATCCAGAGTGGAAAGTTAAACAGCACACAGCCCACAAGAGCCACGGAAATCCCTGATAGGTCGTTATGCTCAGCTCCATGCAGAAAGGCAGCTCCTCCACATGCATGCTAAGTGATCAGCAGTAAGAATGTATTATCTCATTGCAATATAAGGTAAACATAGTTATGTCAGTATATGTTGCAGCACAGTAGAAAAGGTTTACAAGTAGTTACTGTCTGTTATTTTAATGTGGACATAACAGAACAAGCAAACATTTAGATGACTTGAATAAACAGTAAATGAACCTGGCATTATAAAACCTGAATTCACACTTGTATTAATCACAGACTGTGTTAATTGGCTGAATGAATGAAGACCAGGAGAGAAAAGAAGGGCAGCTAAAACAAGAATTCACTTAGAAAAGTCTGAGGAGCTTATTTTAAACAACATCCAACACAGAATAAAAAATAAAAACACTGGCAGACAGGTTAATGTTGATGATATTAGTGCTGAAATGGTTTGTTCTTCCTTTTTAATATCTTTGTACATGTTAATGGTCTTCGTGCTCAGGTTTACTTAAAATTATACGAGTCTGAAAGTGCAAATGAAGAGCTCATTATAAAAATAAAACACATGCCTCTGATTGTTTAAACCACCAATACAGCTTTGGTAAATTAAGAAAAAAAAAAATCAGTTGATTGCAGATGCTGCATTTTATGATACTCTGGAGTAAATCAGATAAATAATGTCTTATTTGCAGATGTATCATCAATTACCTTAGCATTTTGCTGTCTGTCTAACTAGATAACATCCCTAAAAATGGGTTTAGGATTCCTTGAGAAATGTAGGTTAGCTAATTTTACAAATAGTAAAATCAACTATACTGCAATTTAAAAGTCCACAAAAGGGCATAAAGTGAATAACTTGGCTTTAACACAACCACTCAACACATTAGCAATGGGATATTAAGGTAGCAATTTTAATCGACAATTATTAAAAGAACACTAACAGCTACATTCAGAGCAGTATGCAGTTCATGACCAGACTGAAAGGTGGAAGTTGCTACTGGCTGATCTCACTCTGCACTGTCAGATATTAATGCCTATTGATGAGGAGTTGTTGATCAAAACACAAAAAAGTTATAAGTATTGTAACATGTTACAGACACCAGAAAACAAAACTAGTTTACGTTCCTAAAATTAGCAATTTATTTTATGTCCGTTGTGAAATTGGCAGTTTTTTTATTGTCATTTTGAGCAACTTCGTTGAGCAAGTTCTATTTTATTGCAGTGTTTTAAGGGCACTTAAGCACTATGTTTAACAATCTAAGGATGTTAGAATTCCTTAAAGCTCATTGCATGTAACACCCTCACAAATAAAAAAAAAGTCCAACCTCACAGTGAGAAAACACATGCACAAAGAGGGAAGAAATCAGAGCTTAGATGTCACAATCTATCCATTTTCTTTATTTATTTTACTATAATATCATATTAAACAATTTCTTTTTGAACAGGAAAAACATTAGAACAAATTCTTATTTGCAATGTTGGACTGGCAAATGTCAAACAGCACTTGTAAGAATGGTAAATGGACTCATACTTATATAGCTCTTTTCCAGTCTTATTGACCACTCAAAGCGCTTTACACTATACAGTCACATTCACCCACTTTTCAGTATCCTATTAGGTTTGAACAATTTTGGAGTCTGGCAAAATTTTACGTGAGATGAAACAAAGTATTTGGGGCTAAAGTTGCAATGCTGCAGTAGGCAGTCTCAAATAATGTGAGCATGTGGTGGATTCACGACTTCCAAATGCAAATAATACCAATTTGGAATCAACCACAGAGCATTTTTCATGTTTAACGGACAGAGAAATTACAGAAAAATGATTGATACTTGTCCATGAAACAGCTTTGCAGTTTATTATCCAATCACATTAAAAAAAGAGCATAAAAAAAACAAAAAAAAAACAATGAATTCTATAACCCTTCCTGTTTGGATGTAAATATTGTGATATTAAACTGAAGAGTCAGTTAAATAATATTGGCAATTTCCTATCAATGTTTTGGTTACAGCTAAAAACAGCAAATATGAATGTTGTTATGTATTTTGCAGGTAAAACTGAAACAGCTTACAATGGCAGAGACAAATTGCAGGGTAAATTGATCTCATTGTTTTGTGCAGAGTAAACCATCCTGTTACATGCAAAGTCTAAAAAATGGAATGACAACTAATGAAATATGTAGGTTACATAGTCTTTTTTTTAAAATTCTGTGCAGAATTTGTGCAAGTTTAAGTCAATAGATATGTGTGCAGAGTACTCTGTTTTGGTTCACAGTTGGTAAGCTTGTGTTACAAGGGCCAGCTGTAGCTCCTGCAGGAATTACATGGTTTTTGATTGGTTTGGACAATGAAACAACACCTGTAAGCTAGTTCAGGAAGGCTGAACTAGCTTCTTTGCTCGTGCCGCTTTGCTGCTTCCCATGTAACCTGCCCCAAGTATTTAAGCTGCAGTGTCTTGCTTTCTGCCTCATTCTTGCTACAACTGCAGCACAATTTGCTGTGTGCTTTTTTTTTCAAACCCTCCACCATGCCAGCATCAACCTTCAGGCTGCAGAGTGTCTCTCATGACTCCAACCTCAAAGTGAGAAAACACATGCACAAAGAGGGAAGAAATCAGAGCTTAGATGTCACAATCTGTCAATTTTCTTTATTTATTTTACTATAATATCATATTAAACAATTTCTTTTTGAACAGGCAAAACTGTAAGGAGTTCTGAATAAAGTATCTGTTACAAATTCAATAGCAGAATGGAAAATATTGTCCAGTTTTTGAAGAGTTTCTGTGCAAGCATATTGGTAGATTGTGTCAGTATAATCAAATAAGGATATAATGTTCTTTTCAACAATCATACATTTGGCCTTGGATGTCAATAAGAAACAATCTCTGTATAAAAAAATACAAACATTCATAATTTGTGTCTGAAATTCTCTTAAAGATGTTTTTTTTGTTATCAAATATTGTTCGCAAAGACATTTTCTAACATATTGCTTCTTATTTATTTAATATCCTAACATTTAGATCCTGTTTTTCTAATATCCACTTCAGCTGCTCTTTGCCAGAGGCTTGTATAAATAGTTTCATGATGGAACATGTTATGAAGCAGGAGTATGGTTTGCATGTCGATAAATAAACGCTGTGAGCATTTTCTAAATGATTCCAAACACAGGACATTTAGGTAAAAGTAGAGATGAACAAGAAATCTCACAAGCTGCCGTACAACACCTGGGGCTGCATTCCTAAAGCTTTTCAAAGCAAAAGTTGCTCCAGCTGGCCACACCATGAGAAAGCATCACAATATTATCTCAAAATTAGATCGAGGTAAAGATGAAAGCTATTCATAAAGAATCTTAAAAAAAGCTGTTAAGAGCAAGAAAGACGTCTTTTAGGAAGTGCAAAAGTTCCCTGAGCAGATGGAAAAATGGTGGAAGGAGGAGGTATTCTCCAAAAACAGAATGGAACTGAATAAATTAAATGTTGCACATTGTGTTGTGCAGGAATCATGTTTGTTGCTGATGTCATTAGGGCTCCACTCCACTACCTTCTGCTTGTCTTTTCAGCTACAACATGGAAAACACATAAACCCTTTTGGCTTTGAATGTAATTTTGAAGTACCAGCTTGACACGAGTATACTACAGTACTTCACTGTTTCAGCTGCTGAGAAGGAGGATAGAGTACCAAAGACGGAAGGCAGAAGACCATGAGGAATGTATTCGCCATTAGGATGGGACAGGGAAAGGGGCATGCGCAGGGCGACAGGAATTAATTTAGAATGGCATGAACGTTTGCATAATGGAGGAATTATTCAGTTTAGATATAAAATGAGGATAAGCAACTTGCTTTGGGATCAAGTTTAATTCCGAATAGTCATTTTAATGTGGAATTTGGTTTTAAAATGGTCATTTTCCATCCATTTAAACTCTTATTTTCATTATGTAAACGTGTCATCACAACACTGAGGTGTTACTCAAAATGTAAAATGTTCATACAAATTTGAAGCTGACAATTTGAAACTTTGCAAGCTGTATATTTAGTTAGATTAATAATAATAGTTTATTATAAAAAATGTATTTAAAACTTTTATTACAACACAGTTATAGAAATTACATTCTATATTTTAGTTTGTTGATTTGACTTTCCATTCTTTGTCCATTATCACTAAAAGTGCATTTTTATCAAGCCTATAGGATCAATCAGTCACATGATGACTCATACCTATGGAGTCCATCACAGCTTCTCAGTAAGATAAAAGTTTCTGTCCATTACTTGTTCGAAACTCAGAGAATTTTCTGGAGTCACACCCAAACCGAAGCTCCTTGCTAGGACTAGTTAGGATTACTAGTTAGATAACTCAGACACAAGCAGACACATTCAAAATGAGACCATGACAACAGGCTGACAGAATGAACGACCTTATACATGTTTTATTGTATTATGACTGTAAATAAAAACTGTAAAATCTTATGGAATTTAGAGTAATCTGTTTTTTATAATTCATTTGTGTTGTTTATTTGTATCATTTCTAAAGTGTAGTAGGCATCGTTTGTTTTCTTGAATCAGTGACATGCACAGAAATACCAAAGTTTTTAAACTGTGCAAAAGGCAAATAAATCCTATTCTTTTCTTTTCTATTTGATTCCATCTGATTCCATTCTTTTCTAAAGGGTTGTCTTTCAAGCTTCTTTCTGAAATTTTGCTGATCAATAACCGGTTTTTCATTGTATTTAATCTTAACTGAGTCTTTAAATTGACAAAAAGATTCACTCAGACCTTTCCTCTCGGAGGCAAAGGTCTCAGTGAAGTCAAAAGGATTTTTGTCAGCATGTTGGATCATAAATTCATGGATTTTCCAAGCTTCACTTCCTCCTCAAGTCTTTGAACTTAAAAATAGAATAGAAGTACTTTATTCATCCCACATTGGGAAATTTAGATGTTGCAGCATCAAATAGCTGCTTGAATAGAATCTGCAGGATTTTTTTTTTTTTTATCTTTAGCAGCAAAGTACAGCAATATTAAAATGTCCTATTATTTGTGTATTGCTGTTTGAGAGGGATGCATTTTACTGTTGAGTCTATTGAGATTTAACACTTGGCTCTGCAGTTCCCTGAGCTCTGCACAGTATTTTATCATCTGTCAGTTTTGGTTTTATGGTGAGCAGTTTTACTATTTTGGAGCATGCTATCTGCCAATCTGATGATGGAGACTTTTTTTCTCCAAAGGAGGTAGGCAGGTGTTTGTATTGAGAGAGATCTGAAAAAAACAACAACACCTCGCTGGTGAACAAAATGGAGAATCTCAAATGGATGTAAAGGGGGGAGAAGAGTTTGCCAGGTGTTGTATGCTCAGGATGAATACTGATGTGTTTAATGTGTTTGCTAACATTCTGAGTCCTTCAGACATTTTAGTTGAAACATTCTTTTAAAAAAGCATGTTTTCAGTGTATTTTTGTGTTTTAAATAGTGAAAACATCACATTAAGAAGACTTTTTCCAAGGTAATTATCTCATGATTTTAAAAAAAATGAGCCCATGTCTTAAATTCATGCATTTGTCATAGTGTTTTCATTTCTCCCAACAAAAATAGGACATTTGTTTAATTTGAAAGATCATATCCAGAATATTTGAAGTTCTACTGCCAAAAAAAGTCAAATAATTTGTTGAATGTCAAATGAAAACCTTTTTCTGCAAATTAATACTAATAAATAAACAAATGCAATATTCTACCAACTCTGTGTAGCACATTTTTATGTAACTACCTTTACCTTGTAGAAAAAAGTTTTCACTTGATATCAAAGATATTTTTTAATGAGTTTTTTTTGTCACAAAAGCCAAATTTTGTTGCACATGATTGATTTACAAAAGCACCAAAAGCATAAAACCTCTCAGGGGAAAATACTTTATACTTTTGAAAGGCACTGTGCATGTATTTACCAACACATATATATTTTTCATGTCTATTCAAAGGCAAAACCCTGTATGATACAGATTACACTGCCTATATCAGCACCTAGCAGTACTTTTCTATATCTGTACTGCTTTTACCGTTTCCATGTAAAGCACTTTGAATTGTCCTGTAAATGAAAGGTGCTATACAAATAAATCTGCCTTGCCTTACTGGACTCACTGTTTGCAGTCCAATTATCTAAGTGTGTGTCTGAATCAGGGGGGAAATAACATACTAGACAAATAAGCAGAAAAAAAACCATTTGAATACTTGTTCTTTTACAGCTGTCCACACCTTTAATTTATAAAAAACCTGTACCTTAAACATATAAAACACTCACAGAAACCTCCAGTAATAACAACTAACCAAAGATATTTCTGACTGGCTGATTGAGTCACACTCTACTTACAAACATGCCACACTGCAAAAGGCATTAAACAACTTTCTTATTGTGGTCTGTACCGGTTAATTTGCTACAGACCCATTACTTATTACAGCTAACCAGGGTGCATACAGGTGTCCGAACACACCAACAGTGCCCCAATCAGTTTGCATTATCAGACAGTAAAACCAAGCATCCAGCTTCATGGTATTAGCTATGGACGTGTGCCTTTTTAAAAGGTAAACAGCAAGTCAATTACTAGAAATAGTTAGCTCTTGTAGAAAAACTTTGATGAAAATCCCAAAATTGAGAAGAACTTCTTAATTTGTGACTCTTGCTTGAGGCAGATTTTCTTTTTAACAAGACATATGAGACGTATGATGCAGAAAGACAGATGGAAACTGAACACTAATCATTTCTGAAGCACCTAACACGCCTGTTAAAAACAGAGAGATGCTGCCACGACTGAGAAGAGCCGTTGTATCTAATTCGGCGCCAGCTGACAACAAGGAAATTGGCTTAAACTTTGAAGGTAACAAAATTTGCCGAGTTACTCATCAACTAATGACATTACTACGACACTAAAACCACTACTTAGAAGTCTCTGCTACCTCAGATCAAGTTTCTTTTGCCACACAGCTTTGCCTCACCTGCTGAAGGTGTCCGAGTTAATTTTTCCATCTTTGTGCTGAGTTTCTACACTTCATTGAAAAAAAATGACAGTTCTTAATTCAATTAAATCATTTAATTTAACTTTACAGTGGAGTAAAACAGCTTCTTTGTTATAGCAGCTAATCATTCTGATTGATCATCTGCCGTGTTAAAATAATTCCTCCATTGAGATGTGAAAACACCAAGATATTTGATCAGAAATCTAATTTCCTTTGTGCACTCAGTAAAAAAACCTACAACAACTGAGTTAGAGAGAGGGATGTTGGATCTGAAGGTGGTTACGGTTCTTCCAGAAAATTGTTGACACTTCTAATTTTCAAAATAAAATGGAGTCAATGAGGTGTTGATGAGCCGTGGGAGGAAATAGATTTTATGAAAATACTCCTAGCTCTGAGAATTTTAGTGTTCTACTTAGTCACAAAATGACAAGAACTTTAAACAGGGACTAAAAATTAATTAATGCCTACCTAAGCTTTGTATTCCTGTAAAAACTTAACAATTAGTTAATGATTACCTATTTGTCCACCTCTGTGGACTGCACAGGCCCCCCCTCTGCTCGTTCAGCACCAGCCATAGCTTCGACACGACGCCAGGCTGCAGCATCAGAACCAAAACCAGCACCGTTTGCAAGTTGAAATTTTCTCCTAAAGCAAGCACCATTTAAAAATAAGTGTATCATTCAAATGATACACCTAATGAGGTTCTCAAACATGTTCATCACTGAGCAATCTTCCTGAGGTGAGTTGTTTGTCAATCATTACACACTATAATGTGCAATTTTGGCCAACTGAACCACAGTATTTTATATTCTGTAGAAAAGAAAATAACATGTTACCTGACATAACTTCAAGCTTTTTCCCATTTTTACTTTATCATAAACTGGTGCCGTCCCTGCCATACCTACGAGGAACTGGATACTCTTTCCACCATTGCAGCAATCATTACTAAACCCACATCCAGTCTTGACTTATTTCAAGTTAGTTTGAGCTGATTTTTTTATTTATTTATTTATTTTTTGCCGCTAACTTTCTAAGATGCAGCAATGCCTTTGTGTGTCTATAACTGAGGGTAGATGCAGGCTGCCAAACACCAGCTGCCAGGATCCCAACTCTGCTGTGACACTGCGGGGAATTAAACCGTGCCAAAATGAGCAATGCTAAAAATTAACACTGTATCTAATTTCATGGAGTAGCATCATAACAGACAGGCAGAAATTATGCTCATAGTCTTTTGTGTCATGGCAGTTCAATTGACTTGGAATCCCCAGAAGACATGAAGAAAAGCAGAAGCGTGAGAGGAGAAAGAAAACCTTTTAGCCACCAAGGACTTCTTGCTGTTGTTTTGCCTCATGGATTATGACTCATTGTGCTATGATGTGCTGCAAAATGGAGAAAACAGACTCATGACTAAGCTCCTTGTTGAGTCAAGTGGTCATGTACAAATCTCAGCAGTATAGTGTGTATCTGGTATTTATTATTTATTGCTTTAAAAGGTTATTATGGATGAATATGAAAGACAAACTGATTTATAAACTTACAATAGTAACAAGTGTGGCTTTACTATTACGCAAATATTCTTTCAATCACTCACAAGGTTCTGTGTCATAAATAGGATCTGATTATTTTACCAAATGTAAGAAGATCTTCTTACATTTCTTTCCTAAAACAGAAGCATTGAGTGTAATATGTCTGTAGTTGTGAACTGTTTCAGGAAGTTGGATGCACCTGAAGTGTGTGTCCAGCCAATAATGTGGGAATTGATCGTAAGCATTCAGATGTAAATCTAGGTTTAAAGATGATTGTTATCTAAATGTTGTCTATTGGGTAAGGTGCCTCAGAAGTGGAAACAAAGACCTGTTACATCTAAATTTACAATGTTATCTCATTGTTCTGGCAGGTTTAGCAGATACGAGTTAAATAGAAGACACAAAAACACAAAAGCAGTTTCCCCAAACATAAAAATACATAAAATAATCAATAAACTTCATTTGCAGTTGACATGTTTGTAAGCATTTGATGATGATCATTTCATGGCAGTATCAGGCTCACAGAGAAGCTAAAAAGGTTGGTTAGGTTTGCTTCTAATCTCAGCTGTGTGCTCTGTGGTGAGAACTTAAATATTCAGTTTACTGAAAATAATAAATCTGATTACAAGTGAAGGATTTTTCTAACAGGAATTTAGTTAGATCACAGGAAAGGGCAACAAAAACTGGTACATTTCAGCATTATGAGCTAAAACAGGATTGTTGCATTCTGTAGAGTACAAACACACATCAGAGCTGTCTCACTAAACACGTTCAAAAAGTAAGAACCCATCTTTTCCTGTACGTATGATAACACTCATAGCAGGTTCCCTTTTTCATGACTGATAGCGTGACATTTCTTTATGAGAATAAATCACCTGCATATAAGGATCGTCCGAGCCCTGTGGCTCCTCATTTATACGGCTGTCCATCATGGACACAACACACATACTCAGAGAGAGAAGTTGAAGTAAAAAAAAGTAAATAAATAAATAAAAAGATAGTGATGTGGCCCATTTGTACCTGTGACAGTGGACATGAGATGTCTGAAGAAAAGATGGGTGTCACACAGCATCTACAGATATCAGAAACAACAAACATTTCCATCTTTTTGCATGAAATGTGCTCTTTGTACATGTCTTCAAAGTTTTAATTATTTATATAAGTCATGATTCACAGTGAGGAAGAAACGTGCCTGCTTGAATTTGGGCCTGAAAAAAGAGAACAATCACACGTAAATGACAGTGTTTGTATTAAAACAAACAAACAAAAAAAAAGACACAGATACCCACTATTATCTCAGCATTTTCTTCATCATTACATGATAAGAATAATCTGAACAACTGATCCACTTTCAGATGAGCACTCCTCCTTCAATCTTACAGAATCTAAATAGCAATAGCTCCAATAACTAAACAGAACAAACGCTAACCTAGCCCAGCAAAAATCTACCTTTAGAAAGGTATGCTCTCCGAATCAAGTAGGCTATGCTACACTAAAGACCCACACAACAATTTTACAGGCTGGGAGCAGACTGTCAACAGTTGCTCCTTGAAGCTCCTTGCTACCCTGCCTCTTACCTGATGACTGCTGGGATACGCTCCAGCTACCTGCAACCCTAAATTGGATTAAGTGGTTAAGAAAATGACTGACTGACTTATATAGAGTCACATATTTGGACAGGTTGAAAAAAAATTACACAATTCATGCAGCTAAATAAATAAAGCATTACAGAGGTTAAACCTGAATTATTATAATTTACAGCCTCAAATGAAATGAAGAGGCAAACGTTGACTGTTCCCTGCTGGTTCTATTTGTGGTCTATCAGCTGCCTCTTCTTTCTGTCTGACACACATAAGACTGACAGTACACAGAGGAAGTGAGTACATGAACCCAAGGTGAAGAAAAAAATCAGTTTTTCTTGAGTTGGCAGGAACTCTTCTTTACTATGAGCAGGATAAAACTTCATTTTGGAAGCCAGTAAATATTGTCCATTTTTACCTTTCTACCTCACCATGCTTGTTTATGAATTGTCATGGCAACATTGGTATGTTTAGTATAAAAACTTTAACTTCTTGCATTATTCACCAATTAATGCACTGAAATTCTCCTGGAAACAGGAAGTTTGTCTGAATGAAGCCACAAAGAGCTTAAAATAAGTCTGTGCCAGACTGATTAAATCATTAATGTTATGTCTCCAATGTCAGAACAGAGTTATCATGTAAAAAAAAACTCAAAGCATTGGAGCAAAAAAAACAACAATGGTGAAAAGGAAATAGGCTGTAGGATTTATCAGCTTGACAGAATAAAAAAAAAAGGCCTTTTACATTGAAAGGACTTTGATCACTTGTCTATTTGATTTTCTCAACCCAAATTGTTTTAAAATTAGTCTCCGAGCTCCCTGAAGAAATGATCAGGGTTCTGCTCGATTTAAAGCTGGATCTTTAAAGACACAGAAGTAAACGCGTGTCTGCAACATGGTGATTGCAACAAGCAAACCAGTCTTAATGATTGATGGCTACGTTAAATCCAAAACAATGCTAGGATTAAATATCTCTAAATGCTCCAAATAAATCTTAACTTTCACTTTTAACAATGTTTTATTTTTCAAGGATTTTATCAGCGATCAACCCTGATATTTGGATTAATACCAAGGAGCAATTTAGCCGGGAGAAGTGGACAGATTAAACTGTGTTCACAATCTTTTTCCAGAGTTTGTGAGTAAAACAGTATTGATTTTCTCCAGCAGCTGGATTAAGGAACATGTTCCCCTTACTCAGGAGAACAGTCTTGGGATGGCTTCCTTCAGCGTAAATATAAAAAAAAAAAGAAAAATATCCAGTGTGTAATATGAATGTGTGTGTGTGTGAATGGGGCAGTAGACAGAACAAAAGTGCTGCTGGGTAAAAGTCTGTCTGTGACATTTCATTCTTTTTTTTCATTTTACTGTTGTTTCTGCTGTCAAACAAACATGGTTCAATCTGCGAAGCACAACCGAACCGCATACCGAGATATCCGACAATATGAAACTAACACGAATGAATTTCCTCACTAAAAAGTAATAACTGTGTTTAATTAAAAGTGCAATATTTTCCAGAGCATTGAGTCATGTGATATCAAGTGTAATAACTTTGTCTGAAAGAGACGGGCTTACTGGTGGAATTAATACAAAAAAATGTTATTAAACTTATACACTTCTGATTCATATTCATCTGCATTTTCACAAATTTTTCTTATCACATTTCATTAAAGCTGTGAGAACTTTTGAGTCATCTTGCATTGGTATCATACTGACGGTAAATGACAAATACACTAATATAGAATATATTAGTGTATATGAGGAGTAATGTATACTCCTCATATTAAATTGAGTGATTTTATTCATGCTTAAGTAAACACTGGATGTATTTACAGTGCCACACCTATAAGGGTTCTTTATAAATTCATTGTGTCTGGCTGGTTGTCTGTTTCATTGCTCTTGTTCTGTTATCGTTCCAAGGTTTTCTGCTCCCACGCTTGCAAGGCCTCTCATGCTGGGAGCATCATCTGCATCATCAGTGTGGTCAATAATAAATCAAGCAGATGAATTTACAACATAGTGATAAAGATGTGAAGCATTCTGTAGGGACCACTCCCAGAGGCATGCAATGAGCAATAGGACAGAATTTAAAGGAAGACAATAGCATAAAAAACACTGTGAGGTTCTACCTCCTCTTACCTCAGAGGAATTGCACAGACCCTGCCCAATCTATGCACCAAGTGGAGCAGCATCAGGTCATTAAAGTTAATGGTAGAGGACTGAATACAATTTAAGTGCATCCCTGTTTACATAAGTTTACTTGCCTTGTTATTATTGTAGCTAGGATTGTACTTTTAGATCCATGTTTTTAAACCTGAAAAACGTGCAATGAAAATGGTACGTTACAAAAATGATCTTGTGAATCGCACTATTCTGTTTCAGAATTTTATATATTAAACTGGACTATAATTGGTAAAATACAACTACATTTTAAGGAATCTCACTCTGCATTTTGGAGAGATCCTTTCCCGGTGTCTGGAAAACATTTCCAAAATCCATTTTGCAGCTTTAGCGTACAAAGCTATCCAGACTGTCTATCAGGGACAGGTGGATTTGATGATCCCTTCCTTTATTATGGTGCTCTCTTCTTCCTGGATACAAGAGCCAGTGCTGTAAGGATGCTCTTTCTCTCAGTACCTTTACCATCATTCAGCCCGGCTAACTCCATGAGACACTTCATGTCATAGATGTGGATTGTCACTGTCAAAATGGAGGTGTGAAAGCAGTTTCCAAATAAACAATGCAGGAAATATTATTTAATAGAAATAAAGATGGCAGGACAAACTGGTACACGGATAAGCTAGAAATAAGACATCCATGAAGACAATTGGAAAACTGGATGGACTTTGAAAGACAATGTGAAACCAATGCCAAGGATCTGAGAAGGACAACAGAAAAGGTCAGAGAGCCAGTGCAGATGTGCCGACACATATACCTAAAAAACCATAAATGCTCCTGTAAGCAAAAACAATGCTGTGGAAATCTAAATGTATTATTTTTTTTTTAATAATAATAATAATAATTTGTATGAACAGGAAGTACAGGAACAGGAAGTTAAACAGGAAGTAATAAGCTGAAGTAACAACCTTTTAAATAATATAAAAGACCATTTATCTATCAACAATTAAACTAAATTAATGCAACACTAAAAATAGATCACTAAGCTGTTTATGTTACGGTATATCTGAATGTGAAATATTGTGTGTGTATGGTATTTGGTGGATTATTCCACACTCATAATCAGAAATATAAAAAGCAAGTTCTGCTGATTTCTCTTTCATGTTCCATTATTTCTTTCCCAGCAACCCATCATCTGATGTTGCATGTTTTATTTCACTGCCTTCATATTCCATTGTATTTAAAATCTCTGCAGGCTGTTTTTATTTAGATTGTAATTATTTTCTTGCTAATTTAAATTATGTATGTTCACAGAAACCTTGTTTCTTTCTTTGTATTAATGGCACAACTTATATATTTATTTTTATATACATATTATGTTACCTCAACATTTCTTTATGTGGTTTAGACTAAAAGAATATAGTTTTGATTTAAAACATCTCTTTTTATGTCAAACTGTACACAGTGAGCAAGTGACTGAAGATATGTTCTAGTTGTCTGCCTGTATTTTTCTGCCTCTCTATTGCTGTCTTATTACCAGCTCCCATCCCAGAGGACAAGACCCTTTCTACCTGTGATCTTCCAGCACTGACACTATCTGAGCGCTGCTTCTGCTGATGCCATGCAAAATGACAGCCCTGAGTTTTCAGTTGCACCTCCAGATAACAGAGCAGGAGGCCCGCAAAGCAGGAAAAATAGCAAATCCCATTCAGCTAAACAGTGCTGAGAAAAATCATCTAAGTTCCACAGAAATCTGCTGTGCAGAGACAGAAAGCTGTTGTGTTCAGGATCTGCAAGTTTGCAAGATAATAGGTTTTATTTGGTTTGCATTGGGATGTAGACTTCCCAACGAGATTTATCATAATTTTAATAGACAGGAATATGGCCATTATACATATATACTGTATGTATATATTATACACATAGTTTTGTTTTAAATCTACACAATATCATACGCCATTCAGGGGATGGTTTATTGCTTTTTATTGTAAGAGGGTAGCCTGTGAATCTCATCACGCGAGGCTCAGAACATGCTGAAGGGATTATATGTGCACTCCATAGCCTGAGATTGTCCAACCCGATTTCATTCTTAAGGCATCAGATCCCATCATTCGGTGGCAATCTGACACACACTAGGTGTCTTTTAGTGGAGATGGCGACTGTAGCCATTAGATTCAGCAAAAATGGAAAAATTGATGTTTTGGAATTTTTATCGATTAACAAGTATAAAAACCTTGTGATTATACGGAAAGAAGCCCTAACATGAGATGGTAGTTTGGGGATGTATATGGAAAGGTTTCCCATCCACTTTAGGCATCTCTGTTTTTGGTTGGGTTAAGTCTCATAATTTCCTGCTTAGACTAAGAAATCAATCTAGCAAGAAAATAAAGTAATCTGGATTGAATGCATTAAATGAGTCAGCAGTAGCTGCATAAACACTATGCATTTACTGATGTTAAACACTATATGCTTTATTTATTTGTTAGGGCAACATTTTAAAACAGTTTTATGACATAGGACAAAGAGTCTTTATTGTCTCAGGACCTCACTTGATGGAAAGCAGTATAAAACAGACATTAGAAACCCTTTGGTCTCATTATTGCCCTGAGACACTAAACAATGCAAAATGGATAAATCCGCCCGGGGGATTTAAGGGCTTAACCAAACTTATTTGCATATTTGTGAGCTGACCATTTTCCCCACCTCCAAGCAGATCTATTCAGGTTTTCATTCTCTCCATCCTACTCTCCTCTTTGGTCATGAAATTTAAAGCCTTTTAGGTAGGCATTCAATTTATTCCTCAACACCAGTTGCCTGGTGTGCACAGATGCTGGTAATGCTTGGATGATCACCAGAAAACGTATGTGGAGTGGTCTAATGACAGCAGCATGATGGCAGCTCCACTTGGTGGTCTGTACTTTACAACATCTGTTGGTGCTCCAACATGTGCTAAACCTTCTACTCATCTATTATTTACACCTGCTTAGTCCAATACGGTGTTGCAGTATTAGTAGTTGTTGGTGAGAAACACAGTTTGCCAGCCCATCACATGCTCGGCTTTGCAGTGACATATTAGGCTTATAGGCAGACACTAACCATCTCTGCTGGCAGCAAGTTAGACTGTATGCTTACAGTTCTTCCACATTGCGCTTTTCAGGAGGATTGTTTGGCAATTGTTTTCTTGACTATCTGATGTTTTACTCACGTTTCCCTGCAGGTTTCTGTTAAAATTTGTGAGGAGACCAGTGGATGTGAGATATTTCTTGTGCAGGACTCATGCAGAGATGGTGCTTTAAATTTGTGTGTTCTTTTTGTTGTGTCTGACCTTTTGTTTAGTTAGATGGATTTAATTATTAGGCCATGTTTTCATTTCCCTGATGATCCTTTACTAAAAAAAAACATATATATATATATTTTACACTACTAAACTGTAAAACTGTCTTAAAATTTTTTGATTGGTAAAGAAATGTAAAATCATGAACATCAACCGTTTTGTGTAGCAACAAGTAACAAGTAAGAGCATGAATGTGACGGAGATTATGTTAAACTAAATTTGTTAGAGGGGAAAAAAAGAAATAAAAAGTTATTTTAATTGTACATATTAAGTTTTATCTTTTGAGGAAAATATGCAACAGCACAGCAGTGTTCACTGACTGCGGCGAGTTCAAGTACAAAGGAATAAATATGAAAAATTAGTTGTTTCACATTTGAGATGTTCTAAAGCACAAATAAAGATGTTCATAAAAAACATTTAAGTTGTGTTTGAAAGATGCCTGTACAAAAAAACAAGAGGAGAAATAAGATAAACATTTGCATTTATTAAACGTTTTTAGTAGCTTCTAATGTTATATGCAATTATATTACATTGTTTATACTGTAAATGTACAGATTGAGTTTCAATAGGTTTGATATAAGATTTTTTTTTATTTCAGCTGTCTTGACTGTAATGCTCTATCTGATCTGATTAAAGTTTTCCAATGTAAAATTTTAATTATAACACATAGCTCACAACTTAATTCAGAAAATACAAGCGAGTAATAATGCTCCAAATCATTACTACACCAGTATGCTCCCTGTCA
>JBAMIG010000020.1:5306225-5316684 GCA_037177335.1 Kiunga ballochi
AAAAAATAAGTCACAATGTCTGACAATTGGTTTGATAAATGTCACTAAAAGGTCTGTTTATTTAATCTGACAAAAAAGACTTGAGGCTTTTCTGTGTGAAGTTCGTGTGTTCTCCCCATGTATGGACAGTTATTATCCAGATACTCCAGCTTCTCCTCGACTGTCCAAAGAAATGTATGTTAGATTCATTAATAACTCTTAATTTGATTAAGTGTGAGACTGAATGTGATGCACAGGCAGACTCTCCAGGGTATACCCAACCCTCTGCTGATAGCAAAGACAGGCCCCAGCTTTCCCATAATCCTCATTTGGATTAAGAAAATTAATGCATGAAAGAGAAATAATAATAAACAAATAAAACTTTTTTTTTTTTTAAATCCCATCAATTAATTTCACATTGATCCAGGTTTGTATTTGTATTCGTAAAACTGAGGTTAGAGCATTTAATTGGCGGCAATTGAATTTGCAGGTAGTTTAGGATAAATAATAAAAATGATTCTGGTAAATATCTCCTATCCTATCTCTAAATGGACATAGTAGAATTCATTTGAAAGTATCCTATAAAACAATTTTGAGTGTTTGTTTATTGTTAGATGCTCCCTCTGAACACCTTCAGTGACTTCCATTAAAAAAGCACATTTTATCACACTCTTATCACAATGGTGCATTTTGTATTGATAGTGTTTTACTTCAAAGAAAGAAGGAATTACATGTAACCTTCATCGGTTGATACAATAATGTGATTTAGATGTAAATCTAAATCACATATCAATGTCAGAAATTATTCATTTTTTCCTTTGAGTTATTCCCTTCCCCCCCCCAACATCTTAACACATAATATAAACATTTAAAAAAAACATACAAAAGTCACTGAATCATTTATTAAAGTAAAAAATTAATATACATGCAAAAGTACATAAATCTAAACAGTAATGGATCATTTGCCGTTGGTATAAAAGCTGAAGACGTTCAGGTGTTGGTTCCAAACCTACAGGTAGTGCAAAAGCAATGGTAGGGGAGGCTTGCAGAGGACAAAGGTTCCTCATATTCCTCAAGAAATAAGTATCTTTTCATTCTGTAACAAAATTAGCCAAGTAGATTGCCAACCATCAAACCGTTTGCGTTGTTCTTGGACTTGGTATCGTCTGCATGCATGAATGATTTTACTTTTCATCTCCAGTGAGGTTGTGACCCACGATATAAGCAAAAAGCTTCACACAAACACCATTCCCTGTCATTCATTCCTTCATTTTCCATGCCACTCAACCCAATGCAGGGCTAGCGGTATCTTATTATCTAGTGGACAAATTGCCAAGAGATGGTGCCCATTTAGAAGACCGGTCCTTGTTGAACTCCCTTTGCCAGATTTGGTCTTTGATGGTTCAGTAGGAACTTTTCACTTTTAAAAATGTTCTTTACAATAATTTCATGTCTATTTGGACCTTTGACCAGCCATGTACTCTGCCATCACCACAATAACTCGTCCAGAAAAGCATCCTCACCAATCAGTGACCTGAACTCTGTAATTGTTACATTTTTCAGCCTGACAGTCTGTTTGGGACCTTGGTGGTGTAAGTACCACCAGAGTACCACCAAAGTACCTACTCAGCCTAGTGCATAATAACCCCTAGTGGAAACCCCACAAACAGAGTGGAGTTGAGTTATTATTAGTTTAAAAGGGGAATTATTTGTTGAATGTGACAACCTGCATTTCAGGAGTCAGATTAACACTAACAGAGATGCTCAAATGAGCCAATAGCAATCTGCTTTTGTGTTTGCAGGCACCACAGGTTTATAGCAGTACAGGAAGAGATCATCTCCTGTTTATCAAAGTGCAAACAAGAGCCTTTTGTGTAATTTGAATGAAACCCTGTTAGGTGAAACATTCCTTTCCCTCTACCATCCTTCCATCAAGGGCTCTCATGGGATCTGCTATGTTATTAGCCAGTGCTCCATATTTGTGAGATATCACCAGTAATAAGCAGGTTCCTGGTTACCTTTGCCTATGTCTGTCAGGAAGAAAATTGGATCCTTAGCTTCCACAAGTTCCCCAGTGGGGCCTTTTACCTGCCAGCACCATCAATTAGTTTAACATGCAATAATGTCACAAGCCACAAGGAGACAGAACTTGAGCTTGGAGGCGTGATCACCTGACCGGTGATATTTTCACATGTACTGTGTGTCCCTAGCAGAAAAACTAATATATATGATATGCTTCCTGCACTTTGGTTTTAAGCAGGATGATAAAAAGTTGAGCCATTTCTGGAAGAGATACAACTCAAGCTTAAAATGAAGATATTCTGGGGGAAAAAAAGCATCATGACCTACTTCTCTTTAAAGGAAATGTCATAATTCAATATTACTTGTCTGAGATTACTTTTAAAGGTTTTTGACAACATAACTTTGTAAGTGGTTACATTAACACAAAAGATTCCCGGGGTTGGTTTTGAAGGGGTTCATTTTTCTGAGTTTGCCAAAAAGGAAGAATAAAGAATTGAACTCCCTAAATGATTTTTTTTTTATAATGGAAACAAAAATCTAATCAGACTCCAACATCGTCTTTAAATGTAAAGAGTTTGTCTTTATATGATTTCTCTGGTCATCAAATAACTCACAGCAGTTAATTAAAACATTTTTGATCGTTATTTTTAATCGGAAATCATCCCAGTGTGACCTTACTGAAGGCTTGTTTAATCCAGAGCAAAGCTCTCATCATTGATGAGAGGATCAAGCAAACCCTGTATATTGTTGGAAGTTACTCAAACAGCATTGATATCAGTGAAGTTCTTTGGTTATACATTTTTTTTATAAAAAAAAAATTATTTAAATAACTTTGAATGATTGATGAATAATTCTGCTATAATCTACCTTTACCTGCATCAAACTGAATGCTGTACAGCTTTATGCCCACTCAAAAATGCTGAAGGTTCTCTCTTCCTTCGCATTTATCTGCTCTTCACATTCAAAATGATTCCCTTTTCTTTCTCAGTCTCACTGTGGGTGTGAGCTTTCAGTTTTGGGGATTGTCACTTTTAATGCCAAAGTGAGAAGACCCTCACAAAACATGCCCAGTTCTGGTTATATATCTGATTGCTGAGGACATGCTGTCTCAACCTCTCCTGTTTAATAGGTTCAGCCGGAGGTTTAGCAACTGGGTCAGGGTGGCTTGCTCTGTCAGATGCAAAGAACCAGAGGGATTTTTTTTAAATAGAAATAGCTCACTCACAGAGGGCTGAAATGACTTACACTATAACTTATATTTACAATAAATGCAATCTACAGAACACAAATAAAGTTGGCTTCTGATAAAAACAAAAATTACTTTTGCTCTGTCCATAACTGGATGTCTTTATTTATAGCAAAAATTCCCCAAACATAATAGTACAACCACTATACTTTACAGGTGGATTATTATTTTATGCTAGAATGTTATACATTCCACTTAGCAAATTATGACCTAATTAAAAACATCTACATTAATAATCTATTTTAATCTATATAAATAATTCTGGCATCATTCTGGTTTCTTCAGTAATTTAAGTTGACCATGTACGATAATGTGAGTGTTTATATTTACTTTGTGGCAGTAGTACTTCACTTTCCATTTATTAATTAAATAAATTATTTCATCCATATGCATCTGTATTATTCCATTATTCATCTTTCTGTTTATTCATCAGTTCAATTATATGAAAACATTTGAACATAAACAAATTCATAAGATATATTTATGAAATCTAGCAGCAATTATTTCTATAGTTTATCAAAGAAAAAGCAGTGCTCTACTTTCTACAATTGCAATTTCTCGAAATGTCTTCCAGTATTGAAGCTTTGATTTTAATGTAATAAAGTTGTTTTTTTAAAAAACTTTCCTTTGAGGTTTAGAAAAAGAAGCTACATTTAGTGAGCACCTGAAATCTCATCAGAGCCGACTGCATGAACATCAAGGATGTTCGAAGAGGCGAGGAGTGGTTGCTGCTCTTAAGCTAATCAGTTCAGTAAATCCCCGTCATTGTTCTGTTGTGCACCTCACTCAGACTCTTCATGCAAGACTCATAAGATTGTGGCATGATGAAATGACCCTCTCAAATTATTTATTAATTTATTACTTGACTTTTATATATGAAAACAGTACAAAATAACAGATGGTTTATGACTCCAATATACAGTTTTTACCTTCTGAACTCAGAAATTTTGTTTTGAAGTTTTAAAATATTCTAAATATTCACATTTCCCATCACTTTCAGAAAAAAAGTGACTTTATCAAAACCAAGGAAAACCAGGTAGTAGTTATACAAACATTTTAGAGACTCACAAAAATGACTGTGTGTGCTCATGGTAGATTCCTTCCCATATAAACCCATCAGCCTCTCAGCACAACTGACAAGAAGCAAAGGTGGCACTTGCACAAAATAATACTATAAGATGCAAGATCAATATGACTTAATAGGAGTCTTAAATCTATGAGGAGAAGCACATATGTAAAAATGTAACATTTAAGCTGTTTTAAGAACATGCATTATAAAAAAAACACCTTTTTATGTTTATTAGCAGGTTTGGTTGAATTGGAAATTCATATTTCTACAATTATAGAACACAATGATACGATGAAAGGACACAATCTCTTTTTAATGAAAGACTTTATAACTTTTAAATAATTGATTATAGGCTGAATATTGTGTTAAATCTAATCTGAACTGCAGCCCGGATCTATAAATTTCCATGTTAGCTGTGTTTTTTCGAACACATGAAGATGTTTTCAAAAGGTGCAGAGACTGGATCAATCTGAACGGAATTAAATAGGACATTATAAAATTAGAACACTGGGTTAGATAGAGTTGCTTTGGGGATCTGGTTGCGACGTCTTCCAGATGCAACCCAGCTGAAGTATTTTGGACATCTCTCACTGCAAGGGGGGCACCAATCCCTCCTCTCAAGAGAAGGCATGAAGATCCAAATAATCCACTTTTAGCATACAGTTGTATTGAAAAATACAAGACTTGTTCTTAAGATAGCCATGTTTGCATATTCAAGGAAACATTGTTTTAGTGGTTTGTTAGTTGGCGATGGAAAAAAGATTTGATCCATTTTTCATAGGTTTTGTTCACAGGCTCGTCTTCCACTGCAGCTCATCTTAATGCATTTTGCTTTCAAGTGAGGCATCGTTTAAAAAGAAAATGAGCAGGCCTGTAATATTAAATGATTTATTGACAATGCACATTATTACAACTGAGAAATAATTCACAAATTTCTTTTTTTGTTACAGGTGTGGTTTTAAAATGAGCACCTTTTTGGGCAACGTGACCCATTGACCTCTGGCAACATTGCAGGTTTAGGTCAAACAGAGAAACCAAGAATTAGAGACACATTTTACAAATTTTGCAATGAACAGAAGAAGTTTGTTGATTGTTGCAGTAAAGACCTGTAATTTTAACACATTATGCTTTTGCATCACAATGTGGCAGGTCAAGTAAGTAATCATGCTTTTTTTTAAATGTCTAAAATGATCCTACATATTGCACATAAAGAGTTCAAATAACATATAAACTAATAGGTTCACTGCAGAGAGAAATAGAAATAGATTTCTTAATCCACCCATGCTAAATACAAATCACTTTTCTTCCTTTTGCAAGCAAATTAGGCTCTAATCTTGCTTTTACTTTTTTGTTATTTACTGTTTGCGTGTCAGTCTGCTTACAGTTCTGACAGTCTAGGCATCAGGCAGTGCATCTGCATAAAAAAACAGAAGCTAAAACTGAATGCATTTCTTATAAGTTATATAAGTAATGTAAGTAATAGGCATAAAAAAATTTAAGGTAAAAAATATAAATGATGGGGGGAAGGATTTTCATGGCAAAGAGAATAAGCCTCTATCATATTGCTGTAGCATTGCAGACTGATTTGTTCAAGCTTAATGGAGAAAACTACAGAACACAAAAGTATTTTTCACTTGCATGGAGGGTGATTATATCACCCAATCATAGTTTTAAACTACTGTAAAGAGTTTTTTTTTGTTTTTACAAAAGGCTTTCAGGCACACACACACACACACACACACACACATATACATTCACACGCCGAGTTCCCTCACAAGTCTGAAGGCTCCACGGCTACAAATTTTCATTTGCCAAAAACATCAGCATGTTCTCTTTGAAACATCTTTTAATAACAGCAATGCAGCCACTGAGTGGTCATTACTAACCCTGGTGGCAATTCTGTTAGTGATCACACACAAAGAAAATAAAGAGAGGTGGCATAATTATCTTTCCACAATATTCTGGGATGGCAGTGTTCTGCAGTAAATTAATGATTACACCCTGCTGTTTGAAATACATGTTTTACAGAACACAGAGCAGTAATCACATGTCTAAATGATGATGAAAGTGGTCGTGCTTTTAAAGAAAGTATGAAAAACAAAAGAATTTCAACCCTCCTGTGGGTGGCTGCCCCTCTTTTATGACTGAAATCTGTTGGAGCTTTTTCTCCACACTGCTCTGAGCTCTGACTGAAGAGGCTGTTGCTATCACCTTTCAGGCCGCAGCTCTTCTTTGAACACCTTATTCTTCCTGATATTGCTATAATGTATGATGCAACATCAATCACAACTACAAGAGCTTAGCTCAGTCATTTTATACCACTCGAGGGGAATGTTTCCCATTCTGACTCTGGGGTTTCCAGATCACGTTGTCCACAGACCTTTCTGTCAGGATCTTACACTGTACTGTTTGGTACTGGGTTATTTCAGGGGCCATTTTGCCCAACCTGTAATTGGGTGTGAAAGACCTGGGTCTCTATTGTTCCAGTGCAACTGTGTGGCCATGATTTGTGTTTCTATGATGTCCTGTCATCTCTCGCTAATTGTTGGATTTGTTCATATCACCTGCTTAGGTTATCTGCTGGGAATAATCAGTTGTTTTCTATCCTCCTCCTTTATTGTCTTTGGTCAGTTTATTATCCCAGGAGAGTATGTGATCACTGGCAGGTTCACAGCTGTAAACAGCCTGGATTTCTTTTAATTTTTTTTATCATTGATATAATTTTTAATGTCTAACTTACAGTGTTGCAGGTGGCTATTACTGTTTTGTCAGTGCTTGTATTAAAGCTTTCCTGTTAGTGTGTGTAGGATGCATTTAGACATTTGGTCACGTCACGTCTGTTTATCATAGATAGGCTTGTGTCATTTCTTTCTGTGTTAGCCAGAAGAATACAAACATAACATGTTTATGAAAACTATAAAGAAATACAATTGTCCACCATATCAGATTTTATTTTTGGCCTTGTTGCAGAAAGGTTGGGGTTTGATTTCAGATGGGGCTACATGCACAGCAGAGATAAGAATCAAATAAATTCGGCTTGGTTGGGAAGATCAAATTTTATTTTGTTTGCAGGATGTTGTCTTTATTTGCATGGCTATGACTCTTCCAGGTTTGATGATCTGACAGCGTTACATATTTGTCATGCATCAGAAAGCCTGTGTGGTTTCAAACCACTTTATCAGCATCTCATACCCGAGCTCACCACAAGAAACAACGTGTAATCATTACTTTCCCTTTTATAAAGCATGACAACACCGTGCCTTATGTTGAAAGAATGAATAGTTTCAGTGGTAAAAGCATACTATTCTTTTCATGTTATGGCATACTACCAGAGACTAAAGATAAAAAAAAATACATTAAATTCAGTCAGAAACAAACCAGTTAGAAGATAACCTTTTATGCTAACAAAAGCATACCGTTTTTATTTGACATTCATGGCTCTGCAGTAAGCTGCCCCCTGCCTTTCAAGAGACATGCTGAAGATATAAGCAGGCTGTAATGCAAATCCCCCATGGGTGTTCACAAAGTGAAGCCAGGGCCACAACAGTGCAGTGTTATCTGCATCAGAGCCACTGGATAAACTATATTAGATTAAAGGCTGGCAGTATGGAGGCGAGGCTTTACCTTGGAACAGAATGAGTGTAGTGTACAATCAGTGTAAAGCAAATTATTCAATTTTTCAACTTTTTATAGCAAGAGATGGGAGATCACCCTGTATTTTGATTAGCTGATAGACTAGCAAAGCATGACATTTGTGCTCTGCCTGAACTAATGTGATCCTCTCTTTCAGTCAGGTGAGCATGTGTTGAGTTGGTTGTCATGGCTCTGCATTAATCAGAGTGTTTACCCTGCTGGCATGTTAAAAAGGGATGCAGGGAAGAAATGTTGATACCTTCCAACCCAGAAAACTGTAGCAAACATGAAAGATGGCAGAGTCCTGAAACAGTGCAATGAAATGGAACGATAAAATGACTAAACGACCATGTTTATTCATGCTGCAAGTGGATTTAAAGCAACCCATAGCCTTCTTTTGCCTTTATGTTACACTGTTTGCAGCGATTAGCCCAACACAATGTGTGCTTAGAGTAGTTGTGTTCCTCTCAGGAGTCTTCTTCTCATCCACGACCTATTATACTGCTGGAAGCAGATCAGTTCATTTAACCCCACCTCGTTGAATCTTTTCAGACTAAATATAGAATAATTGAACAGAATGAAGCAGTAAAGTTTCTTGTCATTCAACATGACAAAATCCTAAAATGTTTAACTATACACGGACAAACAGTGATCACTAACTGAATTGTGAAATCATCCTCCAAAGATGGAGTTTAACTTTGAATGGGTTCTTTTTTTTATCCAAAACTTATGTAAGAGTGAGTTAGAAAAAGAAAAAAAAGTGTTTTACGTCAAAGTTTGCCATAACCTAATATAATGAAGACTGTAACAATATTCTGTTGCAATTTATTCCTAAGGAAGGTTGTGTACTCATTATAAAATACACTTCAGAAAAAAAACTCAATTGTTTCTTAATATTTTGCTGCTTAAAGATCGATACTTAAATGTACAACCCAATCTTATCAGCAAATGTTTATTGACTTATAAATGATGCGCAGTAACTGAGTTCCAGATATATATTTTTTCTATTGAGGGACAATCCTCCTGTTTCTGTAAAAAGTATTTTCTAGCTGTTAGCTGTTATCAGTAGCCTACATTGTAAGCATTATTCTACTGCCATAAATGCTGAAACATCATAAGAAGGGCATCAGACGATGTATAGCAGAAAGAAACTGAGAAAGAGAAACAGAACAAAAGCACATTGTTTGAGGCATTATTGTAAAATTACAACGTGTTTTGCTGTCATGGACCAATGGGTATTTTAGGATCTGTAATCCTAATGTACTGATGATAATGTACTCCAGCACAGCAGGGATCAAATACATTAACATAATACAGACAAAGCAACGTATGATCTTATACATAAACTTCAGAATGGGATCAATATGCAGGGACAATGTGCAAACATTGGGAAATTTTAGTCCTTATGTTTATTCTCGGAGCAGTTTGATACTGATACAGTAGAAAAGTAAGAACAGGCTACAGAATTTAACTTTAAACTAAAGTGACATTTTAATATCCTAGAGTGCTATTTTTCATCTAAAGCTTATGTGCAAACCATAACTCTTTACAGCGCTGACTTTTGGTTTGAAACAAAAAAAAAAGGTCGGGACGCAAGAATATTATATATATATATATATATATATATACACACATACAACTTTTCCAGGACAAATTCACAGATCAGCCTTGTTTACATGACTTTTCATTAATCTTCAGTAAAGGTTACAAATGCTTAAAAGAGATTAAAAATGAACATGTAAACACCAAATTCCAAATGAAAATGGCAATTTAGAATTTAAGAAATAATTTTAAATCAGTAGGCGGCTGGTTTAATCTTATTTTCAATCTGAATTGATTAAATCATCTAACATGTAATTGTTCCTTCTGTGCATGTTCGTTACCTTCTTCTATCTTGACGGCGGGCACATTCTGGCAGGTTTTCTGCCTCCATCTTCTGTTACTTCGCTGCTGAATAAGGAAGAATAGTATGCTTGTGTTGAGCTGTTAGTTCAAAATGATCAAAATCAAAGTGAAAAGCATTTTTAGTGGTTTTTCCATGTCAAAGCCAAAAAGACAAGAAGCAGAAAGTGGCGTTTGTTTATTTCCGGTAGATGTATGTTCGTCACATCCCTCCAATCAGAACCCTTCTCTTTCCACAGATATAAAGTGGAATTAAGTAAAAAATAAACAAACATGTTTTCCATCTCAATTTGGAATTATTATTTCTATGTAAACCTGAAGGAGAATACTTTGATTCACAATGATTTAATTCAGAATTACCAAAAATAAAACATGTAAATGTAGCAATTAATAAATTACTAAATCACATTTTTAACTAAACTAAAGTTGTGCACAATGAAGAGACTCAACAGGGACAGAAAACGCTAAGGAAGTGGTGGCTCACCTGAGATGGAAACCTAATCCGTGCCATTATTTCCCGTCTTTTGAGCTGTGATTGGAAATGTTGTCCTTTAAAACACACACACACACACACACACACACACACACACACACACACACACACACAC
>JBAMIG010000020.1:5316913-5329491 GCA_037177335.1 Kiunga ballochi
CTTTAAATTATGATTAATGTTCCTTTGTGGAATTTACTGTATGCAACATACTAGCTTTGCTGTTTGCTGCACACAGGCACTTTTAATCACTGGCAGATTGCACGTGGAGCAGGATTTCAGAACAAAAAGAATTGTGGGTCGGATGTTCAACCTTCAGAGTGATTTGGCTCTCTCTCCAGAGTATTGATGCTTGATGCACTTTCTCAGAGACTAAATTGCAGAAAATGATTTTCAAAAGAAACAAAAAATCTCAAAAGAATAAATAACTCAAAATAAAACAATGCTTATAAAACGATGGTAAATCACACACACCAGGAGATTAATACAACAATACTTTACCAACATTATCTCAACTAAAATGAATGTGTTCGTATTACTCACACTTAAGTGTCTCTGTGGAAGAGCTCATTTTATGAATGAAAAAAAAGCAATACCAACAGAGAAAGATGAAAAGCATACCTGGAAGGTGCTAAGAATAATGTGTAAATGGAATAAATTAGTGCTTACAAGCTTCCACAAGTACATTAAATGTGCTGTTTCCATATTTCTACTCCGATTTGTGATGGCTGTCTCAGAAGTGTAATTTATATTTAACAGCAGGTTTTATTAATAATGTATCCATTTACTGATGTGATGTGTTGGCAGGGAACATTGTGTGAACTTTTTCAGTGAACTGTTTATTTAGCTAAATTGAATGTATTAAGAATTCTGCAGTGTCTCTACTGATATTTCAGTGAATTTTCTTTAAGGCTGAATTTTTTTCTTTTTTTTTTTGCAATGTGTCTTATTTTCTTTTGTCCACCTTGAATTATGTTTTTTTATTAAACAGAATTAAAAGTGAAGAAAAATCTTTTTATTTTGTTTCCTTTTTTCTTTTTATTTCTATAAGGATAAATTAGGCAGTCTTTGAGGTTTTAGTGAAATTAATTATTTAGTTCCAGCAGTTTTAACATTATTGTAAATGGATAAGGTTAAGAAAATGCACAGGACACCAAAAAGAACATGGTCCTCTTGGTCCTGTACACACACACACAAACCCACACACTTTTCTTTCTGTTCGAGCACCAAGAGATCATGGAGCGAAAGCCTCTAGAGTTAACTCAACCTTGAATTTTGTTCTTATACAGCAGGTACTGTACAATAATCCACACATTGTGTCTTATCCACACATTCCCAATTCAGTTATTTTTTCCAGAAACCAAAAAAATTGTAGAACAAATTTGGATCACAGACAGAATTTGCAACCAAATACTAACTTTTTAATTCATTAAAAGCACAATTCTCAAGATAAATGTACTGATTTCTACAAATTAGAGAGAGAATACTTTTAATACAGCTGAATGTTGTTTGTAAAAAGGCACACACTACACAATTTAGATGTTATATAGGCCTAGTTTTTAGCATTTCTTTTTAAATGGCACTGCTACCAAACTGGTTCATGTCAAGACGACATATGACAAAGATACAAGACATCTTCTAAACATCAATTATGCCAGCACTTTAAAAATCAGAAGACAAATGGATCTTTTCAGAATTATTTTCAGCAAAAGGGAATCTGCGTTACAGCTGCTTTTTGAAAATGATCTTGCTGCTGAGTTAAGTGAAGGAGCAGCTGTGCCAATTGTAAATGGCAACAAGAAAACAAGACTTTGTTTAACCTGTTTTCACTTCGTCTCACCTTCTCCATCTTTGTTCTGCCTATTCATTTACAACAGAACATCTTCATTTTACACTAAGAGTGGTTTAGCATTCATTGTGTTACTGTAGGTTAAAGTATATCATAAAAAACATCCATCCCATCCAAAATCTGCACTGCTTATTCTAAGAAAGAGTTACAGAAGCCTCTACCATATATATATATATATATATATATATATATAAAATTGTATTTGCAGTAATTACAACCCGAGTCAAAATGAATCACCAATAACATGAGTGGCTTTTTATCCATCCATCCATTATTTCTGCTGGGTTGTGGGAGTCTATCCCTGCTGATATCAGGCTAGAGGCAGAGAACACCTTGGACAAGTTGCACACTGAGTGAGGGAGAATTTAGAAACACCAAACAACTGATCACACAGGGTTTTTGAGTGTGTGAGGAAGTCAGAGTACCTGGAAAAACACACACTGACGCTCAAGAAAAACATAAAAACTTCCCACAGAAATTTTACAAACAAAAATCTAACCAGAAATCATCTTGCTGTGAGGGCTAACCACCACGTCAATGTGCAGCTTGCAGCTTTCTTCAATCTTTATATGGTAGGTAAATACTTTCTATGAAGAGTGTTTGTGATTCAAAAAATAAAAAATAAAACATTTTTTTGAACATAACCAGAATATCCTCAGATAGCCATCTTGCATTAAACAGGCTATTTTTTTTATTATTATTTTCTTTTATCATCTTTGCAAAATAATGTATCAGTATATTACCTTTAAATTTCATAAACATGATTCATTACATCCCCATTTTTCTGCATAACATCAGCTTTATTGTTTCTTAAATAACAGAACTAAAAGTAGTTACCTTTCTTATTGTCTGCCTGCCTTCTAAAAGCAATCTTAATATTACAAAACATAAATGACTGAATGTTTAAATTGTGCATTTTGCTATAAATTTTAATAACATTTCATAACAGGATGCTCAAGTTAAAAAAAAAAAATCCAAACTGCCAAACACGCTCCTGTTAGCATGCACAGCAGTGCTGAGAGATAAGAAACAACATACACGCGTCATGTTATTCTCCATTTATAAAATGTGAATGTTTATTAAATGTTGACAAGAACATTAAAACACAGTATCAAGATTCAGCAAAACAATCTATTGTACTTCACTAAAATTAAAACAAAAAGGAAAAAAACAGTTAGTTCTACGCTGGAAATGAAGGATTTGAAAGTCTGGGGTGGGAAAGGAAGGAGAGCGGGTGCGGGAGCGGGGAAGAAGAAAGAAAAAACTGCATTGAAGAGGATGAGAGGAAGGAGCTGCTAAAAGCGAAAGAATTAGGAGCTAGGAGTAGGGAGAAAGGTTGGCAGCAGAGGCTAAGGCAATTAAAAAGGAACACGCTAAGAAATATAGAAGGTTTGGGGACCTGGAGGATCAATAAAGAGGGCGCTGATGCTCTGTAATGAGTAGGCTAACTGGGATTGATTAGAGCCTCTGATTTCACTCTTTTATCTTCTCTTCCATTGGAATCTTAGGAAGATGCAGCTGAGAGAAAGTGGCTATAAAGGCTTTCACGCAACAAAAACACTAAATGGGGCCTGGCAAATAATAGTTGTCCACACATTTAAAGAACAAAGGGGCAACATTAACATATACAGTGTGCACAATGTTGTGTGGAGTGAACAAAGAATCTGGGAGTGGGTTCGCAGGGGTTTTGGATACAGGCGCAGTTTAACACAGTACCAGAAGGTGGTCTCCACTCTTATGAGTTCACAATCACAATAAGTAATAGTTCATTATAATAATGTAAATCTCTCTGTTATCAACACAAACAGCAGGGTAGGCGAGCTGTACACAAGCATCACATTACTGGAAAATTCCACATTGAGACACACTCAGCCTCCCATTCTGTTGTCTGGCTCATGCACACAGGCATGTACAAACTAAAGCATGTGCCTACAAGTGTACACAGAAACATTTTAGATGCACACCTGTGTACACAAACACGCAGGCTCTTTCACTCACGCATACATACACAAGTTTGCATACATTCACTCACACAGTCCAGCTCTTTCTCCTTACGTGACCTCACACAATTCCAGCTTAAATCGACTAGAAACTCTGACTTTACCTCACAGTCTTGTGCCGTATTAACAACAGCATTTTCTTTTCTTAACAAGTGTCTGTGCTTTGATGAAAGAAGGTGGCAGCAGTCCTTCTAAACATGTCAGATAGCTGTAGACAGCTGAGGCGTACACAGCGAGAGGAGATCCTTCAGAGCACCTGCGATGACAGAAACACTCACAGCTGTTCGAGCGTCAAAGGTATTCAGTGCAGCATTGCTTGGTGCAACACATGAACTTACTGTCAGCTATTGTGACGCCCTTCAGCACACATTCAAAGCTGTTTTCTCACTTCCACAAGACTTTCCAAAGCCATCCCCATATGTCCGGAAAGGCAGCTATTGTGCCTAAAAAAAAATAAAAGTTTGAAATCTCTTCATATTGTTTCTCAGAAAACATCTTTTGTGCTGCATATTTGAACAAGCGTGTGCCTGAGGGGTAATCGTGTTCCTCATCGTTGCTTGTAATCGAGCTTCGGAGCAGCAGAGGCCACTGACAACTGCCCATCTTGGTGAGAACAAGGAAAAGTTCTCCTTTACCTTTGAAACAGGTGAATTTTAAGTCCATGTGCTTAAGCTCTGTGTGTTTCAGCATAGTAAGAAATACATCACATGCTCTGAAAGTCATACACACTGTACAGTAAAATCTACAGATGTTTTAAAGCTTTTCGTACACCACCCAAAAACAGGAAAAAAGCTGATTGACCAAGTAAAAAGAAAAAGGAAAGAAATACTGAGAAGATGGAATTGCACTGTTTTTCTTCACGATGATTTGTCGTTTTCTTCACAACATATATTTTTCTTTATTTGCGCATTTGTTGTCTTTTTCTTTGCTTGAGGCGGTTTTGCTTTTTTTTGCCATGACACATTGGAGCATTTCTACCAGGAAGAAAATACAAAAGAAGAAAAAAAAAAAAGATGGGACATGGTGAAGAGCGTCAAATCTTATTTTACAGCAAGATTTACTGTGTCATATGAGAGTCTCCCTGAAAAGGAGAGAAACCTTGCAAAACAGAGTACAAACAAAAGAATGTGCGATGTAACATCTCATTAACTGGCCTCATTCTGTGTCCATCCAAGCTTCCCTTTCCTTATAGAGAACATATGTTACATGCCTTGTTTTATCATGTTTCTTCTACTTATGAGGATAAAGTGAAAGTATGGCAGCCATGCATATGCATCCTGTTCCATCTATCTCTGCTTAACATTGTGCTCACACTCAAGATACTCCTCTGAATCAGGACAGGAAAGTGAGCTCTGTTCCGCCTTCTGTCTGTCTTTCTGTCAGACACACATGCACATTCACACGCACACACCTACACATACAAAGTGCTGGGTTACCATCTGTGAGTGCTGAATCAATTGGCCAGTACTCAGCTGGCAGGCTGATGAGACAAAGTGCCCAATATGCTCCCTAATGGTCCAAGTTAGATGAATGAGATCCTCTATTGTCTTTTTTTTTTTCCTTTTCCTCTTTTTCATCTGTTTTGCACCTCATCCCCACTTTCTCTCCCCACTTTGAAGCGCTCTTCCCCTCACTCCTCTCAACCAATTTAACACTTGTCACTTTCTTTTCTCGCTTTTTCAAGTCTCCCTCTCATTATCGGAGGCCCTGCACTTCTTGCCACTACCCTGCTGGGTCTCATTCACACGGATAAAGGATGTAAATGCAATATAGAGCACCGTTGTGCTTTCTCTTCTCACAGGTGAAACTCGAGAATTTGTATCCTTTGCGTATAATTTCTTAGGACTTTGTCTTGTTCCGTTACATGCTGAAGAACCCTCTGACAGTTTCTACTCCGATGAGCAGTGACGCTGAGCCCGTCTAAGTGCCATGCCACCACAGATGGGAGGTCAGAGTTACATGTCAGGAGAAAAATCACTGGTCTGTGATTCCTGCCGATGACGGCTGGCTTGAGTATCGCTAGCGCAGTGGATTGTGGGCTCAGGGCTCTGGGATGCTGCTTGCATAAACGCAAAGTTAAAAGATGAGGGCATCATGGTTAGAATGTTTTCTCAAAGAGTGGGAACACATGAAGGATCATGGTAGCCGGCATGACAAGTAGCATGACTGACATAAGAGGAGCAAAATGGAGGACGTTACAAGGCAAACTGCAGAGTTAACTAAACTCAAAGAGGTATGGTTTTAGTGATTAAACAATATCAAGACAAGTACTCCATCTAGCTGTCAGAAATCGTGGTTTGTAAAGTTTCAAAAAAATGTCTTCCTTTTTTTCTGCTTTTCTCCGTCGTTAGTTCTATTTATTGTCGGGGTCACGGGTGGGGCGAATCTTCATCTCGGAGAACTTGAGGGAATACTGCCAACCAGTCCAGGAGGACCACTCGATGCCATCGGCGTAGGAGGTGTGCTGACCGCGCAGGTACTGGCCGTTAAGGTTGGAGGTGTGGCAGTTTCGGTACCACCACGCACCGTGGTAGAAAGAGGCGCAGTTATTCTCGGAGTGGTCATTATCCCTGTCCTTGGTGGTGAACTTCATTCCGTTGTGTTTGAGCAGGGAATCACCTAAAATACACAGACACATGCATGTTTTAAGCACTTGTGTTTTTATCCCTAGCAAAGTGCAGCAATGCTGTTTTTAAAATATAGACAGATGAAACACAAACACAGTTTAATAACAGCTATTGTTTTAACCTCAACATGGCGTGACTTTAAGTCCAATGAAAGAATTAAGCATAAGGCTCTACAGTTCTTGAGAATATCCCTCATTATCTAACAAGGAAGGTCAGATAGCTTTGCCAATTCATCAAAGTTTCGGTTGTGACCTTTATGTCTTTTTAATAACACATCCCCGAAGGCTTCATCTGGATATCTGCCAGTCAATGAGCACAAAAGTTAAAGCAGAGAAAAGCGATGCACTTAAGACACATGAGCTCATATCCTGATTTCATTCTCTCATTCTAATCTTTGCTATCCTCTCTTGCTGAATTTCTTTCTTGTATTCTTATTCTCAGATGTAAGTCGCTTTCAAAAAAGGCGTCTGCTAAACAACTGTAAAATAGAGTAGAATAGAGCATGCATTTTTCTAATGGATAAAGCATATTTTTTAAAGTATAATCAATGAGAGGACATTCCTTCCTGCATTCCATGATTGTGCATATGACAGTGATGTAAGACCTCTGCAGGGATGCGGCACAGCCAAGTGCCCTTAATCACGGTCTGGGTAGTAAGTCTGATGCGCACAATCAAACAGCTGAGCTTGAAACATCTTCCGACCATGTAAAGATTTCTCGCTGGCAAACTCTCAACAATGATAACTGCTTTTAAAGCCATGGCTCTAAGAGGCTTACTTATAAAAAATGAAAGCAGCATCCTCTCAGATACTGTGGTAGGCCAGAAGTTTTCAGCAAATGGATGTTCAAAGAGCTCATAATGTGTGATAAACTCCTCATACCCTCCCTTCATTATTTCCTTCTCCTTTCTCTCTAAAGCTGGTTTCACACTGGCACTAGAAGTGTGGGAGAAGGAACAAAGCTGTGAGCAGAATGAAAGTCAGCTCGCCAGCAATCAGGTGATGGCTAACAGCTCATGAGGGCATCAAACAGCCCTTAATTGCCCAGGATGTGGCCAACCAGCTCCTTATTCTCTCTGTGCCACTCTGTTCTCCATTTGCCATTACTATGGTAACCACTCAGTTGGAAAAATAATTCGACAAGCATGTCTGATGTTCATGTTGTGTGCTGTGTGATGCTAAAGAAAAAAAATGGCAGGGGAGAGGGGGGACAGATCATTGTTTTTACCAACAGGACGAATTGTCCAGGGGCGTTAAAAGTAGACAAATAGAAAACCAGTAGAACTTTAAGGCTCATTTACAAAGGAGAGGATGTCACCTTGGTAGCTCGGGGCCAGCGGCCTCCTCTGATGCCCATTAAGATCCAGCTGCTCCCAGTGCAAATGAGCACCTGTCAGCTGATCGGGAAGCAGCCACACAAGGACAGCGGTGGAAATACTAATAAAAATAACAGCAGACATACCAAGACGAAGGCTAACATCATCCTGGGAGAGCTTGGGTTCCTTTATTTAAATGGAATCAAACAGGCTACCAAGGTCAAGGTGATGACGGGAACATTTCTGACCCTCATGCAGAACAAACTTTCATATAGATAACTTGCTTTCCTTTCCTCTAAAGGAAACTTTGCCACTTTAGATATCAATCTTGATTTAGATTTTAAACTCCTCTCCTTCTTCCAGTGCCCTACCTTCTCCCATCCTAGTTTCTTATCATCTAACCTCCTCCCTCTCCGCATCTCCTCCCTGTTGCATTTTTCATACAGTACCCATCCCCATTTGCGTTGTGTTCTCAATGCAGCGCTCCCCACAGGTTCCTCAAATTGCTTCTTCATTTCTGCAGCAGGTTTTTGTTTAGGCTGCAGGTCAAGCAGTGCAATTAATTGGCAGTAATTTAATCAAGGTGACAGGTAGCTGGCTTGGATCTGATTGTAAAGGAGGAGAGACATGGTGTGTGCGTCTCTGCTCCTTATCTATTGCTTAACAAGTGGGTACACCTTCTGCTCTGTAAAAAAATACCCTTTATTATACTTAAAAGGAGAGATGGATGGAAATTTTAGCCACTGTTCTTTTAGCTTTGGAGCTAAATAAACAGCTTTTTTTCTTTTTTGGTAAGAGTGAGTAATCCTAATGTGTTCACACTGCACATACCTGCATTGCCAGAGTAGTCACCAACAGTCAGAGGGTATCCATCATCATCAGGGTCTACAGAGAAGAGGCCTACTCCAAAGGTTCCATATTGGGCATATGCTGTGCTATTTTCAAAGTCTTCCAAGTCGATACGCAGCTCATAGTTCCCCTGGATGGACAAGGCATAGATCTGCTTCAGCCCTGCAGGGAAAAAGAGCGAGACACCGACCAAAACAATCCATTACAAAGTACCGCCATTGTTCTCACCAGACAATATAAAGCTATTTCAGCTGCATCTCAACACCATACATTTTCTGAAAATAGAATGTAACATAGTTTTTGTCCCATTTAGAGTCTCTGTATGCATGTGTAGGGTTTCTTTCTGAAACAAGATTAGAGTTCCTCTACTGAAGGAAAAAGAGCTTCTACTGTTGGAACAGCTGCAATAAAACTGCAGACCAGATGATTCTACTAAATACAGCAATGTGAAAGATCCTTAAAAAAAAGAAAATCTTCAAACTGATCTACGGGTAGATTACAAAGACTTGCTTTAGAAACGTAACCTTATTAGGTTTTGGTTTGTTATTAGGTTGAGTGATGCAGAACAGTAGATTACATTTATAACATCTGTTGCACATTTATGCACAATCAAGGTTTGACTGCTGCCGTTGTAATAAATAAAACCAGTATTTCTATCAGCTGTGGGACGTTACTTGCAAAATATCAATAACAATCAGGCTTTTACATGATTTATGATGCATCAACATGAATCACCATTAGTTAGCTAGAGAGATAACATTTCAGTTTGGTGCCTGTCTGCATTCACTCAACATTACAAACAGCAACACAAGCCAAAGGCATCATTTTATATCAGAGATACAAACTGAATAAATAAATCAATAAGTGAGACTAAATGAAAACGGTTGTGCTTTAAACTAAAGGGGTGAAATAATGACTGTGCCATTAATCTAAAAATTGTGCACTGCTGTTTAAGTAGAGAGTATTGATCCAGATAATCAGATTGAAAAAAGAAAGCTTTACGTGAGCTCAAACACAGCAAACGTCATTTAATATTCCAGTTTATTGTTAGTCAGTGAAACAGAAATCAAATTTCTGGTTTATAAATCATAATGATAAACGTGAAATTAAAACTAAAAGAATAAGAAAAAACTTTGTAATCTTCTCTGTAAGTTTACTTATCTTAAAAAATGTCAGCCTAAAAAGCAGAATGGTTTGGGAAGGGTACAGTAATGACAGTCTAAAATAAACATGAGACCGTTGTGGAGCAGGAGACAAATCGTCTATGTGAAAAAAAAAAAGTATGTGAAAGATCTTTAATATAAAGTATACACTGGAAAAAAAAATAAGATGTGAAAGTAAAAAAATATATATATATTTTTAAACAGCATTAGTATCTGGAGAGTATGGAGGATGGGTCGGCCATTGCTTGCTATATTCATTGTTCCTGAGCTGGTATGTAGATAATATGCACATCACCACTCACTCCAAAAAGGTCTTTATAATCTCACTAAACTAATCCAACTATTTCTACTATTATAAGTGTGTCATCCCGTCACAGAATGCCCTGAATTAATCATGTAATTATTGTTAAATTCATCAGAGTTTGTGCGACAAAAAAGTACCGGAGGGAAAACAACGGCTCCATCCTTCCCTCCCTGCTCTCTCCCGCTGTGTTTGGAGTGATGGTGCTACGTAAGGCATCTTTAACCCTCCTGGGTTGATCAAAGGTATCAATGGAGAATAGCATGTCAAGCAGACAGAGGCAGGAAGAGCTCTCCCTGGGTGTTTGAGAAATTCCAAGCAAGCAGGAAAACAAACAACAGTGAACTTGACGGCAAAACTCCTCTTAAGAGGCTCCCCTTTACTTAGAAATGCACTTAACCCTTTCAGTGTTTATTCAAGAGAGAAAAATGAGCCAGAAGCGTGCACACTTAAAAATGCTTCAAAGGTTTCAAGTTTAAGAAGGAGGGTTGGATTTAGTGCATGCAGAGGAAGCTGTAGGCTGCATTTACTGCTATGAGGTTTGTTTTATTGTCTGTATTGTGATGTGACTCAGACTCCCTATAAAAGTGGCTGCACCACAGGCAGGAAGGTGTGTCAATGAACCTGAACGTTCTCATTTTACCTCCTATGGCAATCATCACCTTCACAAATGAAACTCTTTTTTTTTTTATCAAAGCTTACAAACCTCAAACTGACTTTGCCTAATTTGAATTCCATCGTTGTCGAGAATTGCTCTCTGAGAGCACCTCGTCTGAAGTGGAGGGCTAATTTGATGACAAACACAGCTGAAAGAACCCATTATTATTCAGAGACAGAAGCGCACATTCTGGGCCCAGGCACTTAGCTTGGATTTAATCCAGCCCAATGGGAGGCTGATCCCGTTCTTTTCATTTTCAAAGTAGATCAAGCAGTTAAAGGTGAAAAATCAGTCATTAATACATTCATCGGCAGGTAACTTCATGCATGTCACTTTCAAATAACTTTCTATAAAAAGAATATCAATACTCAAGTCTACATGCGGGAAGAAGACACACAGTCGCTCAAATAATTTCTCACACTAGAAAAGGAATAGCATTTGTGTCACAGCCCTTTGAGAAAAAGTATCAATCCAGAAGAGCACCTACGGGAAAAGGATCCTGCAGTGATTTGACAAACTTCAAAAGAAAGACTTAGAATGTTTTCTCTTCCAGAAAAAAAGAGGAAAATAAAATAGCACATGTATCACGGCTCTATTTAAAGATTCTCTGGCTTCAAACTGTATTTACATAACTTTAATTCAGTCCCTAATTAAAGCCCTGGAGAATCTAAGTGAGACTCCAATTCAGAATAATTAAAAAGGAAGACAAGCGAAATAACAACAGAGACTTCTCTGCTCAAAATCTGAATGCTCAGGTGTGACTGTCTGCTAATTTAATGCTATTGTTCAGTTATTTCAAATGAGTGTTAATACATGGGAGGATTTAGAGGTGTTTTGCTTCAGTATTAACATGCTGATAGCTCCACTGGGGAGAGTTTCCCTCTCTGCTAACCGATTCCCCAATTAGGAGAAAGAAAAGGGAAGAAAGAAGATTTGCTGGCTGTTAATTATATATATATATATATATATATATATATATATATATACATACACACACACACACTCACCATTGGTAGAATAAAGCATTAATAATATAATGTATAATTATATTGTTATATTCACAACCCAGCACAATAATGAGTTTTATCTATATATAAGACTTTAATTACAAACATGTAGCACCAATGCTTGTATTTACATATCATACTCAAAATAAAAACTTTTGAAGTCACTCGTACCAAAGAGGGAAGCAGTGTTTCTCGTATCCAGGCTGCAGCCCTGTGGGATGGAGGTTTGGCACAGCAGTGTTTAGAAATCAAAGCTTCTGTTTGATGATGCAAAAATGCTGATCTCTAGTAGGTATAATCCACCATCACCACCCATTTAATAGATTGAAGATATCAAATTTTAACCAAAGGAATGACATGACTAAAAGCATCCAACAAACAGTAGACCTTACTGGCTGTTGATTGTTTAGCCCATCATTCAATTTAGAAGATAAAAAAAACATCTTAGTCTGTTTTTTTTAAGGATTAGGGTTAAGTCTAGCCTACATTTAATCCAAGTTTAACATTCTGTAACTGAAAATAACAGTTTGGATTTAGATTTGTATCTTGTAACAATGCAGTGCAATCTGGTTCCTCCACAGTTAGATAAAACGATTACAAGGTTATGGGCTTTGCTGGCAAATGATAGTTTCTACAGCTCTGTTGCATCACACCGAAGTAACAACATAGCTTTTTATTCCTTTTAGTTTATGTTATTCGAAAAAAAACATGACATTTGTTTTGTTAAAACAACTAGCTTGCTATTAGCTTTAGTGAAAATCCACAAAAGTTCCTTTTAGGTGTGTTCTGCCTCACACTCCATGCAAGTCCCAATACACATTAACTGGACCCAATTTCTAATCTGAGAGGTCTATTTAAGATACAGGATTCCTGTCTTCCTCCTATTTAATGCCTACTGCTGCTCACTATACTCTGCAAGCAGTCTGCTTTGTCTTCCCAGCCCTCAGCCACCCCAACAACCACATATATGG
>JBAMIG010000020.1:5510236-5526626 GCA_037177335.1 Kiunga ballochi
TAAAATAATAGTTTGGGTCTGTAGCAATTAGCAGTTGGTCTTCATCCAGACAGGGGAGTGGGGGGTGGGTAGGGGATTAAAGCGGAAAACCTCGTTACTCATCTCGCAAAGTCTCCTCTAAGGACAAGGACAAGGAAGACACAAACCAGACCTTCTGGTTTCAACACCTACATGACAGCAAACTGTGAGTTAAACTGAAACCAGCATTTTATTTCAAAGTCCCACAGCTACACACATTTATTCACCAACTTGCAGGACTTTACATTTAAAAATAAAATAAAATCATGGTTACATTTCTTAACAACTTTCCTGAGTGTTTTATATTATTCTGCATCGATTATTTCTTGCTTCATTGTTTAATGATATCATTGTATGCTTTTTTAATGAGTTTCACATTTAGGGTTTATTACCTACAATAATTGTAGAATTTAAAGTCTGTCTTTGTACTAAAACACAGACATCTAATAGGCAAAGGAGATTAGTCACGGTAGACTACAAACAAGCATGCCCATTGGTTGTAATGGGAAAACCCGGCCTTCCTGGGAGGATCGGCTTGCTTTCTGAACTGGGAAACATGATCTCTTAGTGTCACTTGGAGCTACAGTTTGAGTGCTGTTTTCAGTTGGAGAGACAACAGAATGACAGAGACATGAAATGCTACAGAGAAGGAAATGCAGACTCTGACAAACAGAGGTCTGACCTTGCTGGATTATGCAGAGCGCATGGTTGGAAACCCAGACAATTTAGCTGTGCTGATTCTTTCTTTGTATCTAAGTTCTGAGCCTTCAAAGTGAGTTTTCCACAACTCCACGTACAAGTAACCTTTTAAGACATGTTTTATAGACTTTGTTCTGAATTATCTTCTGCCAGATCACGATGAATCAGTCGATGTGAATTCATTTTTTATTTATATTTGTTTGTATTGTTAGTTTTTCCTATTTTCTGTATCTTATTTCCATATTTTATCATGTTAACCCTTAGACTAGTTAAATAAATATTCCATTTATTTACCTGGTTGCCATCTGTAATTTCCTTTAGCTCTTGATCTAGGTCAATTTGATAAGCCTTTGACACCTCATCAAGTGTACTTCCGACCCATAAACTGGTTTCCTGCATCACCTGTGTTTTTCTTCTTCCGCTCGGCTGCACACCCATCTAACATTTGTCAAACTAGCCTGTCACTGGTGTCTTCTTTATTTTTATTCCTCCTTAGCCAGAATCGAGAATCTGGTGGCGTGCTCATCCTTCATTTTCCAGGCAGTTCTCATGTGATCACATGTATTTAGTCCACAATGTAGAAATGGAGACTGCAGTTAGCAATAGGCAATTAGCTGTGTTCTTCCCATAAAGACTATTGTCGAGTCTTAACATTTTAATTATCCTTGTAATAATCAACAGGCCATCACTGCAATACACACATTCAAAAGCAACCAGGCAGACATTCTGTAACTCACAAATAAAACCATAAAAACAACATTAAGGGGGTTTTCAGCACAATAGAGCATAAGCCATCTGTGCAACACATATTCAGTAAAAGCAATTCTGTCTCAGTGTTATGAACAATAACAAAAGTGCAATTGTTATGGGCCATGAAATAAGTCAGCAAATAAAATTAGTTTGAGACATTTTACCTAACATTTTTCACAATTTCTCACACAGACAATACTAGTTTAAAAATCCTGGATGAATCCTGAATCCTGGATAAAATTTCAAAAAATACTTTATAATCCATTTACTTTTGTTTGCTCCGTTTGCAGAGTTTTGTCATTACATTATGCTAAACAGCTTTTTTTTTTTGTACTAAATTATTTGATTTTTATACCACCATCTGCCTCTGATACTGCATGTTCCTAAATAGCACAATCACCCATCCATAAAGGAGCAACTGATTTCATGTTAAAACACATCATAATTAACTGTAATGCGGAGCATTTAAAACTATTACAGGCACCTTTATAGTGTTTGATTTTATTTTTTTTTGTCTAAAAGTGAGTGAGGCAGAAAAGAACACAAATAATCAGTTTATTGTGATAACTGGAGTCTATGTTGGAACTTTGTTTACTGAAGAAAAACAATGAAATGGTAAATACTAGAGAAGAAGTGAATTTTATTAGTAGGGATAAGCATTTGTAAATGTAGGCATATATTCAAAAATGAAGTTTTTATTTTCATACAGAAGCAAAAAAACTAATAATTTTACCACATGACTGATCACATGATCAATCGATCAGCTTGTTCGGCCATGTTTTTCATTTCTAAAATGAAAAACATGCCAAAGCAATAGTTTCTACAGTACATGTATCTGCTTGGACTTCTCTATCTCATCAGGTGCTATTAGTGTCTTCCTGATGACACAATGCAGTCTACTTGACTTCATCCAAACCAGAGAATGCAAACAGGCTTAATGTGTACTTTACTCATAAATAAACTTTTCAAATGTTTAAAAGCTTGAGTATTAAGTATACAAAGAAAATCCTCCTGTCATTATCTGTGATTTTTGCTGTGGAGAAAGAAGTTACTTCGGTGCCACTTTTGATAATTACCACAGGTAACTGGCAGCCACCCCAACACCTCTGTCAAACTACAAAGCTGCTAATGAGGAAAGCATCACACTCTCACCTAGAATATATTACCATATAATATGAGGGCACAGTCAGCCTCTGTTTTTCAACCATACACCACCACTGTCCTTTGAACAGTTTTTACCTCTTCTCGTTTTTCCTCCACTCCTTCCTTCAAATACCACTGTGCAATTAGCAGCTTTCAGTTCCATCATATTTACAATGGATTTGAGTGTACAACTGTAGTAAGCTTTAAGTGTAAGCCATTTGTGTCCATTGATTCTTCTTCCCAGTGAGCCAACCTCATCCTACAATCCAATTCTCAATTCTGAGTATAGTCATTAAGTTATTGGAGTCTTAGAAGAGGGTCACAAATTTATTACAATTTTTTTTCTGGTATTCATTTGAAGATTATTTCTCTTTGATGTGACTTTAATATATAAATTATAATCTTTGACCATTGCATTTTGGCTCAGACTGGTCTAAATACGATCATACACACCAATCATATTTTTGCGCCTGTGCGTCTTCTTGAAACCACTAATACAGTAAATTAAAGCCCATTTATGCCCATGAAATGAATATGCAGATGGATTGTAGATGTTGGGCATCTGCAAACAACTTTGAAAACCTGGATGAGATCATTTGCCTTGAAGACAGTTGCAAGGTAAATATTTTATACTAAAAGAACATGCCTTAACAGGCTTTGGAAAAATGTGTCTGTGCATTTATCTTCTGACTAAACTACGGTGACACTGTCCTTGTAGGTTTTCCTTAAAAACAAAAACAAGGCAAAAAAACCTTCCGACAGCTGCAGTTAGTCCAAAACGCTGCTGCTTAAGACCTCACTAGGATTAAGTAGGAGGATCGTATAACTCAGTTCTCAGATCAGTCAAAAAATTGTTCTCTAAATTCTGCTTTTGGTTTATTCTTTACTGAATGATATGGGACCAAAATACATTCAGGCTCTCCTGGTTTGTTTTGAAAAATCCGCATCTCTCTGGTTATTAGGGTCAAATTTGTTCCTGGACTCAGAACTTGACATGGAGAGGCAACATTCAGTTTATATGCTCCTCACATGTGGAAAAAAAAACACTCCCAGAAATCTATAGGACTGCTAAAACTCTGAGGTTTCAAATCAAGATAAAAAAAAAACACAAAAAAACTTTTAGTATTTTAATTTCCTCTAAAAGTTCTTTTTAAATGCTCTCTTTCTCCCTGTAATAGTTTCTGTTTTTTTATTTTTTTATGAAAAGCACTTTGAATTGTCTTGTACAAGAAACATGTTCAAATCATTTTAAACCAACAACAAAGAAGCTAATCACAACGCAACTCATTCAGTGTTAACTCTGATAAATGATGGTTAGAAATCCTTTTCTCCATTTCAATAACATGATTTAGTTCAGGAAGACTTAAGATCGGATGTTTTAACTAATGAACATAACAATTGAACCAGTAAACATATGCAGTTAATCAGCTATCATGTTGCAAACACTGAAGTTGTCAACTAATTACATAACCGTAAAATAAAAATTTATATGACAACCTGTATGATTGTCGTACACTTTAATCACTTTATCATATCATTGTACCTTTATTACCGGAAGCTTGTTTTCTAACAAGCTATTATAGATCAGCCTTATTGGGTTTAATGGGTTTCTCTACAAATAAAAAAAAAAGATCTAAAAGCAACACAACCTACAACAGCTTCCACCATCATCATCCGTGTTAGCCATGCTATGGCAAATATGTCAATCGTTTGGCAGCATCTTAAAAGAAAAGAAAAGCACAGTTTCTCCTCCTATTCCTCTTCAAGTCAGTTCTCAGTTCTGGCTCTGAGCTAAAAGGGTTTAAAAAATCTAACTGGTTCCTCCTGGTGTCAGTTAGATGTCAAACCAATGGGCTGTGAAGTGATGTATCCCACTGGTTGATAGTCAGCAAAGAAAGTTTCTGTGGTGGCAAGAAAAACTCGGGTACAATGATCACAGCAAATGAGTTTAAAAAAAAAACAAAAAACTAAGCGGTCTGTTGATCTGCTGAGATTCATAGACCAGTCAGACCAATAAGCAGCCCAAACAACACCACTGATGGTAGTAATATGTTTGGGAATTCACTCCAAACAAGCTGGTCCTTCTGTGACTTGGAGAGAATGAAATTTACAGTCACTGTTTCGTCTAATAACTGCAGCTACTCATCTATTTATACACATGGTGCTGACCAAACATTGGAAGAAACTTGGGGCCTATATCTTATTGATGGACACTTCTTGGAGAAGTTGGGAATCAAATCTTTAACTTTGCAGTTTTTAGACAACCTACCCTACCAACTAAACTGTGAGAGCTGGAATAACCCATGTCAGTCATGCTGAAATAAAGTTTTGTCATTCACATTGATTAGCCATCTTATGAAAACTGACAAGTGAAGCGAGTAACACTGCACTTCTTGTTAAAATGTAATGTTCTCCCAGAACATACCTACATTCTGGCATTACATGGATGGTACTTTGACACCTTCCTGCCTCCTAAACATGTTTGCACACCACTCACATCCATAACAACAGCACCCTCAACTTTCACAAACTGGACAGCGGTGCAAAAATTACTTTAGAAACAGGCTCAAATAACAGGTCAAATAATCTGAGATGTTTACCCCGACTCCAATTTCCCCAAATACCAGACAAATGAGATGTGATAACATTGGGAAAAGCATACCCAATCTACAGTCTTCACCCCACTCCACAACTCTCATACCCAGAGGATTTACTCTTAGCCTCAATGTAACTAACACTTCAGAATCCCTCCAAGACATCATCAGATGTTCTTTGCCCACAACCTGATTGGTCAGAGCTGGCAAAAAGAAAAAAACACCTCCTCATTAGTATATCAACCACAATAACAGTGATTACTTTGAGTATAAATAATGAGTTATTGTTTTCACTGTGAAGATGTAGGCTGCATTAACTACACAGAATGACAAATTTGCTTACCACAAACACCAAGGCATGTCTGATAAGGATACATTGCTGACATTGAACAAGGTAAAAGTGTTTCCATGCCGTGGACAATCTGCATAGACTGCATCAGTTGTATATTTGGTGACATAATATCATGCTCAGAAATATGATATGTGGTTCAACATTTCTGAAGGTCACCGTTTTCATTCTAACCTGTATATTAAGCTCATAGCTGTAAAGACTTGTTATGTGGACCTCGATAAAGGATCAAACTATGATGCACATTATAATTCTTAGTATAATTAATTGCAATATACATCCATCCATCCATCCATCCATTTTCTACTGCTTATTCCTTGTACGGGGTCATGGGGGGAGGCTGGAGGCTGGAGCCAATCCCAGCTGTCATCGCAAGAAAGGCAGGGTACGCCCTGGACAGGTCACCAGTCCATCACAGGGCCAACACACAGACACACAACCATAAACACTCACACGCACTCCTATGGGCAATTTAGTGTCTCCAATCAGCCTGCATGTCTTTGGACCGTGGGAGGAGGCCAGAGTACCCGGAGAGAACCTACGCTAACACAGAGAGAACCCACGCTAACACGGGGAGAACATGCAAACTCCACATGCAATAATAAACATGCATTATAAATACTAATAATTCATATAGTCATTGTTATTATTCTCTTATTATAAAATGCAATGAAATACAAAGAAATTATGCAAATGGAAGCTATGTACTTTTTCAGATACTTTCTTTTTAATAACCACCAAACTAATTAAATGTGTTACTGACTTGCATTTAAACATTTGACTTTTGTAAACCACTGTAGCTACGTATTCATTCAATAAGAAGTATGTGAAAGTATTCAGGTTGAACTTCATATCCAAGCCTGAGCTTTTTATGCTGTATACTGAAACCAACAGTGTGACTTATACTTGTTTCAAACGACAAATAAAAACTGTAGTTGAAAATACTCTTTTTAACCCCCATCCCCAAAAAAACTAAACAAAAAAATCCTCACTGTGGTCATACCACACCAAACAGATTTTTTTTCTGCTACTCTTTTTCCAGGAAAGACCACTTGAATTTATATATAAACTCCTTATAGGTTGGCCCGCTTTTCAGACTCAAATCTCTTTTTATATCATGCACATTGTAGGCAGAACAAAGGTAGATAGAATCTTGTATGTGTCACTTAAGTAAAAAAAAGAAAGGAACTCTTCTTTTCACTATTATCAAATAGAAAAGTTGTGGTGTAGAAAAGAAAAACTTAGCTCTGACACACTTGAGTCGTGTCTCTTTGGTAAGGGAAAGAAAGCAATGTGTTGAACCTCAAAAGAGTTGTCAGTGACCCATAGCTGTGCCCGGGTTCAGAAGCGTGAAGTGATAAGAATGCACAGGCAACACCATGAGGTTTGAAACAGCAAAAAGTAAACGATAAACGGCATAGATCAGAGCTGTGGAGACACAAGCAGAGTAAACTCTTTTTATTCATTGTCAGAATTGCACTTTCATGACCCATTGCCTCATTTTCCATTCATTTTTTTTTATTGGCATTTTGTAAAATCTCAGTACTTCCATTCAAATAAACTGAGGAATGATGAAATTCTACTAAACAAAGAAGAAGAAAAAAACATTTCATGAGTACGATTTATTTGGGACATTTGCATTGTGAGACAATAAGATTATCCTTCAGCAGAGTTTGCCAGGTCTACATGGTACGGCATTAACAGCTCTGGCAACTGTTATTGTGGCTTTTAAAATAGATGTAATCTTTTGCACATAGTTTTAACTTTGTCAAATTAAATGTGGTCAGCGTTAAAGCATCTTTTTATGCAGTTTGAATAAATTATATACGAGTTAAAATTCAGAAGAGATGCATTGTCTGACACAAAGGATGGATTATTATGAGCTAACTTGTGTTTTTAACAAGGAATGTGAATCCTATTGCAGAAGTAAGGTAATCACTTAAGACATGTCACAATATTATGGAATTCTTGTAGAAATATAGATTTATCCACCAGTGTCAAATCATACATTTTTATTTGCATCAAATTTTTTTTTTTATTCCATTGTCATTTTTAGCTCTGACACTTTAAAAGAAGAATGAATTGGAGCAAATACAGTAAAAGTTCCAGTAAATAGATATTATATCAAAAAATTATCTATTTTATTCATGTTAAATTGGCAACCTTGGAATATTATATTTTTTTATGAGAAGCTTTAAATAATATGTGGATTGTAGCTCATAAATTATAATAATGTCTCTGTTTTGAACCCTGAAAGGTCACTGCTGTCAGCATGGCTTATTATTGGTCAGCTTCTCAAAAGCTTGTAGCCCTATTCATCAATGCAAAACCTTACAAAGGAGATTTGTGCAGACACTTTGTCTTTGTGAGAAAACCCAGCAAACTTAGCAGCCTGAAAGGTGGCTGTGCCTTTAACGAGTCTCCAAAACAATTAAATTGATTTTTCTTTTATCACAGGAAGCTAAAACCTACTCTGTGTGATGCTAAGGAGCAAAAAAAATAATAAGTTAAGGCTTCTAAATAACAAAGCTTATGTAACAAAATCTATTAAAATGTGACACCAAATGTGTGTGGAAGGGGGATGACATTCAGCAAAAAAGAAGCAATTATATTAGAATAACTTTTCAAATTACATCAGCATACAAGACTAATTCATTAATGTTCATTAACCTGGTTATCATGAGTATGGTTTGGAAACCACCTCAGAAAGGAGAACCACAAAAACAAAACAATAGAACTATTAGCCTGGCATATGCTCTTGAGACATCTTGAGACAGAGAGAGTGGATCAATAGGAGTTAGGGGCAAAGAAAAAGCCAGAAGGTGGATCTTCTCCCCACATTCATCCACAGCTGCATTTGTAAGTACATCAGGATGCTACCGACTCATTCTGAATTGACTTGGTAATTTTTCCGGGAGCTGCGGTACCAACAATGAATGATAATGAAGGAAAAAAAGAAACTTGTATTGACAGACAGTAAAATAAGAGAAGAAAGCCAAAACTAACCAATACGCACGAAGGTAAAAACAGCCTCCATGCGTTTTCTTTTCTTTTGCATGTGTGTGTGTGTGTGTGTGCAAATTTAATGTCAGCTACATAATTACTGAGTTGGTGTGTACACAGAAGAGTGGTGCTGATAAAAAAGGATTTCTTCTAAAACGTATGAAACCAACAGATTCAAGCTTCATAAATTGACTCTGTTGTATGAAAGATCTGAAACGATCTTAATCAACTTTTACCAAGTTTTCTTAAATAGACCCAACAGTCAAACTTCAGCCCCAAAATGGGACATATCCCAGATTTTGTTGGCTATTAAAATGGATACAGTTCCATTTATAATTCTATTGCATTAGGGATTTATAACATTTAATTAGGTTTTCTTTGGTTTTCTTAAGCACTTATGCTAAACTCATTTATGTTGCATTTAATAAGAATTTATAGTTTGTGAGAAGAAAAAAAACTAAACTTTGTGTTGAGTACAGAGAAATCTGACCAACAGTTTACGGTTTAATGGAAAGTTAAGCTTAAAGAGAAAGTGGGAGATTTTGAACATTGCAAATATCCTCACACTTTCCTGAAGCTCAACACTGATCCCTTAAAGATGTTATTAGTCTCATATTATTGTTTAAATCGGGTTTTGACCAGGTTGTGACATCTGCTTAACTCTAATTTCCTAACTCCTGATGTAATCGTGTGAATAACGTTAAAACACTTTAAGATTGCTATGAAACAACTGATGTTAAAAGTATAGAAATGTATCTAAAAATGGCTTCAATTTCTCATGTGACCTCAACAATATTATTAGTTTACTAACCTCAATCAAGGGGGAGACCAACATACAGAACATAATTTCCAGCCAGAACAGAATACTCTGAAGCATGTTTTGCTTTTACGATGCACATCTATGAATTCAAACACTATGCATTTTTGCAGTGCTACCAAATCTCTGCAAAGCACATTACATTTCCATGTGTTATTTGTGCATCTCCTCTCAGACACACACACTCATGCATTTATTTTGTTATTCTATATGTGTAGTCTGTGCATGCAGCCTTTTCCCCACTCTACAATCACACACCAATGAGCACATCAGGACTACTGTGCAGGGTGCAGTCGTTTTCACAAGAACATTTCAAACAATCAAACCTGCTAGTTGGAGGAAGACCCTGCTGAGCCAGTGTCATATATGTGCTGTGAATTTGAACTTTAGCAAGAGCTTTGTTCTTCAATTAAATTCAAACTGGGCACTTAAGTCAATTGCCACATCATAGAAAGACTTTTTTTTCTTTTTTTAAGCCATGGCTAATTTTCTTTCCACTAAATGCATTGATAATAAATATTCAAAAAATATCTTATCTTTATTTTCCTTCCCTATTCACTTTGAGTATTAAGTCGACATGTCAAGAATAAAGTCAAAATGTCAAGAATAAAGTCGAAATGACGAGATTAAAGTGAAACAGTTTTGAGAATAAAGTCAAATCAAATTGGAAACGATTGGCGTATTTAGCTAACACTTCCTGATCAAGTGAATAAGTACGCTGTTACTACAAATGTGTATTCATTCACATCATTAATAGTCTAAATGATTTATTGTTCAATAAGTTGTTTCTACTGTTTTATTTTGACATGACCGGAAGTCGGCTATGTTGGGGGTTGTGGGAAAAATGGGCTGACGAATAAAGACGTCAGTTATGTTCTGCTAAACTTCTCCATGTTCTTATTTATATGTAGCCTAATATAATCAATAGTAACAATAAAGGCATAAAACTGCATCATTTACCTATTTTCACATTAAGAAGCCATATACAGGTAGACCTGGGCTATGCAGTAGTGACCTACGGGATTATCTTGTTTTTTAACTTGATCATTTTGACTTTTTTCTCAAAACTCTACATCAACTTTATTCTCGTCATTTTGACTTTCTTATCAACATTTCAAGTTTATTCATAAAGTGAAGAAGGGTAAAAAAAAATTCCTCCACAATTTTTTTTAGTGTGGCCCTTTAGAGGTGTCGTTGTTTTCAATAACATAAACGCATGTTTGAGTTTTCCAGCGAGTCTTTACATTCAGTTTCTATGGAAATTAAAATGTTTTGCAAAGTTCTTTCTACTTTGATATTTTAGTAACATCCCAGGGAACTAAATATTTGGTTGACGCTTTCAGGGCTAACATGTTAGACTTCTTCAGCTGTGAGTGTAGGTTATGTTTGTTCAAATACCCTGAAAAATGGCTATGCAGCAAAGGATGGATGCTTTTGGAAGCCAGTTACAACTTTGCAACATCTTTATTTATGACCACATCAGAGGTGTTGCTCTAAGAGTGTCCGTTCCAACACACCTATTAAGTAGTTCAATCAACCTCCTGCTGGTAACTCAGAGTTAATGACACACTGAAAATAAAAAGACCCATTTGATAGATCACCAAATTTACAATGGAAATCAAAGGTGAGACGAAACGGGCAGCATATTTCACGAGGCGGAGTTGGAGGTTCAAATGCTGGCTTCTAAAGAATTCAATCCAATTTCCATGAAAAATAGCAATACAGCAGCATCCATGAGAGAAAGAGAGTTGGCTTGGCAAAAAAATACAGAGTAAATGTGAGTTTGAAAGCATCATACTTACATCACTTTCATTGAAATATGCAAATAAAAAACCTTTTGAAAAAGTCTCTCTATTTAAGCAAAGCTTTATTTCCTGTCATCTGTTTCTTAAGGGTACAACAATGTTGTACATTGATCTGTTAATATCTTTGGTTCTTGTTAAGATGCAATCCTTGTGGAGGCAGAACTCCCAAGTCCCAAGTCAAGATGAAACACAAAAACATCCTCCAAAATCAAATCATTACTGGAGCTCTGTGGGGTCTATTAAGTTTGTTTGTTTATTGGTTTCTTTTTGAGAATAAAAATCATAAGTCATTGTTAATCTTTTATTTCTGTCATGTTTCTTACATAAAGAAGAATCGTCTGACTGGTTGGGGGGCACCACCATCTCCCCTCACCCAAGCTGAGGAGTTAGCTGTCTCTTAAAGGCCGACCAGTGGTCAATGGCATTCCTGGAGGTAGTTCCTTACAGTGTAAGGAACTCTATACCACTGTATATATGTCTTTATTTGTGGCCAGACAAAGCATACTTACATTTTTCTTTAGGATTAAGATGAAGAGACTACTTTTGTGGTGACCGAACTAGAAAATGCTAAGAGACACATGGAGATGAGATGCATCCTATATAATATGTGCCTCCTTTATCATAAGAAAGAAACTAATTGTCATTTTCTTTTTTTAGATTTTACTCCTGGATGTATGCACAGGTGAAAGCCCTTCTGCCTTAACACCCAATCTTAGAAGTGTAAGAACTTATCTGTCCTTGAATAAATGTTATTGTATCAAACAATCTTTGTTTGTGTACAAGGGCATAAATACAACAAAGTAAAATAATTTAGCCTGAAATGTGCAAATTAGAGCCATTTTAAAAGATTCACAAACTGAAAAGTTAGCTACATTAGTCAGCTCATTTTAAATAAAGATGATGATCAGAGATGCAATTACATGCATATGATGTACTTAGTATCAATTAGTATCGTCTAGTACCTGCACTTTTTAAAATTCTTGAAAATATTGTAGCTCTTTAGTTAATGAGGTATGAGGAAGCAAACAACTCATTAAAGTTTGGCTTCCATCCATAAAATTCAACAGACACTGCTAATAGCTTTTTGAAAAGCTTAAACCATCATTTGTTAAAAGTAAAGTAAGCATTTGACATATTTAATCATGTTTTTAATTTAGAAAATATAGTATTATTAGTTAAACCAAAAGGCCGGGTAAGGTGGTATCTGAACCTTACTCCTGCTTCTCACCCGACATTCTGACTCTTTAACTTGGACATTAAACTAAAACTGTGTAATCCTTTGGTAATTCCTGCATTGTTGTATCTTATTTCCACACCTTTCCTGTAAAAAACTTAAACTGTTGATTATGATATTCTTTAACAATGTTTTTATAAAACTTAAGTAGTCTTTGTTAACCGTCCCTACCTCGATACATGTCCTCTTATCTGAGTTTGGGTTGGCAGGATCCTAAGCAAGGAAGCCAAGATCTCTTTTCTCAGGGACTTCTTCATGTTCATTTGGGAAGAATCAGAGGTATTCCAAAGTCAGTTGAGATATAGTCCCTCTAGCATGTTATGGGTCCAGAAGGCTCCTAAACAGACCCACATTATCTGGCTCCTCTTCATGCACAAGGACAAAGGTTGTACGCCTGGAGGACCACGCCTCTCAACACGTCTTCAAAACAGAGTCCAGCCACCCTGTAGAGGAGACAGATTGTGGCTTGTATTCACCATTTCAGAGTCTGTTTCATTCTTGCCGAAGCTGTACCAATCCCATCAATCCCATCCCTTACCATTCTGCCTTCACTCTTGAAAAAGATCTTCCTTCATATACTGTTTCGCTTGAGACATGAGGAGTTTCCCAGCGAGGACACTTCATCCTTTTTACAGCTACTGTAATGCAAAGTCTGCTATTTACTGCTCTAGCACGGGTTGATGAGGAGGGTTTGATAAAGGAAGCAGAACCACATCATCTGCTTATCTGCTAAAAGATCCTGAGCCCACACATTCAAAAGCCTTCCACTCAACTTGACTGTCCAAGAAGTTATGTTCATAAAAGTTAAAGTCAATGACAAATTGCTAATCATGTTCCAATGTTAGTCTGTACTCCCACCCTCACAACCCCCCCTCACACAAGAATAAAGAGGAAAAAAAAACAAAACATGTAATTAGATATAAGTTGATTGTGTTTTCTTCCTTATTGCTGGACTGGATTATTCCAACTTGGCCTCGGTTGCTGAATAGTTATTTTAAATAATTGAATCTACAAACTTTTTTCAATTTTTCTGTATTCGCATTTCTAGCCATTGCACTTGCCTAGAATCAAGTCTTTGCCCAACCTTTTCTTTGTCTAGCTACCTGTACATGTGCCAGTGTGGCCCTACCTGTTGTAACTATAGCAAGAAACTAGCTGTCAGATCTGATCAAGAGGCACATCACTCACGTTTTCCTGATTTAATTAGCTGAGCCTGAATAAACTTACCCTTGAGAAGCCAGTTTTATTTTTCTTAATTGGTGTATTAATAAGATCAAAAAAGCACATTGTGTTTGCCCACTTCAAAGTTGACATTGCTGAGGCATCCACTGTCTGTAGGTGTGACCATGCATGTAGATATGAATACTAATAGGGAGATAATTGTTCCTTCAAGCGAGAGGGGAGGTAGTAGAGGTTAGAAGGGGAGACTAATATTTAATCCACAGGTTTCTTAACAGCTACAGGTGAGCAGAATTATCTCTGTGATTTATTTCCGTGTATCCATTCTGTACTTTACAAAGCCACTACGAAAGCAAATCCACTGTGGTTTTCGTTCTGTTCCATTGCAGTTGTTCTGCAACCACAGATCTACACATTTGCCATATCTAATCATGCTCCCAAACCCAAACAGAATATTGAAAAGGGATTACAGTCTGTGAACCCACAGAGATAACAGCTAGTTTGTTGGACCCATTGTAGCCAAATGATAAAAGCTGCCATGAGAAACCAGCTGGCGGCATATAAACACAGGGAAGAATGACACACATTTCTAAATCCCTTTTAATAAGTTCTATAGACACAGGTTTTCTGTTTTAGAATCATGCATATTGATAAAACCACATATTTTCCTTCTAAATGCATATGTGAAAAATAGGTTATGCCTTCAAACAGACTTCAGGTTTTGTGCAAACGTAGACTCAGATCATCACAAAACAGATTTTTTTTGCACCCAGACTTTGTAATTATCTAACAAAAACCAAGTCATAGGGCAGTTGCACAGTGCCAAGGAGGAATGATATCAGCAATGACATAAGAGTAGAGTCTTCTGAAATTGTTTTTACCCCATATTACACCACTTCTTAGGTTGGTTTCCACCCACTAAATAAAGAGCGCTTGTAGCTGCGCCTAAGTACTGTCCATTTCTGTAAGTTGTGTGTTTCTGTGTAACCTTGGATTGATTGTGCTTAAATATTGAATTTTCCTCAGGGATGAATAAAGTATTTTTCATTTCATTTTATTTAATTTCATATTAAACACATTTTAGATACTAAACATGTACAATTATTCAACTGTCTACATAGAACTGTATACTTATAAACTTGATCTCAGTTTTTTGACAATAAAACTTAAGAAAACGTCAAACCAAAAGTTTAGATCACAAGCATTTTTTCTTTATTTCACAGTTCTTTTAACAAAAACATGCTCCCATTAAAGCTTTGCTTATTTTTTTTTTTTTTTGTTAAACTGACTAAATTGCTTTCAGGTCTGAATTCCCACCCTGAAGTGGGGAAGGCATTTCAGGCACGGCCTCAGGGTAGCAAGAGCCAGCCTGCATCATACTGAGAAATGACTGCCTCCATTTGTGCTGCTCAGAATTAACAATTAACAAGTTGGAAAGATAGATGCTCTAAATCAACATGGACCAACTATATAATACATTATTTAGGAGGAAGGAAAACGTGGATTTTTTTTAATGCAGTCAAATTTGTCATTTTTACTGGACACTTAACTTTAGTTTAAGGACTTTTTCCTCCTTCACTTCCCAGGTATTGGTTAAAATGGAGGCTTAAGACATGCCTCAGTGCTTTCACCACCTCATCATTCATCCAGGAGCAAATGAAACTCATTACAAGCCATTAGTAAGTGTCTTAGAGTTCCCTATAGGCTGAAGGAAAGCATATCTCATCTTAAACCACAATGAGAGCTGGTAGGCTTCAGAAATACTGTAAGCTTAATATTTTCTGAAACTGCAAGGGAGGTGAAGGAAGTCACTAGACATAAAAAAAACATCATCTGGTGAAAAGCCAGGCCAGATGGATGACAACAGTGACGAGCATGTGGTAAATTCTATTGTGTGCATATGTCTATCTGAGCTTTAACAGCTAAATTTTCCACCCAGATTATGCATCAAAGAACAAGCAAGCATGTCATGCATAACGTTGTGCCTTTCTTTTGTGGACTAAAACATAAAACAGGAGCTCTGTCGTTTTTCACACATTTACTCAAATACCAATCCTTTACTGACCCAATCCTAAAACCAAGAATTATTGTTGTATCTAAAACTCGGCCCGCCTACAAAGGCAGCCTCCCTGAAAACTGCCAAGAAATTAGTCCCAGTACTGCAATCAAGCCACAGCTCAGCTGGAGAGAATAAGTGGAGATCCAATAGTCTTGTCATCTACCATTTTATACTCCTCTTCTCACAATTCTCTCGCTCATTTTAAAGTGCACCATGCCTGTTACTGTCTAATGCAATGCCTCATTATCAAGTGCACCCCCTATCTCTGTCTCCAATGTCAGTGTATTCATCACACAGCAGGCCCTATCCTCTGTTAACAGTCATGTACAGATGAAGAGATGTAGCCAAAACTATCTTCTTGTTTAAATGCCATGAGTGTTGAAAAAGTTGATGTTAAACAGAACGTTCCTGATTTTATAAAGTCTAATATAATCAAACTTGAATGATGATGTTGCTTGGGAAATTCAACTTGGGTCTTGCATTAACAATGAAAGGACTGATGTAGGAGGTAAATTCTTACTTAAGCCTACAGGCGGGAAAATAAAGCAGCTTTTTTAAAAGAACTATCTGACTTATACGAAATAAAAAGGTAATTTATCATTAATCCACCTAACAGCTACAGGAAGTGGTCTGCAATTGTAGATATTGCTTTGACATTAGCCTCCAGTTTAGAGTATAGAAAAATATTCAGCAAAGACTAAACATTTCTTTAATGTGAGCTTCCCCCACAAAACATAATT